>CM073606.1:44593061-45193061 GCA_037074985.1 Solanum bulbocastanum | reverse complement strand
CCCTAAAGTATCCACAAAAATTAACTTCCCAAACCTTATTTCTAACCCCTGCTAGCTGAAAATCTTCAACTTGCGTTTTATTCCAGTATCAAACACGTGGAGTGCGAACATCGAAAAGGCACAAAATATAAACAAACCCTTATTTACCTTGAATTTACCATTAAAATGCTCAAGCAATCTACAACCAAAATACAATCACCAAAAAGGCGCAGTACTCAATCTTCGCGCCAATAGGTGACAAAATCTCTTGCTTAATCCTCAAAACTCTTGTAATACTCTTGTAATAATGCAAATTCCAAAGAACCCCACCAAAAAATGACAATTTTTTTCCTGTAATTCAACTTCAACCGATCAAAACTCAGAAATTGACAGAAAAAGAAAGGAGCAAATCCACATAAAAGTTAACGCATCCACTAACTATCGAAAACCCATCCGTCAAATGACGAAACATAAACAATAATTCAACTAGATCTCAAAAAAGGCACAAAATTGAAAAAATAGAAACCAAATCCCCCTCAACTAAAACGCAAATTTCGCAACAATGCAATCAAATAGTGAAGATAACAGATCTAATTAACTCAAATCAAATAAACAAAACACAGATCTATGAATTACAATGAAAACACCCGATCCTGATCAGCTTAATTAACCGAAATGAAAAACAAAACAAAACGGAAATAAACAATTACCTGTTTTTCGTAGTAAAGGCAATTCAGAAGATTGAAAACTTTGTTGCTTAGGGAGAATTTAGATGGAGACGGATATCGACCGGAGAGAGAGAGAGAGAAGAGGAGAGAGAAACGTGGAAGAGGAGAGAGAAAGGAGAGAGATTGGTGGAGCAGAAATATTGGCTTTATTTGGGTTTTCTTAACTCGTCGGTCTCTGCCTCCCCTCTTTTGCACCCACCGGTGAACACTTTATTTTTTTAATTTTGCTTTATCTGTTTCACACTTTTTCTTAATAACTTCCAAGGCCTTCTCTTTCTTTTTTTAAAAAAAATTATTGGAAGTTATTATTACTATTTCTCCTAATAAATTTTATTTTTCACTGTTAGATTACTGCATGATAAAATGAAACTTATTTTCCGGAAAATATTGTGAATTGAAAAAGTCATTTTCTAGGAAATATTTGTAACACCCCAACTTTTTGAAATTCTAACTTAACTCCTACCTTCGTGAGAAGATGAAGAGTGATTTATAAATTAATAATGATGTGGTATATCATATAATTAAGTGTTCAATGATCGTATTCTCATGTTTTGAAGTTAAGCAAGTTGTAAAATAAAAATTGGCGAAAGTTATCGTAAGTTTCTTTTAATGTTTTGCTGAAATTTGGATCAAATGTCATGGTGATTTTCTCTCAATCGAAGGTCTACGAATCTAGTTTTCAAAGCATTAAACCGTTTATTAAAAAGATTCTAGAATAGAGAGATATTTACATTTTTGCGAGATGACGCAAGCAAGCATGTGAGGTGGGCCAAGGTCGGTGGAAACTTTATTTGATCAACCACCTTCATTTTATTCTTCATTTTCACGTTCCAGCAGCCCAAAATATAGAGAAAATCTCCCAAAATCTATAAAATACTCTTTAGGTCTTAGTGATTTCATCTTGCAAAGTTCAGAAAAGTTGTTCTATGTCGCGAGCTCAATCATTACATTTGCATAGTATTTTCTATCAATTTCATGGTATATTTGTGGGGGTGTTGTGGCAGCTAGGTACCACGCTATCCAGTGTTCTGGATATTACTACAAGGGTGTATAGCAAGGTAAGAACGTTCTTTTATCGGTTTATAGCTACTTTAGACATGCATGAGTGGTATTTCGTTTGGTGAAAATTCATATCTTTTGTCGGATTATTGTAGCACCATATCTTCTTGCATATTGATTTAGCTCCTACCATATTTTAGTATTACATGGATGCAGGAAAAGGTTATTAATTGACTGCTTATAATCATCAAAGGTATGTTAAGGTTATTCCATTCGTTCGGCATATTTGCTTAAAGCTTAGGAGCGATACAATAGGGTTGTTATCGTTGGTGAACATGTAGACATAATTATGAGTAGTTGACTGATTAAATGGTTGTAATCCTTTCTTTTTGGGACTCACAATCTATTAATAATGGTCCTATGTCGGGCACGACTTGGAGACTACTCGTATATGTTGTTTATAGTTGAATCGCTCGTCTTTAGCCTATTGAATTATTTTTATTGCCCTTGGGGATATTATGGTTGGTTGTTGAGCTATGAACTGCCTATGGGGCTATATTATTTCCTAAGAGGGATATGTTGTTGCCTAAGATACAACATAGTCGATCTTACCACTACTATATAAAAATTGCCTTTAGTTTTGATGTCACCTTTTATCATACAAGACTTTAGAAGCGAGCCTCCATTTCATCCACCCTACAATAATATGATGTGTGAGATCATTGTTTATCTCCTCATTACTTTGGATAATAGACTCAAGATAATTGAATCCTTTATTTTGGATGGCCTAGGTATCAAACCTTGCTTCCACGCTAGCCACGTGTATTATGTAGATCTTGCACTTAAGTATTAGGGTTATATTGATGTCAAAGAGGACTATGTTTTGCCTACGAGACTATTTGATGTCAAAGAAGTCTATGTGTTGCCTATGGGGCTATGTTGATGTCTAAGAGGGTTATGAACTGTCTACAAGGCTATATTATTGTCTAAGAGGATTATGTGCTGCCTACATTGCTATATCGTTGTATATGAGGGCTACGTGACTTTCTACGAGGGGGAAGGGGCTATTGATATGGATGTATAGATTGATTTGGCACATTCTGAGCTTATGAGGGCCTAGGTGGGTGGTATTGTTTGTTAGTTGTACATGTTGAGCTTATGAAGGCTTTGATTAGATTGGTGTTTGATTATTTTGTATGTTTAGATTCAGTATTATCTTATTCTTGATTTCCTTACCTAATTACTTTTAGTATATTATGATACATGTTCATTTAGTCTGTTTTCTTTCATACTCAGTACATTATTTCGTACTGACATCTCTTGCCTCGGGGCGCTTGATTCATGCACGTAGGTCTCGAAAAAACGACTCGATAGACCTCCTTAACAACACAGTTGAGTTCCACTAAGTTGGCTAGCCCCTTTCTCCTGGAGCTGTCAAAGCTTAAAGGTTTGTTGGCTTTTGTTGCATATAGTTTTTAGGTAGGTCGGGGTCCTGTTCCGACCAAACTTTACTACTCTTAGAGGCTTGCCGACTAGTGTGTCGGGTTGTATAGCCACGTTATTGGCCATGTTTGTCTTGTTTGTTGGTTGGTTAAAGTTTGATGGTTGTTTGATGTATAGTCTTGATATATAGTATTTACATCTTCCTAGATATTATAGTCGCCTCGACGGTCCAAACAAGACTTTTCTACTAGTTAGCTACTTCTTTATATGAATTGTTGGGAGCAGTTGTTTCCCTCGTATAGTTGTTGACATGGGTTTTGCCGGACAAATGCTTATTCTTAAGACGAGATATATTCATTTATTTTCTTAACTATGTGTGGCATCTATGCGCTATTAGCAAATTGTCCAGTAGGATCGACTTAGGTCTAAGTTTTGGCATTAGATGTCAGTTACACCCCTTGAGTTTGGAGCGTGACACTATTATTGGAGGAAAATGTAGTTCTATATAAAATATTATATAATATTACATCGAATTTAATCGTTTGTGTATAAATATTTCTATATGTATTATTATATATTTTTATATAAGGTTGACATGTACATATTGATACTATGGATAATATTTTTTCCTAAATATAGGGTATAATATCATATATTATGCTACATATAACGTAATATTTTTTTTCAAAATTTCCCTTTTAAGATTTGGAATGACAAAACTTATATTGATTGCAATTAGTTTCTAATTGAAAATTTAATGTTCTTGTTTTAAATTAACAGTCTCTTTTAAACTCAACTAATTCAATTATGTGTATCACTATGTTCTTCCATGCTTTTCTTTGGCTAGAACATTTGTCAACTTGTTTTGCTCCATGTAGTTATATCTTACCGATGATCTTCTTATTCCTTCTATCAAGAACCTATATTTATTAATAATTGCATCGTACTAAGGGCTGTCATTATCAACCATAAAAATTACTTCTTTAGAATTAATGTTGATGTCGACGGGAACCTTAGCCCCTAGACCGAGAACTAGCAGTTATAATAGTTTTCTCAAAATCTAGTTAGATACTTTTATATTTTCTAAGAATATGATATTACTAAGTGAAATATTAATATATTTTTGTTTAAACGCTATTTTGGGTAAATTCCTCCATACCATTATGTGGAACATTCTTATGTTTTAACTAACACGAAAAAGCTTACGTCTGGGTACTTGAATTTTTTTCATAAAAAGTATTAAGTTAATACTCATCATTTCAAATATTTTAATTTATATGTACTGAAGTCTGTATCAATGTTGGAGGCAATTTGTATGCAGAGCTAATGGGTATGTTATGATTTCGATCAAATTCTATAGTATTGAAACATGTATCAACATTAGAGGCAATTCAAGAATGGTTCGAACAAATCATTCATTTGATTTAAATCCTATTTTTATTTTAAAAAATCTATTAAATAGATATACCTTAGTCAACATAAAATAAATAAAATTCACAAACTCAAAAATTTTAAATTCTAACTTCACCTGAAAAGACATTATTCCTTCGTTACAATAATTGAAACCAAACACGAACATCACATGTATTAATGTTGCATTTCAATTACAATCATTAGTCATGATCGAGGTAGGTGAAATTGAATTAAAAAAATGCTAAAATTGCAATTGAGAGTCACCCCATGCTTTATTGTACTTTTGAGGGATTTAATTTGGCACTAAGCTACAAATTTTAATTTTTTTCTTTTTTTTTTTACAAAGAATTCAATAATAGCTTTAGAAAAAAGCAAAAAATAAAATATAAAATTATGCAATACGAGATCGCAATTCTAATTTTATTCCTGTCTAGACTCGCTTGAATTCAACAACTTAAAAACGAAATTTACCATATTTAAAATAATGTATAGAATTTTTGGAATTGAATGACTTCTACTGTAATGATTATCTTTTGGTTTTCATTTGTCTAAATTTAATTTTCTTTTCTTGTAAAAAATATAGATAACCAACATTTTTACACTAAAATAGGTGAAATTTACAGGGCGGCAAAGTATTGACATGCAAGCGATGTGTCATATATTATAATCCATAAATAAATTAACATCATATATAACCCAGTACAAAAAATTTAGCATTATGTTATATGTATATTCTAAGTAATTCACATACCATTTAATTGTGTTAATGTTAATAAGTATTATACATTAATCTTGATTATCAATAATAATAGTGCAGTGAAAAGATGAACTAAAAATATTACAACTAGCCTAGCTTTATTATTATTATTAATACAAAGTAGAGAAAATGGCCAAAAGTCCTCCCAAGCTATTACCGAATTCCCAACTACATACTTATTCTTCATGGGGTCCTATTACCCGCCTGAACCTTTTAAAAGTGAAATATCTATCCCCTACAAACTCAAGCTCAGATTTGTATTAGGTGGTATTCAACACGCGCTGCCACGTAATTTTACCCTTTTTTCATATAAAAAAAATAATTTTTCTTTTATATTTTACTTTTTTATTTTATATTTTCATCTTCTCCTTTTCTCTTTCTTTTCCATTCCTCCATTTCTTTTTCTTTGAATCTTTTGCAGATTTGACGAGAGCATGCCATGACTATCGAAACTTCGACCTTCACCGCACACCAGGAAATCTCATTTTCTAAAGCTAGAGACAAACGAAAAACTCTATCACTAAATATAGCTTCTTTGTCCACTGTTATAATATTTCTCAAAGATCGATTCTTCAAAGAATCACTGGTAAACGATACTTGCTTGCCGGGATAAAAGTATCAAACTTGCTGAGTGACTAGTATTGATTTAGATTTAACAATGTTGATATGAGAAATTCGATTGATGTTTACAATAATTTCAATAAATGGGTCTTCTTCATTAAAGGGTCTGTTACCCAATGATGAATTCTTCTCCATTAATTGAATCTATTACTTAGTGAACTCCTCCATTAATGACTAGTCTAAAGTTAGATTCTTCTAACTTTCAATTTTGATTTGGATTTTGAGCTACCAACAAATTTTCAAAATGATGAAAAGTATGTGATTTGGTGATGAGAATTGACTTAGTGATGAAAACCTGATGAGGAGCGGTGACCTAGTGGTCGAGGTGAGCCACCGCCGAATGTCTAGTATGGATTTGATGATGAAGATTGAAGGGAAGAGATAAAGAAGGTAAAAAAATAAATAAAAGGAAACATAATTTTTTTTTTAAAAAAAGAATATTAATATGAAATAAATTAAATATTTTAACTATCTTTTTATCTCTTACTCTCCCAAAGAGAGTGAACTACACCTTCTTTGCCACATCAATATTTAGGGAGCAAATAACTTCATTTTAAAATAGTTCAGGAGTGTAATAGGACTCTTGTAAAGTATTACTGTGTAGTTGGGAATTCAATTATAGATTAAGGGGCTTTTGACCATTTACTCATACAAAGTACAACAATGTTAGAAGTTTGTGTGGACTACTGTCAACGTTTCTAATTTATATAACATAAAACACAAAAGGTATCAACATGGCCCATTAGCTCAGTTGGTTAGAGCGTCGTGCTAATAACGCGAAGGTCGCAGGTTCGAGACCTGCATGGGCCAATTAATTTTTTACTACTTCTTTGCCAGCTCCTCCTTTGGATTAGCATAATTAAGACACTAATTCAAATTTTTTAAGTAGGTGGAATATTTACAAAATATTTAGTGTACATATTAGTTGTTTGTGACGTAAAAAATCATCTCGTTATTTTAGCTATAAGTTCTTCAACTATTATATTTATTTTACATATTAATTATACATATAATCGTTTTATAAGCACTTTTGTTCAAAACTATAAATCTAACTTATATGGTCTGCCCCATAGAGGACTTGAGGCTAAGAGGAGGGGACATTAATTATTATTAATCATGTGAAAAATGCAAAAAAATTAGGAGTGAACATTGTGGGGCTGCAAATGATAAGTTTGATTAATTATTAATCCATCAAATTAGTGTTTATGTAATACCCTCTAATTGAATTTCCAACTCCATAAATACCGCATTACTAGTGTTAATTTATGCTTCTTTTCATTAAAAAAAATATATTTTGTGTGATCAATTAATTTGTGGGTGCTTATTGTGATAGTGGATATTTTGATATCAAAATCTGAAAAAATAACACACGAAGAAGTTAAAAGTAATACAATATTTATTATATATACACATAAAATATAACATGAACAAATAGTTTTCTGACTAAACTCGATGTATTATTTATAGGGGAGTACATGGCAGGGTTGGTTCGGGTTTCTCTAATATCAAACCAAACTATTTGTATCAGATTTTTAAATCTATAAACCAAACCAAACCAATTAAACTCGGGTTTTTTAACCTCGGTTTTTTTCGGGTTTTTGGGATTTTTGGGGTTTTTCGGTAAAGTATTCATACAACATTTAATTTACTTGTACTTCAAATATATCTTTAGTCCTACCAAAATACAACTATTTAAGGTGTTCTTTAAGAAAATAATACAAAATATGATATGAGTAATGACACTAAAATATCCAATAAAAAAAAATAATAATAATGAAATCGCGTAAAACAAATATTGTAAATTAACAAGTCATAAAGAAAATGATCATAATTTAAAAGTATTAAATCATGCTAAAATAAGTTTAATAAGTATTAGTTACATGATTAAATATTAAAAGAAATTAAAATTAGATTATGTATTTGAATTGTCTAAACCAATCTAAAACCAAAGAACAAATATTCAATATTATTGTCATTCTTATAATTGATTTTCTTTTTGCATTAGTATTAATTTGATTTTGATTTAAGTTTTATTATAATTACCAACATCTGTGAACTTACAATCTTTATTGAACTATTTAGAATTCTAAGTTTCAAACTTGAAATAATATATTAAAAGATAAAACTATGAAAAAGTATAAGAAATATTCAAAAAATATATCAAAGTAAATATTTTTATGTATAAAATAAAATTTTAAAATTATATATATATAATGTCGGATTGGTTTGGTTTCGGGTTGGTTTTTTTTAGTTAAAACCAAACCAACCCAAATATAGTCAGATTTTTTTTCAACACCAAACCAAGTCAAACCAACCACTAGTCGGGTTTTTTTTCTCAATTTGCGGTTTGGTTCGATTTTCTGTTCGATTTTGTACACTCCTAATTATTTATATAATTCTTAAAATATATCTAATATTATCTGAAGCAACTAATTATCCTTCTTTTATCCTAATGATATCTTTGTATATGTAAGTTTAACAAGAATAAAGAAAATGTTGATGGGAGAATAAACAGGAGAAATAGGTGAAGTGTTGTTTTGCTTAAATGGTAGTAGTGTGAGAACAAACAAAGAGCCGTAAATCGCATGTATCGAATGCGTTTTACTCGAAGCATCAATGGTACATAATTTGTGAACGAAGTTGCAATCACGTTCGACTATTACAATTTACAAATTAAGGAAATACAAGTCAATATAAAATATTACATCACGTAAAGTAAAAATTTAAATTTACACCGTTTGTAATTGTAAAAATATGATATTTTGATCTAACTTAACCTCAAAAACTAGCTCATGTGGAGAGAATTGCTCAAGTCCATATAAGAAGACCATCACTCCATTCTCCACCCGATGTGAGACTTTTACTCAATTTAACGATATATAATTAAAATTATCTTTTATCTACCTACAATATATATTGAGCCGCCTCTAGCTTCTTCAAGAATTTTTAAAAATATTTTAAGCCCCTTTAGTGAGAATGCTAGCTTCGTCATTATATGTCTGCTGCTTAATTCTCTCTTTGTTATGTGTAGATTTGACCAATATCAACCTATAATCCTTTATCTGTTCTTAGTTTTAAATTTTATTTACTTTTTTCTTCTTTGCCAATATGGTACAGCTAATCATTCTATTATGAATTTGGTTGAATTCGATATTTTTTTCCAAATTTTATATCAGGTGCCGAAATAAGAATTTAACTAAGAAAAATATAAATATAAATAAATTTGTTTATACGTTATAATATAATATAATCTTTTATTAATTGTTAGTTTATATATATAGTGATTTAAGGAAAGGGGTTTTATTATCATTTTGGAGTAAAAGATAAACATGAAAAAAAAAGTTGGAATTATGAGATTTCGTAGGGGAAAAAATAAAATAAGAACGGTATATACCCATAAGTAATAAGCAAAAAAAAAAAAAGAGGAAGAACAATGAGAATAAATACTTCTATATATAGATTAGATTGAGTGTTGGCAAAAAATATAATTGTAAGTGAAAATAAAATAAAAATAAAAACAAAATTTTCAGACCGAGGCACATGAGATTTGTCCCTTTTAAAAAAGGAGAATCAAGTATAATGCGACAGAATTTTTACCAATTCAGTAACAACAATTTGGATTTGTATCATCGCTAAGATATAATAGTTCAACAGCGTGGCCTGACTCAAATGAACTTTAAACAAAATATTCAATTCAAAATTCCACCAATAAAAAAAATCCCTTCAACGAAATAAAACTCTCTTTTCTTCACATATACACCTTACTTTTTGTGCACCTACAACACTTTTCATACATTACTATCACAAAGAAAATATTACTTTTATATATATATATATTCTCTTTTATATAAGCCAACAACAATGGCACTAACATGGCATTAACTCTTTGTACCTTTAGCATTAGGTTTTTGTACCTTTTTACAAGTATCAGGGCATTAAGTGATTGTACTTTTATTCTTAAGTGTTTGTACCTTTATATAAAATAAATTTCTAATTGATCCCTTCTAATATAGGACTCTTTCTAGCCCTCTTTTATTGGTCGTTCAACACGTGGAATGTTCTATATTAATTTGCATGTATGTTGTCCTATTGCCATGGACAACATGTCTGCTTCCAGCCAGGGATGAATGCTTTTCTACACTATTGGAGCTTTAAAAAGGTTGTATTTCTTTGCTTTTGATGTATACTTTCTTTTGATTGGACTTAAAAATCAGCAGTTGAATTGCTTATCTATTTTCTCCGTAATTACGGGTCATCTTCTTTGTGTCTGAATTCGACTTTTTACAATTTTGTACCCCTAGCAACTTCTATTTACCTTTACCACAACTATTTCTGTTTTATTCGTTTATTTGTTGGCAGGTCATTCTTTATTTACAGATTTTTCAAGTTTCTATTTTATGCCTTCAAATATTATATTACTCCATTTATTTATATTTAATCTATAAAATATAATAGACAAAAGATTATACTTCGTTATCATGCGTGCTTTCGTAGAGAGGTAAATTCGTCTTTTTAAGTAGTGACATTGTGTGTCTTCTCCAACTCTCCACATGTGTCTTGACTACACAGTAACACATGCTAACTACAAGTAGAATATTGTGCACAAGTTTATCAGAATTTTTTTGGTGGTGCTCTCTTCTACTCCGGTATGTATCTTCGTCCCTTCTTAAATTTACCCTTTTTTCTTATTCATGTGCTTCAGTTTTGTTGCTTCATAGTGCTTAAGAATTAATTGAGTGTGAAGTATGCATCTTTATGTGAGTTATCGTTGACGAAACTGTTGCCCATTTTTATTTTCACATTTTGGTTGTTAATCTTGATTTTTTTTTGAAATTTATTCATCTACTATGCAATTTTGTATCTTGGACAATTTGTCATAGTGAGGTTTATATTATTCACAATATCAATATATTAGCTTGTTGAATTTGCAAGTTTTTTTACTCATGTGAATCTTACCAATGAATGCAACTGAATTGTTGAAGTATTTCACAAGCAGATATTTCGTTAGAAGATGAGCAACAGTACTTCTAACAAACAAAATTGTAATTGGTTGAAAATGTAAGAGCTCAGAAAAAAAAAATCTGACAAATTTCAAGAAATGAAGAGTCAGGGTCAATAAGGCGATCAATTCTCTCCCTAGGAAGAAGCTTATTCCTGTTCTGATGTCTCTTCATAACTTCTGATCCTCCTCATTTCATGATCTAACGTCACAACACAAAACAAATTCATAATAGAAACAATCATATTTCCAAATAAATAGAAGCTTTAACTAAGAATGTAAAAGAGGAAAACAGAAAAAGTAACCCTGAGAATATGAGAATGAAGACGTGAAACAAGTTTATCTAAGAATTTTGAATATACAAATCGAAGTTTTGATCAAGAGTTTCGTGTAGGGATTCGATTACAATTTTCTTTATTAGTTTTTTGCACAAAGCTTTGTTGTAACAATTTCATGTTTTCTTGTGTAGACTGCATTATCATAATGGAGTAGAGGCTTAACATCAAAGCAATCACACTGTAGGTTAAAGAGTGGATGTTCAAAATTTTGGTGGTTGATAAATATCGCCCTCGGAAGAGCAAAAATTAGAATATTCATTTTCAAACAATAATTGTACAGGATGAAAATGTCAACTTACTATTCTTTATTTCTCCACAGTAATTGCATCAAGAATGTGTAGACATATTAAAAGACCTTTTCTATTTTAATATAAACTACATGAAAAACATGTTGTGATAGTTTTGTACGGTGATGACACTAGCAAGTGTCGTAAACTGCTCACCTCTTTCAAGATATATCTGATTTCATGTGTGAAGGTCCTAGACCCATGACTTTATTCAGTATGAGTCAACAACTTTGAGTGGGTTGTAGATAAGTACACCATTGTCGAATCTGTTACAAAAGGAAAACTTTGAATACACTTTCTTTTTAGCATCTTAAACACCAACTTCTATGTGTTGAATATGACGATTCTTCTTATTATATCTTTAATACTATCTAGAACGTTTTATATTTTTCGAGGGTGATCAATAACACTAAAATCGTTGATAAAGTTGAATGAAAAAATAACTGGACAATGAAAGAATATCATAGAAATGTCATTTTCTATTAATGTGTATAGATAAATGATATTCAAAAAATGTGTATATTAGATCTTTCAAGTTCAACTGAATAATACTATTTCACTGTTCGTATCAACATATTTGCTAATTGTGATAGCAAATTAAGCACAATGCAATATATTGCTGACCAAATTAAGCGATATCGAGAGGTCATTATTATGAACAATAAGTAAGTCCTTTAGTTTTTGACATAAATGAGAATAACAATATTTACTTTCTACCTTTTATTTGCTTTACCTTCTTATGTGAGGCTAAACTTGTTCTATCCCTCTCGTACTATTCAGCAAAAAACCTTTCACGTTTGTCATGTAGGACCATCTGATGGACAATGAAGAGAGTGTCATGTAGGACGATCTAATGGACAATGAAGGGACTGTACTATTACAATAGTTGCACAAGAACCCTGTTGTTCTTGCAAAACGGATAGCTGTTACAGAATACTATCGCGGTAAGATCATATTTATTTAATTCGCCTATGAATAATTTCTTTGCTTTACTTATCAATGTATTATGTGCTCGTAGATCTAAGGTTGACAACCAGATACAACTCAACAATTTTAATCAACCTTTTATACGTTCAAGCTACTGCACTAATGATTTAATACGAATTAAATTTTCGGACATTTGGCTCCACCGTCATTGAAGCTATATATATGGGGAAAAAATAAAAAAAATAGTCATATTTATTGTGGCTTTTTGTAGGTCAAAAGATAACGAACAAATGCTCTTGGCTTATACTTTAAGAAGCTCATCTGAGTCATCTTAATCCCTCAATCTTGCATATGTTGACGATGAAACATTATCTATCTCGTTCATTTCTTCATTATCGTTTATAGTGAGTTTATAATATGGCTTGACTCTCTTTGTCAATACTGACTACCTACTTCATAGTGAAAGTTTTCAACCAAAAAAAAAATCGGCTAATATTATTTGTGCGGCTACTGCAGGTACAAACTTTTCATGTTGAAGGTCAAATATCATTGCCTGATCATTTTAAGACATTTTGCAGCTTGCGTGCGAACTACAACCATTTTGTGTGCAGTAACATTCGGATCGGAGACATGTTCAATATTTGAATTGTGACCTAACAAGAATGTTAGTTCCAAGGTAACACCACATTCTACCTACATGCATTTTCAATTAAGTGGTTGGCTTCTAATTTATTGATGTAACAAAATCTTTTGATTCAAGTGCAAAAAAAAAAAGTGATTACTATTTTTTTAATTTTTAGCAAAAAAATTCTATAGACAATGAGTTCGATCTTTAGGACAAATTAAAAAGTAACTATGTTAAAACTAATTGCATAGAGCAGTTTATTTAATATTATTATTACAAGTGGAAGTTGAAAAGTATACCAATAGTGGTATACACATTGCACACAAAGACCATTTGCTCTATTTGTGTTTTATAGCTTTGTGCGTACATAAAGGTCTTACTATTTGTAAGATTAAATACTTTAATATATAATATCAGGATCTTGAACATGATAATCTTACATAGAGATCGTTAGGGCACATACCTGATGCAGAAGACAACATCACAGAAAGAAGCGGAAGCGTTAGTCGTAAATTGGTTTCTACCTCCTTGCCCTAACTTTATGTTACCACAACTGTCAATGATAAAATTATTGTAGAGAATATGTGATAACCCTAATGGGTGGAGGGATGACCAATTTATAGAGGTTATGACTTAATCTGGTACGTCCATCAAGTAACCAATGTACAGACAAAATCTATTTTTTATTAAATATTATTTATGGTATTACTTGGATTACAAGTAAACTTGGGTCATAAGTAAGAAATAACTAATAATAATTCTTATGTTCTCCCACTTGGCCTAATGACCATATAACATTAATATTTCATAAACATTAATTGCGCATACAATAAATCTCTTCTATAATGTCCATCATACATACCTCAATATAACAACCTACTAATGTGAGTTATGATGGTTGGTCATAAAATTTAAGCTACATACTTCCTTCCATATACTACTACATTAGCAGCTTATCATACTAGGTTCATAAGCTATAAAAACATATAACATTACGGTCCACAATAATGTCTCATAGAGACTTATCTTGTAATATCTCAAAACAATAATGTGCACACCATTATGAGAAACAAGAAATTCATTAATGCATATCAGAAACACATAATTTGACCTTAGAGTGTAGAAACATCATAAATGTATTAATCATAAGTACAACCAAGACACATTCTTTGAACATGTTCTTTAAATGTCATTGATTGTTAGCCTTTGTTAACGGATCTGCAATCATGAGATCAATTCTAATATTCTCAAGTAACACTCTTTGTTTCTGAACTTCTTCCTTAACAATGAAGTACTTTAATTCTATATGTTTGACACATTTGAAGTACTTATCGTTCTTGGAGAAGAGTATTGCTACAGTGTTATCACAATAAATTTTCAACGGCTTGGTAATGGTATCAACATTCTCAAGTCCTGAAATAAAGTTTCGCAGTCATAATGCATGAATTGTGGCTTCATAACATGCCACAAACTTTCTTCACAGTTTTTCCATTAATTAATTCCAGGATTACTTTGATATTTTCTTAGCATTCCGACCGCAAAACTAATATTCGGTCTTGTGCAAGTTTGAACAGACATCAAACTTTCAACAATAGAAGATTAAGGAATTGATTTCATTTCCTATAGTTCTACATTATTCTTTGGGCATTGCATGAGATTAAATTTGCCCTTCTTTTGAATATAAACTATTCTTGCTGAACAAGTCACACCCCGAGACTACACCTTGGGTGGGACTGGCACTCGAAGACCATTGCTGGCCCCAAGCGAACCCTTAGCAGCGGAAGACTTAAACTCAACAAAGATAAGTTCATATAATAAACTGAAATGTTATAAAGGAATATTCAACTGGCCATTAAGGCAAACTCAAGTCTCAACATGGAATAATGACAATGAAAATACTAAAGAACTAACATCTGACTGTCTATGAAGCCTCTAATAACAACTAATATGGATGTTGGGACAAAACCCACAACATCCTAATGAACTAAACTAGAAAACAATGAAATGAATCCTTCGGAATGCAATGAGGCTCATTAACAGACTCTGAACTGCTCACTGGATCAACAATGCGCCGAAATGTCGTTCCTAGTTACCTGCGTCTACATCATAAGACGATACAGGCCAACTAACATCAGTACATTGAATGTACAAGTATGTGAGTTGGAAAGCTAAATATAACATAGGTTTGAAAAGGATCTGAAAGAAACACTTACCTTGACTCTTCTCAACTCATGAATACTTAACTGAACTCATTTCATTATAAAGCAGTTTAAATAAAGTGCAATATAAAGAAAAAGAAAACTGTTTAAAACATGCTGCCAACTCATAATCATAAAATCGTAAAATCATAAAAGAAATATTATGATCCCTTTCAAAGTCTACTTGTGCAAGCCATTAATGAAGTCCCATACCCCCATCCATACTAAGCAGGACCCCTTGAGGAACCATGTAATTACTACTGTGGGAGTTTCTCTAATCGACAACCAACACTTATGCGAAAATGATTCATATAAAAAGTATGACCCTTTTCTACCCATGATGGTTGCATGGTTTATAGAGACTTGAGTTAAGGTGAACTCGCATTCCCATATCGGTGCTCAATACTACTCCCAAAAATATAATATTAGCTCTTATGTTTAAAAACATACTTTTTCTGTGATTTGAGATTAGTGCTCAAAAACTTACCTCAAAGGTTATCTTGGAAATCAAAGTTTTCCCTCTTGGTTAGTTATGAAAGCATTTACTCTTTTCTAAAAACTAGCCCAAAAACTCTTTGGAAATCGAGGTTTTCTTTCTTGTTTAAATGTGAAAACATTTTAAACTCTTTGAGAATACATAATCCCCATATACTTTTGAAGAAATGAACTTCAAGCTTTACTCTTTACTGAACTCAAAACTTAAGTCTTAAAACAAAGTTAAAACGTTTGCTAAAGACTTTTGAAAAACTTTAAGAACTTCTCTAGGCTTTGATCTTAACTACTCTTGACTTGACTCTTAACTGGTCCTTGAATTGAATTATGGATTCAAGGATTGTGATTTGTTATTGGAAAGATCTCATAATGTTTAGGAATGATTTTAGATAGCTAATCATAAATAAAGTTCACGAAATCACCGTTTTGGAACAAGTCAACGATGCGGAGATGTTTCTTAATAAAAGATCGTGAAATTAAATTTGAGACAGAGGAGTCCGCGTCCTAACCGCGACGCGGAGCAACTTTTTTCACCCTGAAGGAACAGATCCGCGATGCGGACCTGGAACCTGTTCCTTGTCCGACTCTTTCTTTCTTCGTTTTTCAGCCTCAATTCGTCTCGACTATTGATCTCAAATTCATTTTAGATTTCGATACCTAGCATATGTACTCAAGAACCTAACTCAAAACAACTCTACAACTCAACGTAAAAATCTCAGTAACTCCTCAGCCCAATTCAAGAACGAGATTCAAATTAAAGAATACCTATCAAGAACATCAACTTTCAAACTCTTTTAAGACGAATTTCACTGAAATAAACATGCTTGGTGCGTGGGTGAACGAACCCAATACTATGAAAGACTCACATACCTTGTAGGAATCACCCCCGACGAAATCCACAAGCTAAACTCGACGAACTTGACAATTTCTTTGCTTCTCCTTCTCTTTTGTCCTCTTCATTCCTCTTCTCTAAAACCCTAACTCTTTTCTAAAAGCGTAAAACTGATAAGGTTCAATTTAGACCCTTAATTAATTCACTAAAACGAATTTAATTAATTGGATAAGGAAATAACTGAAATACCCTTCAAAAATTCGGATTGGACATTTCCTTATTTGAACAGCCCAGCTTCCAATGGGCGTATCTCACTCATATGAACTCAGATTTGCGCAATCTTGGCGACGTTGGAAGATCGTTCCAAAAGCTTTCCAATCATATATGAAAATACATCTAACTCATCCTAAGCTAGTAGTTATGGTCGTTTGAAGTTGACCAAAAACTCACTTTAACTTACTTAAAATTTTCCAGATTTCCTTATACTTTCCAAAAATAACTATTTCCAGATTTTAAACTTCCTTCTAGTTCTTTCTAGTTGCGAGATGTTACAGAACAATTGTTTATGTTAAATCTCTCCAAAATTCTTTCGATATAGCCTTTTTGAGAAAATCCTAATAATCTTTGTGATCTATCACGGAATATTTCTATCCCTATCACATAGGATGTCTCACCCATATCTTTTATTTCAAAGTTCATAGAGAGAAAGTAATTTGTCTCACACAATAATTCCTAAATGATTAGCAACAAGTAAAATGTCATCAATATACAGGACTAAAAATATAAACTTACTCCCACTAATCTTTTGGTAGATACACTGATCAACGGTAATCTCCTTACATCCAAAAGATGTTATGGCATTATTAAACTTTATATATCATTGTTGTGAAGCTTGCTTGAGTCCATATAGTGACTTCTTTAGCTTACACACCATTTGATCTTTTCCTTTAATTTCGAAACCCTCTGGTTGGTCCATATAAACATCCTCCTCGAGGTCTCCATTAAGAAAGATAATTTTCACATTCATTTGATGTAACTCTAAATCATAATGAGCTATCAAAGCCAAAACAATTCTTAATGAGTCTTTCTTTGAGACCGGTGAAAAGGTCTCTTTATAATCAATGCCTCATTTTTTAGTGTATCCCTTGGCAATAAACGTTCAATAGTACTATTAGAATCGCGTTTGGTTTTGAAGACCCATCTACACCTGATTCTTTTAGAAATTTCTGGTAACTGAACAAGATCCTAGGCTTTGTTGTATTTCATGAATTTTAACTCTTCATTCATAGCATCAATCCATTTATTAGACTCAGTACTTTCTATGGCCTATGAAAATAAAATTGGATCTTTATTAATTCCAATGTCAAAATCTGACTCTTGCAAATAAATCACATAATCATATGAAATGACCGATTTTCTTAATGGCACTGTTTGTAGTTCATTTGCGTTAGATACTTGTGAGTTAGTTCCTTCTTGAAGTGTTTCATCCAAATGTTGTTCAACATTGTTAAAGTGTTCTTCAACAAAAGGAACAACATTTATGATTGGTGCGAAAGTAGGTAAATTCATGGGCAATGAAATATTTACCCTTACCTCATTAATTTTCACATTTTGTCACTCCCACTAACTTCACCATTCTCAAGGAATTTTGCAAATTGACTTGGACATTGTTCTGATTCGTTATTCTTTACATAATATTCACCATATCTATCTAACCTAATGATTTTTACTTTCCTATCCAATTGTCTTTCAACCTCTTTAACGTACACTTTGAGAGTGTCCGCTGCTTGAGATTTTTCTTTCAACAAATAGATAAATCCATAACGTGAAAAGTCATCGATAAAGGTGATAAAATATCTTTCTCCACCTAAAGATGAAACATCAAAGGGTTCACAAATATCAGTGTGTATAATTTCAAGAAACTGAGTGCTCCTTGTGGCACCTTTCTTGGTATGTTTGGTTTGCTTTCCTTTAATGCAATCTAAACATATATCAAAATTAGCAAAATTCAAATTCGAAAGAATTTCATTCTTTACTTATCTTTTTAATTGTTCTTTGGATACATGACCCAAACGTTTATGCCACAAATAAGCAGAACTTTCATTTAATGAACTACGTTTAATCCAACATTTTGATGAATAGTAAACAGGGATTCAAAAAAATTATTATCGAGTTTCAATTTATATAAACCATCAATTAGAACACCAGAACCATAAAAAATAGTATTCTTATATAAATTGAAACATCCATGTCTGAACTTAAAATCAAATCCAAAAACATCAAGTCTTGAAAGAGAAATCAAATTTCTAGAAACTGAAGGAACATAAAGAGTCTATAATAGATCAAGGTGATGTTCAGTCTATCGATAAGTCCCTATGCCTTCAATTTGAACCTTCATGCGATTTCTCATGAAGAAGAAATCTTTATTTGGATCGTAGTGAATCCCTGCAACATAGTGAATACATGAGTAGTTGCACCAAAATCAAGCCATCAAGTATTATTAGGAACATCTACTAAATTTAATTCGAAACATACAAAAGCACTAAATGTACCTTTCTTTTCAAATCAAGCTTTACGTTTCAGGCAATCTTCTTGATAATGTCCTTTTTTTTACAGAAACGACACACATCAGCCTTGAGTTCCTTATGAGCATCCTGTAGAACTTTAGCATGCGCTTTCTTTTTCTTAAACTTGTTGGCTTTCACTTTAAGTCCTTTACCAGTTCCTTGACCCATGAGGTTAATTGAATGACCTTCTTGTTTCTTAAGTCTTGACTCCTCTCGAGTAAGCATACTGGACAATTCACTAACATTCCACTTATCCTTAATAGTGTTATAGTTAATTTGGAATGGTCTATACTGAAGAGGTAATGAGTTCAGAATAAACTGAACCAAAAAGGTGTCATCCACTTTTATCCCCAAGGTCGAAAGTCTTGTTGTAATGTTAGTCATCTCGATGATATGATTTTGCATACTGCGTGACCCATCAAACTTCATGGTCGTGAGTTCAGCCATTAGTGTACCAGCGAGAGACTTATCAGCAGAACGAAAACGTTCTTCCACAAATTTCAGGTATTCCCTGACACTTTCTGTTTGTGAAATAGTACTCTTAATGTTGTTAACAACAGTCATTCGCATGAACATAAAGTTTTATCTATTAGAGTGTTCCCATGATTTTAAAAAAAACTTCTTATCCTCACTACTCTTATCAGTAATGATAGTGGGTTTGTCATTCAGCAGAGCCAAGTCAAGATTCATCACACCTAAGTGGAACTGGACTTGTTCATGTCATTCAGAGAAGTTCAATCCATTGAACACAGTAACAAACGAAGCATGCGAATGAAGAGGAATAATTGCAAAATAGATATACATGCTCACAAATCACAAAATAATTTGAATTCAGTAAAACAATAAAAATATATCGTAATTCTCCTTTGGGTAGATACTACGACACATTATCATAATTTAAATGTCATTTTTATCTTTAATAGGTAATTGAATAATTTTCATCAAACATATACGACATCTTTGGATATATAATATATGTTTGACTAAAATATTAATTTACCTCATAATTTTCACTATTCGTAGAATAATAAATTCACCTTTGGATAAATTCTTAAGTTTTACCAATAGTGAAAGTCAATTAATCTATTTATTTTTCAATATAGGCATTTAATTAACCTTCATAGATAAATGTCAATTTTATGAGTGCATATTTTTCTTAACCATACTAGTTTGACCTCTTTTGTGACTAACAAGCTATATGAATACAAATGTATACACAATCTCATAAAATTTTGTGCCAGTGAATAATTTTAAACATTTTAGTTTTGCCACTTTGGTGACTAACAAACTATAAAAACATAATATATGCATCAAGTGATTATAAATATTATATGTGTAGACGCTAATTTCTCTAGTTTGGGCACTTTGGTGATTAACAAGCTACATAAATACAAATGCGTACATAATATCATAAAATTTTGTGCATGTGAATAATTTTATACATTTTAGTTTGGCCACTTTGGTGACTAACAAACTATAAAAACATAATACATGCATCAAGTTGAAAAACTAGACTCAATCTCTCTTGAAATACTGAATATGCCAATAAATAATGAATTGTACTAATCCACATATGTCAAGTGATCATAAATATTATATGTGTAGACTTAATTTCTCTAGTTTGGACACTTTGGTGACTAACAACCTGTAGAAATATAATACATGCATCAAGTGATCATAAATATTATATGTGTAGACGCTAATTTCTCTAGTTTGACCACTTTGGTGACTAACAAACTATAGAAACATAATACATGCATCAAGTGATCATAAATATTATATGTGCAGTTGCTAATTTCTCTAGTTTGGTCACTTTGGTGACTAACAAACTATAGAAACATAATAGATGCATCAAGTTATTTATTGCATGCTATAACAACCACTTTAATTTATTGCACAATTTAAAAATAAAATATAATTATTACATTACGGGAACCTAAACCATAAGAAACTAGGAAGAAGGCTATACCACAGAGTTAGTGCCCACCAATACAAAACAATACCGTAACAAGACATGCATACTGAAGAGGATCTTAAAATGATTTTTTTTAATTAACCTCAATGTACACGTCCTTTCAAAGAAGTGAGTTTCTTCTGTATTGTTTTTAATTTGTTCTCATTAATGTAACAATTAAATTCGTGCAAGTTTGCAGGTGACGTTGTGTTAGTCTCTTACATCATCTTAGATAGATATTATTGAAACATTGATAGTAAGTATTGATGTAGAGCATGTGATAAATAGTACATCACAAAAATAGAATGTTTCATATAAGAAGATTATCAGTTCAAACAATCCAGGCTCGGATGCCACATATAAGATTAAATACGCTAATACATAATATCAGGATCTTGAACATGATAATCTTCATAGAGATCGTTAGGGCACATACCTGATGCAGAAGACATTGTCATAGAGAGAAGCGGAAACGTTAGTCGTAAATTGATTTCTACCTCCTTGCCCTAACTTTAAGTTAGGGCAATCGTCATCGATGAAATTATTGTAGAGAATATGTGATAATCCTAATGGGTGAGGGATGACCAATTTATAGAGGTTATGACTTAATCTAGTACGTCCATCAAGTAACCAATGTACGGACGAGATATATTCCTTATTAAATATTATTTATGGTATTACTTAGGTTACAAGTAAACTTGGGCCATAAGTAAGAAATAATTAATAATAATTTTTACACTATTTACCTGCAACATTGTTGTATTTATTTCGATAATTCGTTTATAAAATAACTTCTATATTTGTCCTTTATTTAATTTTAGTACTAACTTTAGGTGGAGTTGGTTTAGGTGATCTAAAAATTACCTCCATTTCAGAAGTTGCAAATATACAGTTACTTGTTATTTCAACCGGGGGTGGTACTTCAATGATGACATCATAGATAACACTGGTACACTAACAACAATAGTCGCGAAGTCATTAGTTGAAGAAATATTATCGATGACAGTTGAACAAGTATATGAAACAGTAGTTGTCCAAATACACTTATACATAACAATGAAATGAAAAAACCTCATCTTCTTTACTCTCTACTTACATTATGAAAAAAACCCACATCCTAATAAGATTGCACTCTTTTATCTTTATTCTCAGAATGAATCATTGTCTCTTTTCCATATCAATCTTTAGTTTCTAGAAAAACTTTTCAGGGTTCAACTATAAAAACAATGTGATCGTATGCAAATATAATGATGCAATAAACATAGCAGAATCCCAATGGAAATAAGCAAGAAAATATACAGACTGAATGATTACGTAATTGATAGTCTAATTTCTATTTCGTGACAATAGAAAAGGTTGTCATGATATTATGACTAGAATTGAAGTAACAAACTTGCAATCCCTACACCATCTTTCAACATTATTCAAGAGTTATATAATTTATCTCAATATAATTTTTATTTCAAATATTTAAAAAATCAATATTTTAATTCATGCTGAAAATTGAATATAATTCATATAAGTGACAAGAAAATAAATAAATGAAATTGAAGAAGCAACACAACAATTAAAAAAAAAAAAAAAAAAAAAACAACCCATTCCACCACATATTCCAATTGGAATTTTGGTGTCCAACAAAAGAATATACTCTTCTTTGACAAAATATTACCACCATGCATGCTAAATAAAATTCCACTAACCATTAAAATTAAGCCACGTGTCAATTATCAACAAAATATAAATAAAATGTAATCTTTTGGATTGGCGTGTTACCCGATCAAGATCGGACTTTGACCCAACCACCCCGCATTAGCCACCCACTACTGACTATTTATACGGGTAAACCGAAATATTGTGCTCTTTAGACGGAGCTAATCCCATTCTCCTGAAAAGAAATTTCGCCACTTTTTCCCGGTAATGCATCTTCTTTCTCCTCTTTACATCTGCTTTTTGTGATTTCTGCTTAGGTTTGTAATTTTTTTTAATAAGCAATCGTCGTTATCTCTTTAGCAAATTGAATGATTATTCGTTTTTTCTGTCAAGACAGATCTAGCTTTGAAAAAAAAAATCACTTTCTTCGTAAAATTCTGTGTTCGTACATACATTTTCCGTCAAAATTCTTCTTATTTTTATGTGTTTGGTTCAGATCTCGAACTTCTCATCAAGTTCTCGTTGTTTTGTTTTTGATGTTGTTTATATCAGTGAAAGAGATAATTCCGTTGATTTTATATGCATAAGGTTGAAATTTGATAGTTTTGGTACAATGTAGTGTTTGAATAGTTGGAACTGGTGTTGAATTAAGTGAATTTATGGATCTGAATAAGGAGATAACTAACCAGTGTGGTACATTCTAAACAATGTCCTAATTTTGTTTGTTCATCTCGTGGATTGAAAAAGGAAAGGCTGAAGAAACGTCAGCCTAAATTTTGAATAGGACTTGATAAGTTGTTAAATGAAAGGAAAGTAATTTAATAAATGATTGGTTGTGTTGACTCGATGTGCTATTGAGTGGATTTTCCTAATATGTGGAAACAGTGCTGTTGAGTTTATTAATTGTCAATTGTAACTTGCCTTTTAGGAGTAGAGAAACTATTAATGTTTAGTAGTAGGTGAATTCTTGTGTTAAATCCTTATTTTGGGTGTATATATAAGCTAGATGTTGTATAATCACACAGAAAACACGAAAGAAATTTTGTACAATGATGCTGGAGATTAAAACGTACACTGGATAGTGCAGCATATTTTGTCTGCTGATTTTGTTTTTGCGTGAGAATGTCAGGGAATTGCACGAGATAATGAAGCATATTTCATCTGTTAATTATGTTTTTGTGTGGTAATTCTATAGAAGTAGACTGCACAATGCATTTTCTAATAAGGTTCTCAATTATATTACTCTGTGTATGTGTATGGATAAATCTACCAAGTTACTTCTCTTCGTTCTCTTGAATGATGCGATGAATTCATTCAAAGTACTTTCATCTTTATAATTGAACAATTTTGAACTTAATGGCTGATATTACCACTCTTCCTAACTCATGGACCAACAATTTGGAATACTGGTATTTGACCATTAATTTGTTTTGAACTGATAGATTCTTCTAGAGTGCTAGTCTTATTTGTGTGAAGTACTTGGTAGTAATTTGAATGTCTATACACTGCCCTGAATACTATGTTAGTATGCATCCTTTGCGGGTTTCCCTCCAGTAATTTCTGTTTTCTGAAGTATTAACAGGACTTACATTCAACTTTACTACATCTTCCTAACTTGCTCCTCATTCTCTGTTTCAACGTGTATGACAGATTTGACTTCAGAATCTTCATGAATACTAGAACTACTGTGGTATCTGCAGTTTCCTGTAAATCGGGAAACAAGAACGGCTTCTTCTGCTGGATTTTGTTGTGCTTGCTTTCTAAGTTCTTTAAGACTGCTACACTGAACGTGCACTCATTTGAAGCATTTGGAAAGGCTTGCCTACCATAGTATTTATATTTGGCCATCTACATCTGTCAAAGAGCTGCTGGAAACATGGTTTCTTCTCAGCTCTTTACTCCGACAAAAACAAACTTGCAAAAATCTTTCCACCGGCAATTGCTTTTACCACTGAGTGCCCCTGGTGTGGTTCCTTCCGAGCAGGTTGAACTCGATTTCTCTGATGTGTTTGGTCCTCCTCCGTGTCTGGCCTCAAATGAAACAAGTAATGGAATGTCTGAGGGTGTGGTGTTTCCAGCAGATATGAGTGAGCTTGTCTATGATGATCCGGAGATTGTACACAGTAGATCACATTCTTTGGTTGGTCCTTCTTCATATAAAAATCAGGTACTGAAACTTGGGAGGCTCACCATTCATGAAGCAGAAGATTCGCTGGAACTGGTAGAGAATGTTATCGAACATACAATTAAGGAAGACCAGGATCTATCTGTCAACGACTTAGCAAAAGGTGGGACTGTCTGTCTTGAAGATTTTGAAGTCATGAAAGTTGTTGGCCAGGGTGCATTTGGGAAAGTATTTCAGGTTAAAAAGAAGGGTACATCAGATATTTATGCAATGAAGGTGATGAGGAAGGATAAGATTATGGAGAAGAACCATGCTGAATATATGAAAGCAGAAAGAGATATCTTGACAAAGATAGATCACCCATTTGTTGTCCAGCTTAGGTACTCATTTCAGGTGATTTCCTAGACCCTCATTCAATAGATCTCTAATCATTGCCCAACCACACAAAGATAGTGCTGTATTACAATTTTACAACTGTTGATTACAATTCAATCTTTCAACTTTGGAGCTCTTTTTGATCATCAAACACATTTTCATGGATTTAATTTGCAGACTAAGTATAGGCTTTACCTTGTGCTCGACTTCATTAATGGTGGTCATCTCTTCTTTCAGCTCTATAAGCAAGGCCTTTTCAGGTAGATTCTCCATTCTTGCTATCTGTTACTTTGTGAAAGCTGAAACTATGAATTAATTCATTCCTGCTTTGCTTCTCAGAGAGGACCTGGGACGAATTTATGCAGCTGAAATTATATCAGCAGTGTCTCACCTTCATGCAAATGGAATAATGCACAGGGATCTCAAACCAGAAAACATTCTAGTGGATGTGGATGGCCATGTATATTCACCTCTCCCCTCTCTTTGTTTCTGTGTGTGGGCGCACTAGCGTCTTCACACATCTGATTTTTTCTTCTTTGCATGTAAAGGTTATCAATCTAATTTCCTCGGTCCCCTTACTTGTTGTAGGCCATGTTGACTGATTTTGGACTTGCGAAGGAATTCAAAGAGGACACAAGATCAAACTCCATGTGTGGAACAGTAGAGTACATGTCACCGGAGATTGTTCTTGGGAAGGGCCATGATAAGGCTGCAGATTGGTGGAGTGTAGGAATTTTGTTGTTTGAGATGCTCACAGGCAAGGTTAGTATCTATATTCATGTATCTGCACATATAGCTGGAGAACAAATTCCTTTTGTCATAAGTCTTAGCCATTACCTAATCATATTCTTATGAGAAAAATCCTGCACCGATAATGTTCATAGACTTGCTTTAAGAGCCACATGCTATTCCAACAAGGTTTTTCTCTGATTTGATCTATTCCATCAATCTCATTAAACTAAATTCACATATGATGAAATAAAGGTGTCCTATGGTGATTTCATCTGAACATGTAGCCTCTTTAATTTGGAGGCCAATTTACTAAATAATTTATGATATATCACTTCTATTAACTGTGGGGCATATAAGGAATCTATCATTAGCAGAAACAATTGGACTCTTTTACAAATATTTAGATCTTTCGGACCTCAGGAAACTCTTCTGTAGTACATATATTTTCCTGGAAAGAGAATGCCGCATCCTTCAAAAAATTCAACTGTACATTCCTTGCTAATGCTTTGTTTTTCTGTATTCGCAGCCTCCTTTCACTGGAAATAGGCAAAAGATTCAGCAGAAGATAGTTAAGGACAAATTCAAGATGCCAGCCTTTTTGTCCAGTGAAGCACATTCCCTTCTTAAAGGGGTAATTTTCCTTATCTCCTCTTATTCTCTCTGCAAGTCTCGTTGAACTGTATTCACTTGTACAGTTGCAGTAAAAACCAGATGAGATTATCCTTTTTGTCCTCACACTCACCCTTGTTTTAATTAGAGATGGTACTCCCTCTATCCCGTTTTATGACACAATTTTCTTATTATAAAAAACACATTTCTATATTTGAAAACAATTTACTTTTAACTTCTCATTCCCTTAATGAGAAGTTTTTATAGCCACACCAATGCTATGACATGTTTAATACCACTAGTTTCAAAAGTCTTAAATCCACACAAATGTTATTTATGATAGGGGTTTAAAACCACAAGTTTAAAAGTCTTCATTTCTTTCTCAAACCTCACGTTGAGTCAAACTACGCAACTTAAATCACGATAGTGAGAGTATCTTAACTTGTTTACGGTTCTACAGTAATGTCATGCCTGCCTTAGTAGAGCTATGCTGCTAGATGTGTTCTCAGATGATTTTTTTGTTCTTTACCATTTCTCTAGCTGCTGCAAAAGGACCCAACTAAAAGGCTTGGCAGTGGGCTGAAGGGAAGTGATGAAATCAAGGACCATAAATGGTTCAGGCCAATCAACTGGAAGAAGTTGGAGGCAAGAGAGATGCGGCCAAGTTTCCGTCCTGAAATTGCTGGAACACACTGCATTGCAAATTTTGATAAGTGCTGGACAGATATGTCATTGGTTGATTCTCCAATTTCGAGTCCAAAGGATAATTCGGACCCTTTTCAGGGTTATACTTTCGTGAGGCCTGCTGCTTCCTTTCTCCTGAGAAGCAGTCCCTTGTGCTAGGATGGTTTGATGAGATAGCACTTTATGTTGTTCCATTTTCTTCTCTAGGACCGAGTAGCCAGCTGAGTTCATTCGTTGGGTTTATGAACCTATCCTTCTGTTCCATTATTTAAGTTGTTTCATTTTCTGTAACTGATTCAGAGACTCCTTATCTTAGACCTTCCATCAGGTGCATGACACTAAGGTTTGGTAAGGTTGTTTGTACTTTAAAATTATAAGATTCGTGGCTGTGTTGCACTTTGAAAAGAGAAGAAGAAAGATCTTGTTTTTCACTTCCCTTGATATGTATTTGGTCTATTGAAAACCACCTCTTATAGAAGTAAGGTTGTGTACGCATGCACAATCCTCTTCATGGCTATCATGATTTAACAAAGCAACATGTTTCATCAGGAAGAACGAAAATTCTAGCTCTCTTTTTTTTTGTTCTCATTTTATTATACAATGACGAAAATAAACAACAAAAGACAGCTTGTGTTAACTTCATGTCATGAACATGCTTTACATATAGATACAACTTTTCTTTATTGGTGTTTTGCATACCTTATGCATAAAAGTTGGGTTATCGTTGTTTCTTACATGACAAACTGGATATACGTTCCACAGAGATACATTTATGTAGTATTTTACGGGTCGTGCAAACATTGGCATATCTTGTTCAACATGTTAAAGCTCTTCATGCAACTGGAAGTTGTCGAGGACATGTTTCTTCTTGCAACCCCAGTGGCATTTCCAAGAGCAGAGGGAATTGTAGGTATTTAGCCTCTTAGAATGAAGGGATACGATGTTCGAGGTTGAAAGTGCCTTTGAAAGCACTATTGCATAACCATCATCCATGTAATCTGTTCCTTCTGGAAACACTTGCCACAAAAGACTTCCACCTCCAGCCCCTCCTTTCTTAGTTGAATTCAATAGTACTGTGTAAACTGTACTGATTAGTGCGTCTCTGAAAGTTGAATTGTAGCCAGGGTCTTTTGCAGAAACACCGAACTCTGAGAATACCACTGGCATGTTGAGATAGTTCTCCGCGTCATCAATGTGTGCTTGCATCCATGTCTTGGTGAATCCGATATGAGCATCAGAAATCTCTTGTGAAATCCTGAGGCATATGCAGAATGTTAGTGGTATTGCAGTATGAATGATGCTGTAATAGTTCAGTGTGCTTACCAAGAGTCGGGATATATGTGAGCTGAGGCGAAATCAACTCCAAGAACCTGATGGTTTCTAATGAAGTCAGTTCCGACTTGTTGAGCATAGGAGTTTGGGTTGATCTGAGCTTTATTAGGAGTCGAGGGACCATAGAAACCTTCCAGTCCGATCTGCACCAAATGCTTCGGATCTATTGTCTTCACATAAACTGCCATTTCTTCTATCCAAGCCTAAAAAATATTAAACAGAACGATATTTGAGTTGCAAGTGCAAACATAGTTATTTGCTTCGACAATAAACGTTTGATGAGTTATAGCTAGTAGTATAAGTGTGACAAACCTGCAGTTTATCCCCAGAAGGATCTGATTCACACCGCGGCTCATTCATCAGTTCCCAACCGAAAATAGTAGGGTCATCCTTGTATGTCATGTTGGTAAAGGTATTAACTCTGTTGAGCACAGCCTGCAGAAACCAAATTCATGCTTGACAGTTGATACAATGCTGCATTGTGGACGCGACAAAATTTACAAGTCTCCTTTACCATATAAACAGAAGAAAATATTTATAATGTGTTGTTATGATTATTATGGAAATGAATAATGCACCTTCACATGAGCCTTGTAGTAGCTTTTGAGTGTGGGATGAGAGAAGAAGTCATCATCAGAAGTTAAATTCAGGCCAGCAGCTTTACCCCATTTTACATACTGCGATTTTCCACCGTATGCTTCCCAGTTGTTGACTAGTGACAGTATCAGCCTAATCTTGAATTTCTTGGCTTCACTCACCACAAAATCCAGAGCCTGAATAACAAAGAACACCGATACTTGTTAGCTTCTCTGTTTAATCAGAAAATGTTGTTCTAATTTGTCTCTGCAGCCTGATCAGATGAAGCAATGAAGATAGTCCTTTGAATGTTAGCATATGTATACAACAACAATCACTATGTCTCAATCTAAGCACGTTGGGATCGGATATTGAATCCCTACTGACCATGTTGCCTCAAGCATTTGAAGGTTAGCATATGTATATACAGGGAAATATAGGCTACAAGATAAGTAAGCATACCTTGAAAACTTCTTCGTCATAAACAGCAGGAGTTTTCTGAAGAGCACGCCATTGGCCATCATTGAAAGCCCAAGTTCGGCATACTGATAGACCGACAGCTGATGCCTGCTGGAACACCTCAGTAACTTTTCCCCTTGTGGACTGATCAGCAGCAAACACCATCAACCAATAAGTGTTGAATCCATTCAAATAGAAAGGTTGGCCATTCAACACAAATTGGTTCCCGCTCTTCTGTACCATCGTCCACGCTGCTCCATCTTCCATCTCTCCCCTGTCACATTAAATCCATGGAAAAAATGCAAAATCAAAATTAGAGAAACAAACAACTCTCTGCAACATAACAAGGGAAAAAAAGAAGAGAAATGCTAACTCATTCCCAGCTTCATCAAACGGAGCAGAATTTGCGTTCTTTAAGAACATAACAAGTACAAAACTAGCAGCCAGAAAAAGGAACTTAGAACTAAAACTCTGCTTATGGTTGACCATGTTGGCAAGTGAATGGACAAGTTGAGATTATCTTGAACAACATAGTATATATATAGATGCACAACAAGATGTTTCCGAGGTTGTTCTGTATAAGCAACAAGCTTATGATAATAGACAGAAGTGTGCTTGAGGGAATGATCAAAGCTACCTTGAAAGCAAAGATCCATTGTCCCTTCAACTAGTGACATCATATTGATCATATTTCCATTCTTTTCTCAAAACATTTGAAATGATTTATCGATATCGATCAAATTAATAACTATGACATTAAGTAGTAAACCAGAATATTAAGTTTGTGATGGATGGCTTTCAAATTTGGATCAAATGTCTTTATCAATAGCAAACTTTGTGAAAAATTATAAACCAAACCCCTCAGCAATCATCAATGATAACATCCTAACTGTCATATGCGAAGTGGTCCTTGGCTTCAAAGCATTAGAGATGGAGCATCATTAGTATAAATCTCTAAAAACAAATACAAAAAAAAAAGAAACTGAAAAATGTGCACACTTATTGAAATTCACAATACTGCAAGTTCTTTATAATTATGGATTAAGAGGATAAAAAATTCTCTGATTTAAGAAATAAAGAAGAGCTCTAGGCCTTGTTAAAACAACAACAACAACGTAACGATAAACCCAGTGAAATCCCACCACGTGAGGTCTGGAGAGGGTAGAGTGTACGCATGCCTTACCACTATTTCTTCGAGGTAGAGAGGCCTTGTTAAAACATACAACACTAAAACCTATTCATGTCTCCTTTTCAATTCGTGTGTCCCAACTTTCTTTTTAATATGTTTAAAAAAGAATGTCATTTTTTATATTTAGTACTAACTCTTTAGTTTCAATATCCCAATTCCCATGCATCACGTTTAAGACCACAAGATTGAACATACATTTATGGAAATATTATAACATCCTTAGTTTAAGATCAAAGTATTCACAACTCTCTTTTATTTTCTAAACTCCGTGTACAATCAAACTAAGATAAATAAAATAAAACAGGTAAGTATATGACTTGGTCGAAATGACCACCGTCAAACACAAGATTCAAACTGAAAACTTCTTATACTTTAAGGCATCTTGTTTCCTTTATCTGCACTTCTTCATTTGCTACTTACAGTAAGAAGTGTTAAAGTGAAAGTAAGAATCACTAAAGAATGAATCAAAGTGGAAATCTACTCCAACAGAAAGCCCTCATTATCTCATTTGAGTTGAAAAATCATCAAAACACAAACAACGAACAACTTGTATTCTCCCATTGTTCCTAATAAGTGATCCTATGATGCAAACAATTCAAAATTTGGAGTTAATGAGTTTCTATAACGGTCTTAAACTATATATAGAATAGTGTTGGTATCGAAAAAACATAAAGTCGTATGAAAGCTAACAATGGCAAACTTTGAACAACGGAAAATCAGACACAAAGAGAAGTATACTAGGTCAAATAATTGACCTACATATGAAAAATTAAACAAATATAAATAAAATATTAAAACTATACAGAGAATAATATCTCTAAAGAAAGACTAATTTAATGACTATATTGTGGATGCTATTGTGTCGTCTATGAAACTCTTTTTCACCAAAAAAAGATAATTGTAATTAACCCTAACAAATAAAAACGAAGTAAACTGTCAAATATTTATAGATATATTTAGTGAATTTAGTTCTACATATATATATCTAACTATTACTAACTATTACTAGAACATAAAGAAAAAGTTGGTACAAAAAGAAGAGTTCAAAACTATTGTAAACTCTAACAAGTTAAGGATAACTCCAACCTAAGTAAACATCAAAAAGTAAGATTAGTAACATGAAAATGACTAATAATTTTTATTATTTAGGCAATATAAATGACTAATAAATCATAAAAAAAAAACAAATGAATATGTACCTCAAAATTTTACAAAAAATGACATGTAGTAATTTCTTGCAGAGAAGCAAAAGCCCATCACACCACCAACAATTTGCTGTTAAAAGTTTTGAAGGTCCATTCCTATCCCCACTCATACTTCTAATAATTTTCTTAAAAGTAGTAAAAATCTCAAAATATTTTTAGAGTATGAACAAACAATTGAATAACAAGAAATGGAAAAACTTTCACTCTTTATATTTCTTTTTCTAATATAAGTACTAGAAACAAAGTGTACCGACATACATAATACTTTTCTTATTTAAATTCTTCCTCTTTTAATAGAAAAATACCCAACTCACTCTTATTTTGTCTTTTTCTCGGAGTAGAGGAAGGAGAAATGGATGAATTCTCACAAATACGTGAAAGTTTAAATACTTAATTTACTAAGCTGTTAAAATTTTTATTTTTGTGAAAGTAACTATACATTTGTTTTGCATGAAACTTATTGAATTATACCATAACTAGTAAAATTATCCGCGCTTCGCACAAAAATTTAATATCATGAAATTTATAAAATAATAGTTAAAACCTATCACTCATTAAAAATAAAACACTATATTATCTTACATATAAGATTACGTAGTAACAAAAAATAATAATGTAAAGGAAAATGAAAATGATTACATCTTATCATTTATTCTTAATAATATAAGCATAAATTAATGACTGTAAAGATACATATCAGGATTTGTAACAATAGCAATGATGTAAGTGAGCCACTCAACAAGAGCAAAGTACACAAATATTTAATTGTGAAGAAGAAGAAGTTCAGATTTTTTCGTTGTTTTAAAATGAGAGGAAATCCATCTATTTATAAACAACAAAGAGTAGTGTGAATAAATGTTTATTGTGCCTTATCAAAAAAGTTACAACTATTTGGAAAAGTTGCAACCCTTGAAAAATGTCACAACCTTTTATAAAAGTCACAACTTTTTATAAATGTCGCAACTCTTCATTAAAGTCGCAACTTTTCATAAAAGTTGCAACTTTTCATATAAGTCGCAACTTTTCATAAATTTCACAACTTTTCATGAAAGGAAAAAGCTAGTTTTGTAAATAAATAAATTAAAAGAGAATTATAGTTTGTGGTGACGCCACGTAGGCGCGCCTATGGTTCTCTTTTATATGATATATGATATGATTCGCTTCTTCACATTAATTTATTTGTCTAGTTTTATTTTGATACAAATATAAAAAGTTTTTTTAAATTTTTTTTATGATTTTCAATAAAATAAACATTAAATATATTAAACGTCATTTAATCTTTTAATCATAAATATATTAGATAAATTATCAAAAAGAAATGAGACATTTTTTGTAAAAACAAACTAAAGAAATAGAACAGAACAGTATCTATTTGATTATTTTCAAACTAATCTCTTAAGTATATATAAAATAATTAAAAACATCACTGAATAAAGAGTATTTATAAAAAAAAATCACACTTTTTTTAAATTTTTAAATAATTCAATGAAAAAAATCTCAAAAATTCAACCCTCAAAATATTTCTTGAAGTTTCCTTGAAGAGAAAAACAAAAAAAAAAAAAAAAAAATAAAATAAATTGAGGTGCAACATAAAAGCTCAAAGGACGCAAACCGTTCATATTTTCTTGAATTATCTTTTACCCAAAATTCCACTAAAAAAAATATGCAAATGCAAACTCTCCACTTAGTATCCACTTCTACTGTTGCTTCTTCTTCTTCTTCCCTGTAAGTAACGAAAAATTAGTGCTTTGTTTTTCTCTTTTCTCTCTTTTTTTTTTTTTAATTTGCTGTTTAATTTTACTTTTGTGTTTTTTGTGTTATGTGTTGCAGACCCACTATTGTTTCTCTTAATTTCTACCGTTGTCAAGCTTCAAATCAGTTGCCATTTCCCAATACTAATTTGGGTTTTCTTAAAGGTAGCGCCTTTTTTGAAATTTCATTTAGTTTAAAGCAGTCAACTTTGGATGTGTGAAAAGATTTAATGGGTATTGGGTGACTAATGATTGTATATGCAAGATCATTGTGAACTCTTATATTTAGGAAGTTGATAAATTGTAAAGATCTCTGGTTGACTTTTGGATGTAAACTATGGTGTCAAAGGGAAAAAATTGTAGAAAAAGCCCCAATGGCTATTGGGGCTGTCTCTGTCTCCCTGTGTTGTAAAAAAAGGGTCATTTGGTAGCTAAGTTTAGGTGTGAGTTATGCAGGTATTACATTCTGCATAAGTAATGTTATGTTTGGTTGCAGATTAGTTGGTTAGCAATTTAGAAACCTGCATAATTAATACATGTAAAGAAATTTGTGTATTGTCTTAAGCGGGGTAGATGATGGAATAGCTAATACCCGCATCAGTAGTATCTACATAATTCTAACCGGCTACCAAACGGCCCCTAAGAACTCATCAGCATCCAGATCAGTTAAGTAAAAAAATTAAACTAAATTTACACATCACAAGGAGTACCCACTGCCTTGAATACTAGAATAGGCACTGTTTGGACATTTTGGTGTAAAAACCTGTTTCTTTTCCAATGTCTGAATCTTGATTGAAAAGCTCTACTCATTGTAACTACAAAGCACATCATCAAAACTGATTCTTCTGGAAGTTTCTACAACAACGTACCTATTGTAATCCCACTTGTGGGGTCTGGGGAGGGTGGTGTGTATGCAAACCTTAACCTTGGGAGATAGAGAGGTTGTTTCCCATAGACCCTCAGCTCAAGAAAATAATAGGACTGAAGAAACTAAGACAAAAGACTACATAAGGCATGACAAAGGCATACTGAAAAAGGAACAATAATTAAAACAAAATAATATGATGAATGAATTACAAGGGACACTATATAGTAACATAAGTCAAAATACCTGACAGACATTTGGATGTAAAAGATTTTTCCTTTTCGGTGTAGAAATCCTAGATGCAAAGATTTAATCAGCATTTGAAAATTGAGATGTGTAGTGAGTTTTATTTATGGTTGTAACTGCATGACCCTTTTTTGAGGTTTCTTACTTTGTCTTGCCTCTTCAACTTGATTCCTTAGTCTGAATCAAGACTTAATTCATCCCTTCTGATTCTTCTGTCTAGTTGACATAGTAGGAAACCTCATGGTGCTCGACCTGCATAAAAATGAATAGAAGGAAACACCAATAACAAGCAGACAGGAATTCATTTTGTTCATTTTTGTTATTCAATTTCAATAATTTGTCTCCTAATACAAAGTTATTTTTACTTCTCATCGTATTTGCAGTTAAGAGGCAACCAAAAGTTTCTAACTTGAAGGCTAGCTTCTGGGATTCCATCAGATCGGGGTACTTGAAATTGTTTAGCAAGCTTTCCATTTGACAGAAAGTGCACTAAAGCTTATAGTTTGGAATGTTTGCTTCCAACTTACTAACTCCTTAAAGTTTATTTCTCGCTTTCCCATCAACCTCACTAGAAATCATTATAGGAAATCCTGGCCAATGATATGGTTTTATCATGTTATGGTTATGCTAATTTTCTGTGATGTGTCTGAAGAAATGGTATGGCACTGGGACAAGATTTTGAAATTTAAGCTGTTATTGCTGTGATAGTGGAAACTTGCAAAGATCTTGTGCTAAGACATGATTAAGGATATATGCTTATTCACCAAAAAGTAAAAGAAAAAATAAACTACAAAAAGGCTGCATGTTCGGAGTAGTTTATCCACCTTGTATATGATGCCAGTGTATATATCTGCTACTAGTTTTTGTTTATGTTCCTGGAAACTCACTCATATTTCTAGGGGACAAAAATGGTTTAACTACCAATTGTCCTCATTGCTTATTAGAACAAAAGTTCTCCATGTGTAAGGTCATTATAGATTTGTTCAGTTGTTGTGATATCGATGGATTGTATACTAAGTGAACTTTCACCCAAATGTGAACCCCATGGCTGACTTCCCAATTACAATCCTTGATGATTGTTTGCACAACAATTTTCAAGCACTAAAAACATGAAGCTTGACTTTAAGGTTAAACTCTTAGGTTGTTATTGAAAAGTTAGACTCAAGTCTAAATGTTGTTTACATTAGTAGTTACTTGCTAGTTAAGGCCTGTGATTAGTACCCCATGGATGAAAGGTGTGTTTTACATTTCCCCGGTTCTTCATTAAATCTCATAAAAAGTGTGTTGATATTTTCTTCGCTTCAAATTTTGACTTAAAAGTACTTTGGTTTGGTTTTATCACCAAAATCCAATGCTTATGATTATAATCCCAAAAGATATGCCACTTTCATGACTCCATTTTTAATTTGAATTTTAAAAGATCTTTCTCGCCAAACAATTGGTTATGCATATGGCTTTGTTCTTCACCTCATCTTTTCTGTTTCTTTTCTTTTCCTTTCTAATATTGCATTTAGTGGTTTTTGTGTGACTAAAGTAATTAACAGTATTTCTCTAGGTTCTTGTAGAATAGGTTGTAGTTTCATGGGTAGTCATTTTGCTGCATATTCATGCATATAGGTGGGATCTCTTGCATAAATAATATGAACACTTACAAATTCTGTTTTCTTAAGAGGTGTTGAGATTTCCTAAGATCACATTTTCATTTCCTTTAAGACCTATCTTCTGTCCTAAATTCTTTGACTTTGTTGACTTCACTTCAGTTAAGAGAAAAATTGTTGTGTTGTTATATTTGATTTTGCAAGAACTTGAAGATGTGAAGAACGAAGAAAAATGTCAAATCATGTATAAAATCATATGAGGTAGTATTATGTGTGAGTAAAAACTCCCATCTAGTAAAATCTCACGAGCTGCTCTCAGGCACATTCCCTGAGGCTAACTCTTTCTAGCCTCACTTTCACCAACTACTTACCTGGGGGAGATTCCGATAAGGTAGGCCAGAATCCATTTTAAGTTTTTCAAATTTTATCAGAGAGGAAGTTACCTTGAACATGGAAGAAGATAGGATTTACGATAAGGAAGGTTTTAAATCATATGACACTATAAGGATAAGTTCAAGGGCAGAGACCTGGTTCTACTTGATTGAACGTAGCAGGAACTTAATGAGACAAGTCTCTATGAGCTTTAATGCTATGAAATGGTTAGTGGATGTATTATGATGACATCCAAGGAGCAGAAGAGGACAGTAAAGAGATGGAATAAGAAGAATCTTCTTGCAGAGTTCTTCTTCACCCTTAAATACAATGAGCATGGTAGATATATTAGCTTTATTTGCTATTCAAAGAGATGACAAATCTATCATTTTTACACTGGAGACTACATTTGTGGAGGGGTGGGGACATATAGCCCAGAAGATATCTTCCATTAGTAAGTAGTAACCATCTGGGTGGGTAGGTGGGGCTTTCTTTTATGGAAGCTGTAAGATGCAACAGAAGGGGCAAGAACTTCGCAGATCGAACCTGCAACTCCAGAAGAACCATCTCTGGTGGCGCAACCGTATCAGACAAAGACCTACGAGGTAGATGCCTAGTTGGTAAACAGGAAGCTCCATCTGTGGACAGTGTTAGGTGATGAGCCTGTAACTCGTGGAAATCAGAAGGTGAGGCATATGTGTTTGAGATGAATGATTATCAATTTCTGTTTGAACTTCCATCAAGGAAGATAGCAGAACATGTCATGTCCAGTGAGTGGAGTTGGAGGAAATAGAATTGGAAGCTTGATTGGTGTAGTCCTACCACTGGACAACAAACTCAATAAATACATCTTATGGAGTCAGTGTGTGGAGATCAATCAGGATTTTGTGGTGACCCATCAGAAGTAAATCCAGTTTCAAAGTGGGGAGTGATAGGAAGGTCTCTTTCTGGGAAGATTATTGGATAAGACAAAGCTATCTGAGGCATTCATTCCCAGATTTTTTCAATCTGTATCAGCAGCAAAATGCAACTATGGGTGAGGTGTGGATGGACTAAGGGTGGAATCTGAGCTTTAGGAGATAGGAGAATGTTTAATGACTGGGAAGTGGAAAGAATTTCAGCCTATAGTTCCTTAGCACAATCAGAGGAACTTCATAGGCTGTGCCGTATGTTGTGGCAAAGTGATAGTAAAGGTAAGTCTCTAGTCCAGTCAACCTATAGAGAGTACAACTCTTCCAAACAATCTGGTGGGATGTTGGCCATGGAAGACGATTTGGAAAGTTAAGATACCACAAAAAGTTGTCTGCTTCCTTTGGCTTTTGGTGAAAGAGGTAGTTTTGACCCAAGACAATCCAGCAAAGAGAGGATTCCAACTATGCTCCAGATGTTATCTATGTGGAGAACAAGCAGAAATAGTCAACTGTCATTTTTTACATTGTAAATAGACAGACCAACAATGGAGATCTTCATTGACCTGAGGGGTATTAGGCGTGGACTATGCCAGTGAGTGTTTTGGAAGTGCTAGCTGGCTAGAATAGGGATGGCTAAATATCCAATCAGAAGGAAAGATGGAGGACTGTCCTAACATGTATTTGGCGGACAGTATGAAAAGAGAGAAATTTAAGGTGCTTTGAAGATAAAGGAATTCTATTCAGAAGATGAAGATGAATTGTGACTTTTAGTGTAAAAAGAAGAATTATGAGAGGAAGCTCAGTCGATTTCTGAAGTTCTGGGCTATCTGCAGCCTAAGGTATTTTTTCTATGTACCTTTTTGGGTAACTACACAACTTGTGCAGAGTACCTGTATATATAATACATGTTACCATTCTAAAAAAGGTGGTATTATTAGATATTTTTTGAAGTCTTGAAGACGGTAAGATATGCCATCATACTTCCTATGATATTTTAGGAAAGAGGTCAATCCTTTGGAATAGTCAAAAAGAGAAAACATGTCAACACAATGGGAAGGAAGATGAAACTATTTGATGAAATCAAGAAGTCTGTTGTCTTTCAAGATTCTATTTGTCACAAGTATGAAGTCAAGTAGTTAGACAAAATGCTATGTGAAATTAGATTTCAACCATGAAAAATTTCCGTGCCCAATACTTAAGTACCAAGGTAGAAGTGATATTTCAGTAAACATCCGTGATGGTAGAAAGGCGGAGCAATTCTTGGTGTATATGAGATTTATATTCAGGAGGTTTATTTTTATTGGATTATAGGTTGATAGGTTCTCTTATACATGACGTAAATGCAATGTGGGGGGTAGGATCACTTTTATAAGTACTTCCCCACATCAAACTGGTTGATATACTGTGTTTATACTTTATATAGCTGTCTCTAGGATGTTTTATATGGAGTGTGTATTATTTTCTTTAAAACATTAATAGATTGTCTTGGAGTAATAGTAGAATATATTGCTTAGACTTATAAAGCTTAAATAGCCTTATGATGCGTAACGGTGCAGGTTTGGCAAGAATAACACAATACAGGTTATAGACACACCATCCAGTGAAGAAGAAGAAGCGGAAGAACCTTTGCCTGAGGAATTTGTTCTAGTTGAAAAGACTCAACCTGATGGAACAGTTGAACAGATTATATTCTCTTCTGGAGGAGATGTTGATGTGTATGATCTCCAAGATTTATGTGATAAGGTGATTACATTTGTCAAAATCCATTTGCACTGGGGTGAAATTTTTGATGCTTTATTTTTGGTGATTTAGACAACATAATTTTCATGTGAAAAAATAATGATGATTTGGTGCATATAGATATGAAGTTTCAATGTGCCTCAACTCTAATGGTGGGGATTGGGAGGTCGGAGCTCTGGTTAAAAAATGGAATGATCTATTGTAGCATAAATGGGGAAGGCACGGGGAGAGAAATGTGTTTTCCAAAGTACAAATTGAAGGTGTGTGGCCAGAGGCACGCCTTCCGGGCCTGCAAAAGGCTGATGAGCAGCAGTCCAATCGGTGCAGAAAAGAACTACAGTGTAGTTCTGAAGGCATTGTACAAGAAATGAGTCTTTCACGGCTTTTTAAATTTTACTGAAGGCACCTTTTTCGATTTTAAAATAATTTCACAGAAGGTGCTCTTTTTGTGATTGCCCCTTGTTCTGAATGCTATGTTATGCTTTCCCTATTATTTGCTATGTCCTCTTTACTTTGATGTGCGTCACTCAAACCGAGGGCTTTTCAGAAACAACCTCTCTACCTCCACGAGGTAGGGGTAAGGTCAACATACACTTTACCTCCCCAGACCCCACATATAGGATTACACTGGGTATGTAGTTGTTGTTGAAGGTGCTTTTTTTTGCTACGCTCCTTCCTTGTAAATTGACTTAACGGGCCGGTAGTTTTTGGACGTCAAATACTTGTGTTGAGTGCCTTTTCATTATTTATGTCAAGTAAAAACTGACAACCCAATTTATTGGATTGGCTTATCATATACTCCATTTCGAGAAAAAATTCGGATCATCTTAAGGTGATCTGGGCATTTTCAGGACTTTAATTAAGACAGAAGTTGAGTAGCTATGTTAAGGATAACAAAATGCAATCAAAGTTCAAAAAGAGTAATCCTTCACTGTGGATGTTTAATTTGGTTGAAGCCCTAACACTTCCTTAATTCTGAAAAGTTGTGTGTTTTTAAGTTCCTACTGATGCATCTGCAAATAATCTATTCTTAGATTTTGTAAAACTTAACTTATGTTGTTATAGTATGTGATGGGTTTGACAGGTTGGTTGGCCTCGAAGGCCACTGTCTAAGCTAGCCGCAGCTCTGAAAAATAGCTATATAGTTGCAACTCTGCATTCTAGGAAATTCTCATCAGGAGAAGGTATGTAGATGGAACAACTTTATAGTGGGAATTAATATGTTTGTCTTTTTTCTTTTTTTTTTTCCTGTTATGCTCAATTATCTGAATTTTCTTGCAAATGAGTTTTAAAAGTAAGTGATAAAAACCTTAGTCTACTTGGACAAGTTACTTGGCAGAGGGGAATGGAGAAAAGAAGCTGATAGGCATGGCTCGTGCAACATCAGATCATGCTTTCAATGCAACAATTTGGGATGTTCTTGTTGATCCTTCCTATCAGGTATTTGCTCTGTGCACCTTAAATAAGTTTATTCATGCTGTAGATATGTTTGTTCAGAGGCTACTGGTCATTAACTTGGACTAGTCAGGGGAGTTACTTTTGAAACTTCATAGTAGTAACACAATTTTTTTTAATACGATGTGAGTGATTAGGAGGAACAACAATTAATATATATATATATTTTCTTCCGCACATAGTTATTTTTTATTTTTATTTTGGATTGGAGTAAAGTGTCAACCTTAAATCTTCATATCCTACTACTGCAGTTCATCAACTGCCCTCAATCCCAAGCTTGTCTTTTAGTCTTGTTAGAGATTTGTATGCCTGTAGAAATTAAAGAGAACCTCTATTGCTAGACAACTTAAATCTTCAAATATTGGACTGACTCGAGTTTAAAAGGAGTAACATGATCAGTGAAGAAGTCATCCTTTAGAAAGGAAGTTTCAATTATCTGGGGTCAATAATCCAAGAAAATAGGGAGATCGACTGATCAACGATGATGTCACACATCACATTGGAGCAGGGGATGAAATGGAGACTTTTATCCAGTGTCCCATTTGATAAGAATGTGTCACTAAGATTTAAAGGTAATTTCTATTGTGTGGTTATTAGACCAACTGTGTTGCATGGGGAAGAGTGTTGGCCAATCAAGAATTAACACGTTCAAAAGATGAAAGTAGCAGAAATGTGGATGCTAAGATGGATGTGGGCATACTAGGAGAGATAAAATTAGGAATGAAGATATATTGGGCAAGGTGGGCAAGGTGAGAGTGGCCTCCGCGATGGACAAGATGAGGGAAACGAGAGTGAGATGGTTCGGGCATGTGAAGAGGAAAACAAATTCCCAGTTAGGAGGTGCGAGAGGTTGACAGTGACAGATCTAAGGAGAGGTAGAGGCAGAGGTAGATCATGTTCAACTCAAGAAAAGCTACAAAGAAGAGGTCTTCAGATTTGTTCAAGATGACTACTATGTGCTGTGGAGGGTGAAAGCAATGAACATCTTTTCTTACATTGTAAGACAACAATAAATCGGTGGCACATGTTCTTTTGTATTTTGAGCATAAATTGGGCTATGCCTAGCTCTACTATGAATCTTTTGAATCACTGAATGAATGTAGGAAAGAGAAATGGAGAGGAAGATTATTGGAAGATCATCCCAATTTGTATTTGGTAGACAATATGTAAAGAGAGGAACTCAAGACATTTTGAAAGTCCTAGCAATTCCATTCAAAAGATTAGGATGAATTGTTTTAGTTTGTTCTTTTTTTGGTGTAAACAAAATTTATGGGTGGAAGTAGGAGATTTAGTAGATTTAATTGGTGAAGTGTAAAGATTATAAATCTGGTAGGAGTCTTTCCCCTTTGGTTTGCTCTTTTGATGATGTGAAGTTCTAAATTCAGCACCAGTTATGGTGTTGAGTTTATATAGATTATACAAATGGTTACCTTTCTCAAAAAAAGAAGAAAGAGGAGAGGTAGAGGTAGACCGAAGAAGAAATGGGGAGAAGTGATTAGACAGGACATGACACATCTTCAGCTCACTGAGGACATGACCCTAGATAGGAGATCATGTAGGTTCAGCATTAGGATAGAAGGTTAGTCGGTAGCTGAGCGATTTCTCTTTTTTTTTTTTTTTTTTTGTGGGAGGGCATGGTTCTGGTTTGACTTGGAGCACCTTTTCTGCTTCCTCTTCTCCTTATCAGTACTATTAATATTATTCTAGTATTATCTTTGGTTATCCTACTATTTTTTCTTTAGATTCTTTCCTTTTCCTCAGCATTTTCATCATCCTACTATTTTTTCTTTAGATTCTTTCCTTTTCCTCAGTATTTTCATCATCGCTTCTTTGCTCTTTTATTTTTCAAAACACTTTTCTTGAGTTGAGAGTCTATCAGATACCCAAAACGAAGAAAATGGAGGGTGTTGGTGTTTCTTGAGGGGGTGATTATGGCTGGTGTCTGGCACAGGAAGACGAGAGTGGCATTTGTTTGCAGGTGGTGGCGCCGGGGTATTTTGAGAAGAAAGGCTGTGTATTTGTTGGTGGCTGATTCCCGATGAGTTCCCCCAGGTGATGGGGTGGCCAACTGTGGAAAATGAAGATATTCTCTCACTATGTGCGAGTTCTTTCCCTAGTTACTTCAGTCCTCTCCATCTTTATGCAGGCGTGTTAATCTAAAATAGTGTTACCAGGTTGGTGGGAGGTGGTACATGTGAGCCTGAATCTTTGGCAGTATGATTGAATCCCTGCGGGAAGAAGACCGTGTGCAAATATGTGCATGAGGTGAGGGGTGGCTGATCATATTGGGGTGATGGTGTAGGGCAGAGGGGAACTGTGCTATAGAAAAGGGATAGTGGGTGGGGAAAGGAATGCGTGCCAGTCAAAAAAAGTTGGGATTTTGTTTTATAAGATACTGAAGTTAAAAAATGGTGTGTCGTGTGGATGTTGACGTGTTATCTGGCTCAGCACAATTGAGTTACATGCAGGATGAGGATTGTATTAAACATGTGTGATCAACTTGAGGTGTTTAAATTGGAAAACTGAGAGTTTGGACAGGGGTGGGGGGCTTTCATAATCGGGACAAGTATAAGTGTCAATTTAGGTATCAAACGTATATTTGATATGAATTTTAGTTAATACTACAAAATAATCAATTTTTTATTCCCATGATTGCAATATTGAACTAAAATGACTTCTCTAGGAAATGCTTATATATGTTGAAGAGGAAATGACTACTATGATAACCATTACCCTCTTGTGTCTGTAATATTAGATGCATCTTATTTCACATATATGTGGGACTATTAGTAATGGCTTTCTTGATATTCATCTTATTATTTGATGATAATGTGAACTAACGTAATTCCTATGATGGTTTTGTTGACATTCAAAGGGACAAGGACTTGGAAAAGTTCTTATCGAGAAACTGATACGAACCCTTCTCCAAAGGGACATTGGAAATATTTCACTGTTTGCAGATAGTAAAGGTACCAAGATGAGACCAGGATCTCAGACCTGTAAAAATTTCTTTGGTGTTATTGTTGAAAAGCTTTTTACTTAAATAGGCTTCTGAAGTTTCACTTTTTCTCTTGCAGTTGTGGAATTCTACAGGAATCTTGGTTTTGAACCTGATCCAGAGGGAATTAAGGGGATGTTTTGGTACCCAATGTATTAGGCATGTATTGTTGGACCTACAGTTTTGGCCTCTAGCTCTGTACAGATTCCAAAGATTGGTGCAAGAATGTGGCTGTTGGATTTTGGGATTAACATGCAGCATTTTTTGGAAGCTTGTGAGCTTTTTGGCCATCTTGTAATGTACATTGTAATGACCATGGAACCTCAGCTGTTATAGCTTGATAGTCTTGTTGTGTTCTTGTTGGAGGATTTCTGGTAGTTCAATATATCTTGTTCCCATTATAAATAACCTTGTCTAAAATAGCATTTCTTGTTGCTTTCATCTTCAAACCCATTGCTATCCATCCTTTATAATGACATTGCAAATTTTGGCTTTTCTATTTGACAGCAATTTCTTTTGTCGTAGCTGTGTGACTTGTACATTCATTATTGTTGCATTCAATGATATTCTATCCGTTTTCACCTGTCTCATTTTGATCCATTCATACAACTCGACTCACCCGTTTGTCACTCATGCATGTTGCACTCTGAGAAATTTGTCCAACTTGACATCATTTATCTTGGTTTTAGATTGAAAAGTTCTGGACTAGTTCCACGTGAAAAGCATCTAATCAACAACCAATGAGCTGCTGAGACTGTTCATTTCATAACTTGAATAGATAGAAGTTGAGATCTTAGTATAATTCATATATTGTACTACTAGTTGTGTTTGAATATATTACTGTGATACAAGAAATCGGCTCATGATGTATGTTATTTGCTGACGATATTTAAAGTTATGGAGAAGCACTCTAGAGAGTAATATTCAAGAATATGTAGAAGAAGTGAGATTTGACTATATATGCATTGCAAGTTTAGTCAGCACACAAACAGTGAATCTAATGTGACGTACGATAAATACAAATAATTCTAATATTTAATTGCATGGTTGAAATAAAAAAACTTTCTATCTAGGTAGTTAGGTGGTATTTGAATAAAAGAATGTATACCAATTCATATTAAGGCTACCTAAATTGTTGTCCAATGTTGTACTCCATAGTCCATACTTAGCCAGGAGAAATTAAAGACCAAGTCCACTTGCCTAGTCATATAAAGTCATTGTTTCTTTTTTCATCTGATGTTCGGAACTCATATTAGAGCCTCTATTAAATTTGAATCGTGCAGTTTAGGGTCCATTTGGGGTGGCGCTCCCAACATAATTTTCTCCATATCCAAGGCTCGAACTTCAGCGATCTGGTTAAGGGTGGAGCAATCCCACCACTGCAGTATGTGCGCATAGCCTTATCTTATCTTTGAATACTTCCTTTAGGCGGCTAGAAAGATGTTATTTGTGTGATCCGTTCAAGTGACAACATTTCTATTCTATTCTATTTATGTAGGAGGCGTTGTTTTTGCTTTGTTTGCCGGATTGGTACTCTTTCTTTTCTAAAAACCCTTCTCTCAAAGTCATTGTTTATTCCCAACAAAGCTGGAAAATGAATATTTTGTGTAACAATTTGCCATATTATATAATCCCTATTGCCCAATTGCCTTTTTGTCAACTTACACTGAAAATGTTGCACGCATTACCAACTGTGTTAGTTAATTTTCATTTTCTGATACATATAAAAAGAGCAAAACTTGACAATTTCAAGTTTGGCATTGTCAACTCTCCAGTTTATTTCAATATCTACTACATGTTTATTAAAGTGGTACAACTATGCAGACACTATATTCTCTATACATTGTTTGAGTACTCTTGTCAATCTCTTTGAGGTTTTCTGGTTGGTGATTTAATATTTTATTTCTGGATATTAGGTACGGGGTCGGATTAATCCTATAACTTAAAAGAGCTATGGGTTTAATGATGAATTTTGAACGTTTTTAGTTCAAATTCTGACTCGCCTCTGAGAACTGACGTGCTTTTTTGGTTTAAAGATATTTGGAGATGGGAAGAGAGAAGGCAGTTATATTACTGATTGTGGTTCTTTCAACATGTTTTTTTGCTTATGGACAAGATATGCTCACTGATCCACATGAAGGTAATTTGTCTCCTCCATTTGTTATTAGTCTTTTTCTTTTTGTTTTTTCATTCGGTGTCCCATACCTATATTGAAGTTCGACTAATTTAGATTCTCGTTGTATAGGGCCCCGTTTGGGGGTAATGCTCCCTACCAAGGGTTTTTTTGGTACCCAAGACTTGAATCCCAAACATGTGATTAAAGGAGGAGCAATCCCATCAACTGCATTACATCCTTTAGTCTCTTGTAATTGTCCAACTAGTTAATAATCTTTGTAAAACATTTCATTTTGTACAAATAAGTCTTTGTTTTAGGTGCCATTTAACCATGAGAATTGTGGAATTTGAAAAAAAAAAAAAAGATCGAAATTTGTTTTCAAAGTAAAAAATGAACTTTGGAAATTTGAGTTGGTTTGACAATAAATACAAATAGGAGTTGTTTTTGAAATTTTACTAGTGATTTCTAGTGGAAAAAAGTGAAAGCATCTTTTTGATATTTTTTCATCCGAAATTCAACTTCAAGTTGAATTTTGATTTTCTTGAAATTTTATAGCTAGACACAATTTCTGGAATTCAACTCCGGAAAAAGTAGAATATATTCTTGGCCAAATGGCCACTAAATAAATTTCAAGTGTATTTGAATTTTTTATGGTCTAACACTGATTTTCAAATGAAATAAAAGAATGATTACATAATTACACAAATATTTCTACCATATTTACTAATTCTTTCTATAATTTGAAATAATTACATATTGTCTCATTAATTAATAATTTCATGGCAAATTTCAAGTTAGATACATATATTATGCTATCAAATGCACTTTGAAATATAATTACAAAGGAAAAGAGGCGAGCAAGGAAGGGACAGAGGCGAGCAAGATAGGAGGTATGTAAGCGAGAGAGTTAGTGTATCTGAGATACATTGCGAACCACAGTTGGCAAATGTGTCTGGAATTCTATATACATTCTGAAATACAAATATATAGGGAGAGAGGCGAGCTAGAGAGTTAGTATATCTAGATACCCGCGAATCCACTTGGCTACAATGTATGTGAAATAAATTACAACTAATTTAGACCCCATGTATTCAATACATGTATCTTGGGACCTAAATTTGACACGAATGATAATTTTAAAAACTCATAGGAAGGCATGTAATTAGGTCCTAAATTAGTGAAATTTGTGTTGTTTGCTCAATGCAAAACACTTTTCATAAATAGATTGAAAAAATTAGGGCTAGTTTCAAATATATACAATAAAGTAATTAGTTTACAACATATATAATCATGTTTTATTTACATAATAATTAGGCAAAAGTCATAGGAAGTATACACTGATTAGACAATATAATTTGCCAAAAGTCATATAAAAAGTATACACCGACTATACAACATAACTTACCTATACATGAGCTATACATTGACTATACATTATGATACATTTAAAAAGCTAAATATAGCTTAACTATACATGAAGTATATCCTGATTATACAACATAACTTACGTATGTATGAGTTATACACTGATTATACATTATAATACACTTAAAAAGCCGAATAAAGCTTAACTATACATGAAGTACATAATTTACCTATACATGAGCTATACATTGACTATACATTATGATACACTTAAAAAATTGAATATAGCTTAACTATACATGAAGTATACATTGATTATACAACATAACTTACCTATACATGAGCTATACACTTACTATAAATTATGATACACTCAAAAAACTAAGTATAGCTTAACTATACATGAAGTATATATTGACTATACAAGATAACTTACCTATACATGAGCTATACACTGACTATAAATTATACTATACTTAAAAAGCTAAATAAATCTTAACTATACATGAAGTATACATTTATTATATAACATAACTAGTGCCGGCAAAATAAGCCCATATTTTGGTAACCCACCTAACCCGTCCGTATTTAATGGGTTGGGTGAGTCATTTTTTTCATGGGTAAAATATGAGTTGATATCCATATTCAAGCCATAAAAATATGGAAAAATATGGGTAATATGGATAAAATATGGATTAGCCAAATGAGTTAAGCTTCTAACTTTTATTCACTCAAAATTCATGATATTACCAAATATATTGTAACTTCTCTTCCTTTTTATGTTCTATAAAACTAATTATTTTTCTCTATAATTGAAAATGTGAAGTCTTTGGCCCTCCAAAAATATCTATTTTAAATGTACATTTCTTTTGTTAATTATAATTATATATTTTTTATTTGTTTAATTTTATATTAGATAATAAATAATAGTGTAAAATAAGCAAATCATGTACTAGTATTGACATTGCTTAAAGTGCATTAAGCATGTTTTAGGGTGTGTTTGGTATGAAGGAAAACATTTTCACCCCTACACTCAACCCTCCCCGCCCCCCCTTTACCAACCCCCACTCCCCCAAAAAATTTAAGTTTATTTTTAAATAATATTTTCAACTTCAAAATTCATTTTTTCACCCCTAGCCTGGAGCCCCCACCCACCCACCCAAAAAATAATTTTAAGTTTGTTTTTAATATTTTCAATTTCAAAATTTCATTTTTTCATCCCTACCATCGACCCCCCCCCCCCCCCCCCCCAAACTAGCCCCCCAAAAAAAATTTAAGTTTGTTTTTAAAAAATATTTTCAACTTCAAATTTTTATTTTTTCACCCCTACCCTCGATCCCCCCTCCCCGCCAGCCCCCCTATCATCCCCCTCCCCAGCCCCGAAAAAAAAATTTAAGTTTGTTTTTAAAAAATATTTTCAATTTCAAAAATTATTTTCTACTCTAATAAAAATAAAAGATATTTCTCAAAAAAAAAAAAAAAATTCATTCATAAACCAAACACTACAAATCTTTTCCGAAAAATATTTTCTACTCACCAACCAAACATAAGAAAATAAGTCAAAAATCTACTTGTTTTTCAGGAAAACATTTTCTAGGAAAACATAAATTTATTTTATATTGAAAATTTATAGGATTTTTTTTTATTTTATGATATAATAAAACTAAATGAAGCATTTTCAACATATATTTCATTTTAAAAGAAAAACTAAAATATTTTTTCCATGTTGAATTCTTAAGTAGAGTACTATTTACTCATGAAAATATGGGTAAACTAGCATTTTAACCAATCCATTTGTTACCCAATCCATTTTTACCCATATCAAATATGGGCGAATTGAGTTATTACCCATTTTCAACTCGGTCATTTGCCACCACTAAACATAACTTATCCATACATGAGCTATATACTGACTATATATTATGATACATTTAAAAAGCTAAATACAGCTTAACTGTAGATGAAATATACGGTGATTATACCACATAATAGCTATACACTAATACAGTCAAAAAGCTGAACATAAAATATATACTGATTATACGTGAAATATACATTTCATTATAGAAGGGATAGAGTAATTGTGTACTACCAAACGATTAACTGCCGGAATGTGCAGTGACGGCGCTAGAGGCCATTCATGGAAGCCTGGAAGATCCGGTGGGTTATCTCAGAAACTGGGAAAAGGAGAAAGACCCTTGCACTTCTTGGTCATTTGTTCATTGCCTTCAAAACGAAACCGAAGGTTACCAGCATGTTCAAGAATTGTACGTCGTCTAAACCCTTCATACCAATTTTACTGGGTTTCCTCCATTCGCTTCGCAATTCACTGACAATTTTTTTTTTCTTTTCATTTCGAATTGCAGGCGTCTGATGAATTTGTCCCTATCTGGTACACTAGCTCCTGAGCTTGGCCAACTTAAACATATGGAGATTTTGTGAGTCCCTGCAATTATTTAACAATACCCATTTGGTATTTATTGATTTTATTCAGCTGTAATTTTGGTGATGGTGATGATTTTGTTTTGTTATTTCGAAAAGGAATTTCATGTGGAACAGAATTAGTGGCAGTATACCTAAAGAGATAGGAAGCATTACTGCTCTGAGGCTACTGTATGTATCTCTTCATTGCTTAATTAGGAACTCCCTCAATTTTATTCTAATCATTGTTTAAGAGAACCCCTTTTTGTTTAATATGATGAATTGAAAAGAATCAATAGTTAGGACAAATGAATGGCCTTCCGTGAACTCATTTTCGGTTTACTTTCTTTCGTAATGAGTGTTGTTATGAGGAGGTTGTTGTGCTAGTGAAGATTACAGGATTGTACTATGATAGTGTATATTATAGTATGTTTTGTAATTGAAGAAATATTAAAAAAATGGTTAAAAAGTTAGTCTGATAGAGGTTATGCAAAGGTTACTCCCTCCATTTCAATTTATGTGTCTTAGTTTGAACAGATGCAAGGTTTAAGAAAGCAAAGAAGACTTTTTAATATTGTGATCCTAAACTAAAAATGTGTGTAATGTACCAAAATGTCCTATGATCTGGTCGTCTTAAATATGCCACGTAGGGTCATTTATTTAAAGAGTTACCAAATATAGAAAGTAACATTCTTATGTAAACAAACTAAAAACGAAGTAAGACACATAACTTGAAACAAAGGGAGTTGCTTGGTAGTGAAAACAATGGAATGTTTTCAAACATAATGTGAAGTTCCAACATAGGGAGAGTGTCATATAAGTCGAAGGAGGGAGTACTCTTCATTTGTGAAAAGTACGAGATACGCTTCTAATTTTTTGGCAGTGAAAATAGAACTTCTCAATGTCAATCAATGCTAGTCAATCTGTAGGGCAGAACAAAGCGATAGTACATAGCTTTTGTTCCTTGTAAGGGTGGTAAGGCAAATAGTGATGATTCTCAGCTACTTAAGGTGTAATCTTGAAAATTAAAGCAATGGTTCAGAGTTAATGTTTTGTTTACTATCAGGAGTTTCAGGTGTAATATCTACAGAACTAAGTATACTAACTACTTGTACTCATCAGAATGAAGTTCTAAATACCATACATGTTCTAACATTAGCGAATGCTGCAAGGATTGACTGATTTTCCATCTAAATTGTTTTTATTGAGAAATAAAGATCTCCTATGGCCATTATCCTTGTTGAAAATCTTACCTTTATCATGAGAAATTACATATACTGAAATTTCACTTCTTCATATTAGCTTCAATCAATATTTCTGAATCCTTGCTTCAATTGAAGCCCTACTATGCATATATTAGCTGAAGATATCTAATATAAGACTTGCATATAGACTGCATATATGGATTGTGCACATTCATGAGTAACTCCACTCCAGCTACCATTCTTCTATTCTTGCAGGCTTTTGAGTGGAAATCAAATATCAGGTTCTTTACCGGAAGAGCTCGGTTATCTTCCTAACTTAAACAAATTTCAGTTGGACTTAAATGATATATCAGGACCAATACCAAAATCGTTTGCGAACTTGCCAAAAGTTGCACATTTGTGAGTTCTCCACTAGAACCCAAAGACTCTCTACTGGTTGTGCTGGTATGGATATGTTTAGCTTCTGTGTTGATCATTCTTGTTCTTGATGCAGCCATATGAATAACAATTCAATAAGTGGTCAAATTCCTCCAGAACTGTCTGTTTTACCCCGGCTTCAACACTTGTAAGAATGACTTAGCCTACAATATATAAATACTAGGAAAAAGGATCTTTTGCTCTGTGAGTTTCATGTTTGGATTTACTTGGATGTGTATTATTTCAGCCTTCTGGACAACAACAACTTATCGGGTTACCTTCCACCAGAGCTTGCATTGATGCCGAACTTAACGATTCTGTATTACCTGTGTTTGAACTCTTGAGCTTTTTTCTGTTTCAATGTGTTTAAATTCTCAACAATTTAATGTCATTTCAGCATTAATAAACAAATCCTAACACCTCCTTCTCCCCCACAATAACAACTTTTGCAGTCAACTTGACAACAATAACTTTGAAGGCTCGGAGGTTCCGGCTTCTTACAGCAATATGTCCAAACTATTTAAGTTGTAAGTTACTGATCTCTTGGGTACTGTTGGTTCATGTCCCCTTTCCTGTCTGATGATATATATGCCCATTTTCACCAAGCAAGAACATAGAATTCTAAAGGATGTTTGCCATCACTCAAGGTTAAAAACCGTTTTATCCCAAATTTTGATAATGAAACAAGTCCCCAGTGAACATTCAGAAATAAATATATCCTCTGTTCTGATGTGACTTTTATCAGGAGGTAGAGTAATAAAAGTGGATTAACAAAAAATTTTCTCCATAATCATCACTGTACTCCCAATAAGGGTTTCCCATCCCCCCCTCCACCCCTCCTCGGAAGAAATGAGAAAGGCTACATCAGTATTTTCATTTTTTTGATGAAAAAAGGCAAGGCTGGAGCAGTATTTTCATTCTTAGGGCCTTTTGACAAAAGACGGAGTAACAATCTAAAGAAAGTGGTAAAGATTGTTGGAGGAATTCTGTATTATAATATGAAGCTTACAATGTGGTCATGCTATGATTGTATTCACCTTTTATTCTTTGATGAATATTACGTATGTTATTTCATCAAACCTGCAGGAGTCTTAGGAACTGCAACTTGCAAGGAACAGTTCCTGATCTAAGCACAATACCACACCTTCTTTACTTGTAAGCATACTTCATTGAGAAATTCCTGTGTCCTGTTAAACCACATTTTGAAGCTTATGTTCTTGTTGTTCTAACCTCTTGGTAATGTTGATATCTGCTTAATAATTCTTATATGCCAGATGTAGTTGAACTCATCTGCCACTCAAATTTGTGCTGAATATAGAAAGTTAAATTTACAGCCAGTGGCAATTCATCTGATATAAGTTTCTCATGTCACAGAGACCTTAGCAGAAACCAACTCACAGGAAATATACCTTCCAATAAGCTGTCTGATAATATCACAACCATGTAAGTTTCTGGTTAAGTGTGATACTGCTGAAATCTTTCCTGGTTTGATTCAGCCATCTTTAATCACACTTACTTCCTCTTCCCTCTCCCCACCCCAACTCTCTATCGATATCTGTGGATAGGTGGTTAATTGGACATTAGTGTCTTAACACGCACTCTTTTCTTTTTTGATGTTTGAGTAACTCGGTCTTGGTATCAGACCCTCAATAGTGAACCTAACTACTTTGATGATGATTTCAGCATTCTGTCAGGAAATATGCTTAATGGTTCTATCCCTTCGAACTTTTCTGTCCTTCCAAATCTGCAGAGGCTGTAAGGAGCTTCATTTGCTCAATCCTTGTTTCTTGATCCTCTTGTCTGTTTCAAATTTCATGTTGATACTCTAATAAATGCAGTATTGACACTACCTTTCCTTAAATTATTTTTCTTGTAGGTCACTCAACAATAATAGGTTAAGTGGTTTTGTGCCAACTACCATTTGGGAGAATAAGACATTTTCCCCAGGCGCAAAACTTAGATTGTAAGTGTCTCATTTGTACCTTTTCCTCTTATCAGTAATTTGATTTTCTTGTTTCTGTTGTCTGCTGCCCCACAATCTATTGGCCAATTAAAGTTTTTAACTGTAAGATACAGACACAAACTTTTTGTAGAGAATCAAGCCAAATTTGTGTGCCTATTTCAATTTGGTAGCTAGTCAGTACACATTTTGGATATACATAGAAGGCATCCTGGAAAAAATAGTACAGTCAAGGAATAGTGTGTCCATTGTCAACAAGGGTTTCCTATCTCTATACAGTTAATATATAACGAGGGATAATATGTCTGATGTTTGTTTTGTTCGAGGTAATGTAGCATGTATTCTTTCCTCTCACTAAACCATGCCATGTCTGACTAGAAAAGGCCCCTTAGATGTTAACATATCAGATTGCCAGGCTGATCCAGTTGTTCTGCTTTGTGCAGGAACTTTCAACGTAATTTTCTCTCAGATATTTCGGGTATTCTTGATCCACCTCCAAATGTCGATATTATGTAAGACCTTATATCCGATAGTCTTGTGCATACATATTTGCGGACATACTTTCATTTCTTGGCTTTTATAATTATATGTGGCGAATCAAGCTCCCCTAGTTCAATTGCTATCTAACTTTCATTATCCTGTTTTTTATAAGCTTCAAATTACAAAGTAAGAATCTTAGTTTCTATTTCAGATTTCTGTTATTCAACAGAACTACTATCATGAAGAAGGCAGGAAAACTTGCTATAGAATATCCCCATGACAACATTTAGGATAGTTGCATAACACTGCCTTCATTTGCTGTTTTCCTGCTAAACTCTTTCCATCAGTATAGAGATTTACTTCGAGTATCCATTAATGAAGATAGAGTAGTGAACCAACACAGTTTCAACTTCTTTTATTTTTTTCATCGTTTCAAAACTTCATTTTTTGTCAGAAGATGGCTAGTTTTCTTGCTAGCAGTGCACTTTATATGGAGCTCGAAAACAATGAGGTCAAATTCATATATGTGAATTTCTTTCCATATGATATGACAATATGATATAGCTTGGGTTATGGGGGAGAATTTGGTGGCAATGGGGGCCTGGGGAAGCAGTGGGGATGCGCCAATATGTGGGATAGGACCGCTAGTTGCATAAGGGAAGCGACTAGAGAGGTCTTGGGGGTTTCAAAAGGTAACTCTAGTGGACATGGAGGAGATTTCTGGTGGAATGGCAAAGTCCACGTAAGGTAGAGGTAAAGAAGGTGGCTTATGTGAAGTTGCTGGAGACCAAAAGGATGAGGAGGATAAGAGGGCGACGAGAGAAGTATATAAAGTGGAGATGAAGGAGGCGAAGTTGGCAGTTATGGAGGCAAAAAAGGCAGCTTTCGAGCGCTTGTATGAGGAACTAGGGGACAAAGGTGGAGATAAGAAGTTGTATAGGCCAGCCAAGGTGAGAGAGAGGAAGACTCAAAACCTGAACCAAGTGAAGTGCATTTAAGATGAGAAAGGCAGAGTATTGGTGGATGAGAAGTGAAGTTGGCAGTTATGGAGGCAAAAATGGCAGCTTTCGAATGCTTGTATGATGATCCCTGCATTATAGTCTTTTTAGTTTTATTACAATTCTGGCATAACTTGCCTCTAAACCAGACAACTAACTGGTTACATACTGAAGTAGTAACAAACTTTCCAATTTGATGGAGCGATCATGCCTCAGCAATATCTTTCAAGCTGTATATATTTAATTCTAAAAGCAAATTGTTCAACCTCTTTAAATAAATTCCGGCTTCACCTACTAATTTTATTTTTTTGAAGAGCAGCTTCACCTACTAACTTTATACAAGTTTGTGTGCAGCTGTGTGTGCCATATTTGCTGATTTCATGAATAACATAAATAATGAGTTTGAGTTTTGTTTTTAACCCATTTACTGGTACTTTAACGTGCAAATATTTTCAATGGCATAAAATCCCTACATACATTTTGCTTTATCACTCCTTTATATTTCTGATTAAGTATTCATTAGGTGCGACACTTTAACTGAATTACTTTCAGGCTTTATGGAAATCCTGTTTGTGGAAATGCAAATGAGCGCCAGATTACCCAATTTTGTAAGTCAAGAGACGGAGGTGAAGAGTATGGAGGCTTGAACAACTCTATTCCAAGTTGTGCAGCCCAGCTGCCTTGCGACGTGGATTTTGAACATGTCCCAGCATTAATGGATGGCTGCTTTTGTGCAGCACCTTTTGGAGTTGGTTTGCGTTTAAGAAGCCCTAGCATTTCAGACTTTCCTCCACATTATAGTGACTTTGAACAGTGGATAACAAAAAGTGTTAATTTGAATGATTATCAACTGCACATTGATTCGGTTGCATGGCAAAGCGGTCCTAGGCTTAGGTTCTTTTTGAAATTCTTCCCTCCACGTGCAAATGACTCTGGAACCAATGATTTTGGCAAATTTAATGACAGCGAGATAGTACGGATTGCAAACAAGTTTGCCCTTTTTAATCTTACTGGAAGTGATATCTTTGGCCCATATGACCTGCTCAATTTCACTGCCATGGCATATAATTCTGGTATGTCTCCAAATCCATTATGTTCTTGCATAAGTAGGATATAATAATACATTAACATGTGGACATTTTCAGTTGTGGTTCTGTAATGATTTCCTGAGGAATTTAAAGTAAAACCAATGTGAACAATAATAGGAAAAAACAACGTGAATCTCATTTGTTTTTTACAACTTAGGTCATGCACGGAGAGTGGCAAAAACTCAATTTTTTTAGTTTAAATCTCTCTAGGGAGGCACAAGAACCCAAGGTTGAGATTAGCATGCAAGCCGAGAGAAACACCTTTATTGTAAAACTTGTTTCTTCAGTTCTTATTTTGTATTTAATGCCAAATATTGGATACTTTTCAACTAGACTGGAAGTCTCGAACTCTTGTGCACCCGCATGACTAATTTTTCTTTTGTTCTTGCTGATTCTTGAATACAATTATTATGATTATTATATTTCTTTTATCTTTACTGGTCATGCTCAGATAAAAGTTCTCTTTCCCATTGTGCTCCATTTCGTTTCTGAAAATGTCTATTTATATCGTTTAGCCTGTGATATAGAACATGTTTTTCTTCTTGTCATAGAAGTATGCGAGTATGAAAATTCAATGAAATGGTCTAGATATCATGCATGCTTTGAAGCTTAGCATCCTCATGGACATGGTAACCTGACAGAGATGCTAATAATCTCTTAGATACTCTGTAAGGGTCAAGAGACTAAATTGACGACCTTAGTACAAAATCTTGATTAAGTAATATCTTAGGTGAACCATATGGTACTTTTAAAATATGTGAATATCCCCATTTAGAAACTCAAGATGTATTGGCTACTTTAGTTTTATTTTTGCTGTAAAGAAGAATTTGTTAATGACGCAGAATCTGTGTGAAGAAGCCTTGTAGAATCTTTGTAAGAAGAACAAGGATTTACTATTTTTTTCTTTCTATTTGAGATGTCTCACAACACAGCTCTTGTCCTGAATATAAATATATCATTGTTACCTTTCTTCAAAAAAATATATGCTATCATATAAGAGAGCCATCAACTTTTATGAAACTGATAAGAGAGCCAATAACTTGCTCTGTTCTTGTCTTTCTTTCTGCTTTCTCAAGATCAAATAACAAATGTTTTTCTTTCTTGCAGTCCTTTTTCCTCCGTTGGGAGGAGAGGGAAGCAGAAAAAACAGAGGTACTGTGGTTGGAATTGTCTTAGGGTCCATATTTGCTGCAGCTGTGCTACTTATGGCCATAATATTCGTGTTGCTTAAAATGCGACGGAGGTTACACGTTTCAAAAGATCCACCCTGTGAGTTAATCTTCAATTATTTTATGTGACTTTTCCTCACCTATGGGGAGTTTCTTCTCCATTTCTCTCATTCACCCACTAGGACCTGCTGGTTTAGTAGTCAATAGGTATAACTTTTCTTTGGTATTCTGTTGAATCTCCAAAAAAGAGGACATGAAACCACATTCTTTGAGTGCTTCATGCATATAATGCAAACTTTGCACCTGATAATTTCCAATTTCCATCTTCTGATAAACAAAAAGATGCCAAAACCATAAAATCTGTCTTCCTTACTTTAATTTTCTTGTTTAAGTTCTCTATTTAATCAAGAAATAACACAGAATTGCCAGTGTTAACCATCTTTTTCTATGTGGCAAATTATCTTTCTTAGTACGTATATTTGTAATTTAGCTATGATACTGCTTGGTGTTTTAATTTTAAGTTTTTTTAGGAGAGAGTATGGTGCTTTAATTCCTCACATGGACAGATAACTTTACGGTATTATGGGAAGTTTGTTCATATTTATGAGTAAACTCTCCAGCAATGCCCCATCACCCTTAAAACAAAAAGTGGAAAAGAAATAAATAGGAAGTGTGTGCTGGGCAATGGGCATGTATATCTATGTAATACTCTTGTTGTAGTGCTTCTGTTATTTGTACATTAATTAGACGATTATTTATGTTCTTTTCTTAGCCAGATCAATTGATATTCTTAAAGTGAACAAAGTTAGCTGAAGTCAACTATTTTATCAAAGGTTCATTTGCATTAAAGTCATGCTACCATCACCTAAGCTTTTTCCTTTCATTCTTTTTATGTCAACTTTTCATGCTAAAGTTTTCAATGAAAATCTGATTTTTAATAAATTGAACCTTGTGGCGATGATGTATTTCTTGCTTAAACAAACTTACCCAGGACCACGTGGAACTCATAGTAATATTCCTTCCATTTCTTTTGTAGTACCAAAATTTCCAATGCGAATAGAAGGTGTTAAGGCTTTGGGTTTTAAGGAATTAGAGGCAGCAACTAACAGTTTTAGCAGTGCTACTGAAATTGGCCAAGGAGGCTATGGGAAGGTCTACAAAGGCACTTTGGCAGAGGGAACAATAGTGGCAATTAAACGTGCACAGCAAGGCTCATTGCAGGGTGAAAAAGAGTTCTATACTGAGATAGAATTACTTTCACGTGTGCATCACCGAAATCTTGTTTCCTTGGTGGGATACTGTAATGAAGGAAGTGAACAAGTAAGATTCTCCAAACTGGAAAAATTATACACACACACACATAAAAGTCCATGTTGCTATTCCTGCATGCGGAGGGGAGAGGGGATTATGCTCGGTGGAATAATTTCTATGATGTATGAGTTCAGCCACTTGTTGAATTCTGATTGCCCAGTTCTGGTTGAATACCTAGGTCAAATTGATTTTTTTTTGCATATCCTTGATCATTTAGGATGCCTCATTGCCGCTGTGCAGAAGCAATTAAGCATAATGTCAAATACCTTCTACTACTTAGAGAAATCCATTTGATATCACTCTAGATGCAAATGTAATGACCAGAATCACACAAATGATAGTTAAATTGCAGTGCAAAGTTCTGACTTCGCTGATTCATCTGTTAAAGTAAACTCAAGCAAAAGTCTTCTGAGATATTATCTTCATCATACTTCTTTCTTTGTCACCAATTATTATCACACGTTAAGTGATTCAATTTGTGAGCATATCCAGTCTACAGTACTTGGATCACTGAATATTAAGTTCAACCAAATTCCCATCTATGAGTAGGCAGTGGCTCATCAGTTACATCCCTCTTATACTTGCGTAGTCTCTAGTCTGGTCACATTAGTGAAATGCATGTCTTCTGAAAAAGTAATCAAATCAAAAAGCAGATGGAAGGATAAGAACAGATATTATGTTTTGTGGGTTTTATTCTACTTTTGTAATAGTTGGTTACATGTGCATGCAGATGTTGGTGTATGAGTTCATGCCAAATGGTTCCTTGCATGATCTTCTAAAAGGTATGTGATGTATCCTTCCTTTGCCTATGTTGTCATTTGACTTTCTTTTGTTAGAATCAAGCACATCTATTCTCCTCTTATACTTTTTTTTTTCCTGGTGTAGTATTTCTTTTCCGAAAAAGAGGGTGAAAGATATGTTCCTCTAGTAAAGAATACTTGTATAGATGAAAGTATTTCTAAATTATCTAACACTTCGAGATTTTTTTTCCTGAAGTTTTTACTTCATTTTGACTCCTGGATCCTGACGGTCACTGTTAGTTTTCCTACTTTCTTCACTTGTGTGGTCATCAACAAGTTTATCACATGGAACTTTATATTCTTAATTTTAGTCATGTGTTCCAATATGAATATCAAACAGGTATCTCCAAAATAAGATTATTAAAGATTTTTTACTTATTTTTACAGCTAGATATGGGGAACGTCTGAGTCTTGGAACAAGGTTATACATTGCTTTAGGTGCTGCCAGGGGCATCCTCTACCTCCATACTGAAGCTAATCCTCCAATAATCCATCGTGATGTCAAAGCAAATAACATACTGTTGGACTCTAAGTTCACCGCAAAAGTCTCTGATTTTGGAATCTCAAAGCTTGCACCATTACCTGATGCTGAAACGAGTGGACATGTATCAACTGTTGTGAAAGGAACTCCTGTAAGGCTTTACTCATCTTATATAAACCTGCAATAGAAAATCGAAATGAGATAAGACCTGCAACTTGAGTAATCTAGGTAGCATGGCTACAGGCCAGGAGAACTTCATTCTCTAAGTTTGATCATGAATACACATACTATGATCCTCTAGTATTTCAATATTGCTTTTTACCTTCTCATTTATTTTTCTCTTTGCTTTTTCAAAGATAGCTGACAGTTGCCAAAATTTGGCACTCGTGTAGGGCTACCTTGATCCTGAGTACTTCTTTACTCACAAGTTGACAGAGAAAAGTGATGTTTATAGCCTTGGTATTGTATTTCTGGAGCTTTTAACAGGGATGCGGCCTATATCTCAGGGAAGGAACATCGTCCGAGAGGTACTTGATTCTTTCCCCCGTTATCTTGGTATTTTACTTTGTTCATGAAGACAGAAATCTTCTGGGGAACATTAAATAGCTCTTCTAGATATATTCGCTGTCTGCTAATGGATTTGAACTAAAGCAGTAGAGATCATTTACTTTCACGAGTTCCAATTCTTTTGAGGCTTTGAGAAGAACCTTAATAAATTCCAATGTGATCTATTTTATAAAGTTGAGATACCGCATATGAATCAGTATAATTGCTGGTACCCTTACACTAGTTAATGGCTATTTGAGTTGAACTTTCTCATGTTTTCTGTTGCACGGAAGTATCTTAACATCAAATGGTTGGTAATGAAGTAGAGAAAGTTGTTATACCCCAAACCTTATATCTTACTGTTGAATGTTTAGGACGAGTTCCCAAATTTGGATGCTTTGACTTAAAATATTATGATTGCTTGAAAGTGAGATCAACGCTAATAATATGTCCAAAGTCTTAGTAGTATCCCGTTAGTGTTTGACCTATATGAATATGTGGAGTCCAAAGTCTTAGTAGTATCCTGTTACTGATCCACAACTAGTACTCGCCATCCTAGAAAACGAGAATGGCTGAAGATCAGAGTACAATATCAATACATTTATTTTTCGAGGTGAATCAGGCATTGACTTCTCATTTCTCAGAATTTAAGTTCAACTATTTAGAAAAGAAACTGTTGGACTCTCCAAATAGTTTGAAGTGTCATTCATTTTGGATGAACAAAGTAAGAAAAAGTTTCTTTTGAACCAATGACAGGTGAATGCAGCATGCGAATCAGGGATGATGTCTTCTATTATCGACAAGGGTATAGGTCCATATTCCTCAGATTGTGTCAAGAAATTCCTGGATTTGGCTCTCAGGTGTTCACTGGATGAACAAAAGGATAGACCTTTAATGCTGGAGGTGGTGAGAGAGTTAGAGGACATCACTTACATGCTTCCAGCTGTATTCGACAATAATATTGCACCAGATACAGATGTTTCCACATCTGGAATGTCATCATCACCACCAACTACAACTTACTCCAGACACACTACCACCTACACGACTATGGAAGGAATTGAGCTTGTGAGCGGTGTCATTCCCACCATCAGGCCTCGTTGATATACTTCCATTTACCAACATGTTAATGGTCAGATTGTGAATTATTAGAAGTTTCACATTTTAGTCTGAGGTATGTAAATATATATATATAAGCAGGTTGAATCAACTCGAGAGCATGAAAAGACTTGTATATAATCATATGATGTTGTTGTTGTTCCATTAGATATGCACTCTTGTTTATGACCATAATAAGTGATGAGTTAACGGAATATACCGTCAGTGTAAACAATTTTTACATCATCAGGTCATTTTTACTTTTTGTCAAATGATATGTTACTACTTCCTTTATTTTTCCTTTGGAGATTATGTTAACTACTTTCTATTTGTATGATCCACATTAATCCATATATTAATTCTATAATGACATTCTACTTTGATTATCCCACCTTAACCATCACCCGTACCCCAAAAGGGGGAGTAATAATAAATCGTACTCCCTCCGTCTCATTTTATGTGGCATCATTTCCATTTTGGTCAATCCCAAAAAAAATGTCACATTTTCTTATATGATAAATATTTAAAGATATAATTCCTCTTTTATCCTTGTTGGTTCCACTTAATCTTAAAGATAGTACTTCAATATATTTATGAGGAGAGAGAAAAGTGAGTCTATATTTTAATATGACTATTTTTTAAAGGGGTAATTTGGTAAATATTTCAAAGTTTTCATTTATTTCTTAAACTCCGTGCCCAATCAAATATTGCCACATTTATGGGAGAGGGAGTATATAATCAATGGATTCATGATAAAGTGAGGTCCCCACCCACCCACTTCTTTCCCCTTCTTCCATTGTATGTGTAGATTATATACAAATATTTTGAATCATATTTTTACTTATTAACATAAAAAAAAATAATTATAAAACTCACTCATTTTTCTTAGAAAATATTTTCATTCTAGTAAACACATAGGATTCATTATATTACAAGAAATGTAGATCATTTTAATTTTAACTAGGTGAGAAGATATTAGACATTTCACACTCATTAAGGACTAGAAAGACATGATTGTATTAAATTATTATTTATATTTTAAATAAATGTATTGAAAGGAAGGAAGAACAATTAAGACCGGAGTGTATATGTGCGGTGTGGAAATACCATTTTCAAATCTTAAACAAATAAACAAAAAGAAGGGAAAAAAAAAGAGATTGAAAGAGTCAAAGTAACCGATAAGAGTTTGTGCAGGAGTGATAAGTACTTCTTTACCCTTAACCAAGTGGTCTCTAGTTTGAGTTCCCTTAGACATATAGTCGTCTTTGTTAGGGAGCGCTTTACCCCCGGCCTCCACTTTCCATCGCGAATCAGATTTAGTCGGGCTTCAATGTGGGTACTGAAAAGAAACCAACTAAAAGAAAAAGAGTCAAAGTATGTTAAATTGTCTGTTCATTTCCTCCAAAAGTTAGAATTATTACAGAAATATCATACATTTTTATTCATTTAGTTATATCTTTAACACGTCTTTCCTGTATATTTTTTTATATACCAATTAAATTACTGAATATTATGATAATTTCAGCTCAAACTAATAAAAAATAATATATTTTTATTTACATAATTATATTTTAAAATACGTCCTTAATAATTAACTTCCAAAATACATATGAACCAAGACATTTGTTTAAATCGTTAGACCAACAGAGATTATAGACTATTTAAGCACATAGTAGTATTATTTAAAGTGCTTGATTACATCAGGATTTAATTGAAAATTGATAATATCAATAAAATGTAATCCAACCCAAATAAAACAAAAGGTTGATGCTTGACCTACAAAAAGATGAAGTCGATGATGAAAAATGTGTATCATCAGGTTAGAATATGACTAGAGTTTATCTTATGAACTTTACTGGTTTTGAAAACGTATGTTATACGTTTGTTCTTATTATTGTAAAAATTTGTATAGCAGGTAAAAAAGTTATTGTGTTTTTTATAAAGAAAAAACTCAAACACAATAAGTTAATTAAAATACATCCTCAAAAAGAGATTTAAAAAAGATGAAGATACTCAACCAATATCAAGGAGAATTTTCATCTTGTAACTATGACATTTTACATATTTCTCAACTAAAAGAAGATGAATATGCATGAAATAATAAAGAATGTAAATAAATGAATTTGTAAGGATTCTTAAAATTACAACTTGGTAATGAAAATTTTTCAAATAATGGATACTAACCTAACATAGAAAGTAAGATAATCACAAATTTGGATAAAAGAATGGAATATAAATAATATTGTTAGTGGTGACTGGTGAGTGTCTTTGATAGACTCTTCGCCACCTCACTTATTACAAATTAAAAGGATTGCATTATGATCTTATGCATGAATTTAAATATGATTATTATTTTATATTTAATTAATTAATTAGATGTTAATATTTAATTTAGTTTAGAGGTAAATTAGGGATAAAATGATAATCCAACTTTGAGGTTAGAAGCTCATCACTTTTAATAATATATGATGATATATATAATGATATATGATTATATTATGATATATAGCCATTCACCATTTTATCACTTTTGGCCTGAAGTGAGCCTAAGGGTGTGTTTGGTATGAAAAATGTTTTTCAATTTTCTCATGTTTGGTTGGGTTAAATATTTTGAAAATTGTTTTCCAAATCAACTCATTTTCTTCAAATTTAAGGAAAATGACTTCCCTTCAAAACTTAAGGAAAACATTTTCCAAAACACTCTTCCAACTTCAAATTACAACTTTTTTTGGTTGAAAAAGTCAATTCCCTCAAACCAACTGCCCCCCCCCCCCTTCCACGCACCCACCAAAAAAAATAAAAAAAAATTAAAGCTTGTTTTTAAAAAATGTTTTTAAATTCAATTTTTTTACCCCACCCCTACCCCTAGCCCCCTCTCAAAAAAATATTAAAAATTATTTTTAAAAGATATTTCTAAATTCAATTTTTTATTTTTTTACCCCAACCCCCTTCAAAAAAAAAGTTTGTTTTTAAAAAATATTTTCAACTTCAAATTTTTATCTTTTCACCCCTATCCTCGACCCATCCCCGTCAACCCACCCCCCAAAAAAATTTAACTTTGTTTTTAAAAATTATTTTCAACTTCAAAATTTCATTTTTTTCACCCCTACCCTCGACCCCCTACAAAAAAATATTAAAAGTTGTTTTTAAAAGATATTTCTAATTTCAAATTTTTATTTTTTTACCACCCACCCCATACGCTCCCCCCCATCAGCCCCCCACCCCCTTTAAAAAAAAAGTTTGTTTTTAAAAAATATTTTCAACTTCAAATTTTTATTTTTTCACCCCTATCCTCGACCCACCCCTGTCACCCACCCCCCAAAAAAAATTAACTTTGTTTAAAAAATATTTTCAACTTCAAAATTTTATTTTTTCATCCCGATCCTCAACCACCCAACCCCCTCCCCAGTCGCCCCCCTGCACCCACCCGCCCCTCCCCCAAAAAAAAAAATTGACTTTGTTTTTAAAAAATATTTTCAATTTCAAAATTTTATTTTTTCGCCCCTACCCTCGACCCCCCACCCCCTACCTGCCACCCCTCCCCAGAACCCCGCCCCACACCACCCACCCCCTACCAGGCCCCCCACCCCCCAATTTTTCTTTTTTAAGTTTGTTCTTAAAAAATATTTTCAACTTCAAAATTTCATTTTTTCACCCCTACCCTCGACCCCCTCCCCTCCCACCCACCCCCCACAGCCCCCCCCTCCATAAAAAAATTAAGTTTGTTTTAAAAAAATACTTTCAACTTCAAATTTTTATTTTTTCACCCCTACCCTCGACCCCCCCTCCCCCTCAGACCCCCCCTCCAAAAAAATAATAATTTAAGTTTGTTTTTAAAAAATAGGGATAAGGGTCTAAAAAATACCCTAACTTTAGTCGAATTTGTTGTTGCGATACTAAACTTTCATAAGGACCTATTACCTCCCTAGACTATTTAATACTGTATTTTAAACATATATTTTGCCCATGTGGACATAAAAAATAATGCAAAATTATAAATAGTAATGTGTCCATGTGGGCACATATATACCTTTAAAATACACTATTAAATAGTTTAGGGGGTAAAAAATACACTATTAAATAGTCTAGGGAGGTAATGGGTCCTCATGAAAGTTTAGTATCGCAACAGCAAATTCGACCAAAGTTGGGTATTTTTCAGACCCTTATCCCTAAAAAATATTTTCAATTTCAAAAATTATTTTCTATTCTAGTAAAAATAAAAGATATGTCTCAAAAACATTTTTCATTCATAAATTAAACACTAAAAATCTTTTTCGAAAAATATTTTCTACTCACTAACCATACATGAGAAAATAAGTCAAAAATCAACTTGTTTTCCAGGAAAACATTTTCGTTCATACCAAACACACCCTAAGTGTAGGAAAACATAGGTGGTCTTGAATTTGAATTAGATAGATTTAAAGTCTTTTTTATACATCCAATTTGCCTTTACAGACTCGATTCTCTCAAAATCTTTTCAATAATATATATATATATATATATTATCAACAATATATGCAATCACACATGATATAATTTAGGAATTTGTTGTAAAATTTTCATCATCAAATTAATATTTGGCTTTCGACCATTAACTACCCCTCTGTGTGAGGTTTGGACAATAACAAACTAGTCATCCTCCCCTTTGATAATTCTACTCAATCTATAGATGACTCGATCAAAAACAAATATTATCAAAAGGTCTGCGATTTCAAATTAGTTGATGAATAAATTTCAATTACTAAATTTTATATATATATATATATATATATATATATATATATATATATATATATATATAATATTATCAACAATATATGTCAATCACACAATACAATTTAAGGAATTTTCTTAAGATCTTCGTCATCAAATTAATCTTTAGCCTTAGAATATTAACTACCCCTCTGTGCAGTGGCGGAGCCACCTTATCATTAGGAGGTTCATTCAAACCTCCTTCCGCGAAAAATTCTATTATATTTACATGGTTGATATAATTTTTTAGATATATATAATAGATGTCGAATCCCCTTCGGCTACTTCGTGTGTCTATTTCTTCAGGTTTTGAACCCCTTATCGAAAATTCTAGCTCCGCCACTGCCTTTGTGTGAGGTTGGACAATAACATAATAGTCATCCTCCCCTTTGATAATTCTACTCAATCTAGAAATGACTCAATCAAAGACAAATGTTATCAAAAGGTTTGCGATTTCAAATTAGTTGATGACTGAATTTCAAATACTGAACAATTATATATATATATAATATCTTATCAACAATATAAGTCATTACACATGATACGATTTAGGAATTTTTACTAAAATCTTCGTCATCAAAATAATATTTAGCCTTCGAAAATTAACTAGGACAATAATAAAATAGTCATCCTACCCTTTGATAATTCTACGCAATTTATAGATGACTCAATCAAGGACACATGTTATTAAAAGTATATATATAACATCTTACCAACAATATATATGTCATCACACATGATACGATTTAAAATTTTTTACTAAAATCTTCGTCATCAAATTAATATTTAACCTTAGAGCATTAACTACCCCTCTGTGAGTCGGATAATAACAAAATAGTCATCCTCCCCTTTGATAATTGCCCCCTCTCTCTCTCTATCTATCTATCTATATCGGTCTGTTTGTTTGTTTGTCTGTCTCTCTCTTATTTTCATTTTAATTTATTTTTGTCTAGTTTCAAAATATTAATATTTTAATCAATATTTGATATTTAGTATTGAATCTCGATTAATTTAAATTCATATATCGTGTGAGCAATAGTGAAGCCACATTGAAGCAATATCCCTTGCTCAAATATTTTACCTATTATATTATACAAATATGTTCGAATAAAAATAAAAAGTGATTTTTTCTATATTAAATCAAATGAATGCTATAGATATTACCGTATTAGTAGAAAAAAAGAGATTAATAAGTTCTGATTACATAATGGTTTAAAAAAGATTAGGGTAAGCTGGCCTATTCTCAACCGTTTTGATTATTTCGAGTTAGCATATTAATTTCAACTTTTAGACGAGAAAGTCTTTTTATTTCTCATAAACACAAAAAGTAGAGAAGGATGTATATGGACAAAGTCAAGTAGAAGTAAAAAGGTTCATCCAAATCCTATGGACATTTATGTATATAGAATAAATGTAGACTCTGTTTAGCTTTATCTTTTTTATATTTTGAACTCCTTAATACAAATTCTGATTCCATTATTTCTCACATCTCTCAGTTGATTGACTATATAAATTTTCACCTAACTGCGTATCCTATTTCCCTTTCGCCTACCCCGATTTTTAAAAAGGAAAAAAGAACAAGTGTCGGCTAGCAGCATCCATACCAGCCAACGGCACAAAAAGACTTCAATTACTTTTAATGTCTCCTATATACGATCCAAACACCAATAAGTCATCTTTTTTTGCCAAATATATCAACTCTTTGACGACTTCTATTTTGCTGTATCTCTTAATTATATCACAGTTTTGGTTTATGTATTTAATGTTGAACAAATCGTGACAAAGACTACTATGCAATTGCCATCTATTTCTCACCTAAACTCATGTGTTATCTAACTTCTTTAATTGCAAAAATGATCTGGAAGAAGTCTGGCATTATGCTTCATATTTGTGGGCTATAAACAATCATTAGATATTATTGTTATTACTTTATTTGTTTAGTTTTACTTGTCTACTTTCAATTTTACGATGCTTCTTAAAAAATACTCTCTGTTTCATTTTATATGAGTTAGTTTAACTTGACACGTAGTTTAAGAAAGAAAGACCTTTAAAATTTATAGTCTAAAATAAGTGAGAGATGTTTCTATGACTATAAATTACTTCTCGGTTTCTAATTATTTGTTCACTTTTGAATTAACACACCTATTAAGAAATAATGATTTGATATAGTGAGTTTACCATTTTACCCATATTAATTATGAAGTGGATGAATTAAAAACTTCAGATTTTCTAGAAGTTTTACTTTTTTAAAGTAATTTATTGAGGGTATAATAGGTAAAAAAATTGTCCTTTCTTGATTTATAGAAATGGACAAATAATTAGGGACAACTAAAAAAAGGAAAAGTAGACAAGTAATTAGGGACATAGAGAGTATTTTAGTAAAGTTAAATTGTTACTTAATATAGAAATGTGTAATTCTTTTTTTAGATCGACTAAAGAGGACAATGGGTCATATAAACTGAAACAGAGGGAATAATTATTAGTATGAATATTTTATCTTAATATTCATATTAGTTGATGTATGTCTTAGATTTTGAGAAATTAATAATTAGAAAATAAGTAAATGATGTCGAGCAATAAAACATGAAAAAATAATTATTGTTTTCTTGATAGGTTAAAAAAAACAAGTGAAAGAAAAAATCTATTTATAAAATAGCGGAAAAGTAAAAATGAACAAAGATTAATCCCTATAAGATCTATCATAACTTCAATGGATAAAATTATCTAATACCTAATATTGGTAAAAGGTCATAAGTATCCCGTAAAGTTAATCGATGTACACAAAAACTCTTCCAGAACACCACAATTTTTTAAAAAAAAGTAAATGGAGGGAGTAATAACAATAATAGTAACAAACTAAACTGATTTTTTTCTACAAAAATACTCTTTTGGTAATTACCAAATACTGAAAATGACTTTAAAATATTTGATTGATTCCAAAACACATGCATAATATTATTATAATATAGTTTCAAATTTCATCCATCATCATAATTCAAAATTAATCCCAACTCTCTCCAAATCCAAAATTTTTAAGCAGCTACAATTACAATAGAGACTACTTACTAGCTTCAACAACTCCAACCTTAAATAACTTTTCTTCTTCTTTTAAAATAAGATATAAATATATAAATCCCATTTGACTTTACGTTTGGGATTTTTTGCAGGAAGAGAAAAAAACAAGAAGGTAAATTTCTTTCTCCCTTTTTTTTTCAAGGTTTATCTGAATTTAGTACTTCGATGTTATTAAATTACCATCGGGGATGAATTAAGAAGTAATTTTTTAAAAATATATATATGTCACACAGTTATATATTACTCTTCTATATATGTTCAATACATGCATCTGGGTTTATATGTTTTGAGGCTTCATAGATAAGAAATTGCAAGTTACTAATTAAATAATTTTTTATGTAGGGGATTGATTGAAGATGGAAGGAGTAAGATATTGTGGATATGTTTTTATAATAACAGCAATTTATTGTTGTTCTATGATGCAGTTTACAGTTGCTCAAATTACTGATCCTGCTGAAGGTATACCTAGTCAATTTTTGATTAATTTATATATGTTTGGGGGTGTATAAACTGTTTTAATTTTGTAAAATAAGTATCTAAGTGGCTAGAGAGGTACATTTTTTTACAACTAAAAAGTTGGAAAAATTCTATATGTGTCATTTAATTCATCCAAGGAAAAACTTGAGGAAATGAAAATGGAGAGGATCTGAATCCCAATTTTCGATATGTTGTCAATATTTCATTGTGAAATTTGGAAAAAAGTAGCTTTTGTTTTCAAAGTGAAAAAAATGATATTTGAAAATTGTGGTGGAGTTGTGTTTAGCCATGAATACAAATTGGCAATGTTTTTGACTTTTTTGTGAGTAAATTTGGAGTGAACAACTTTTTGTTGTTTTTCAAGTTCTTGAAAATTCTGAAATTTTATGGCCAAACGTGTTTTCGGGAGTTCAACTCTGGAAAAGGTGAAAAAAATTTATGGCCAAAATTGTCAGACACCGCCAATTTTAGCTCTCCAGAGTTTGGAGTGAGTTTTGAAACTTATTTTGAAACTTATAGTCTTGAAGATTTCATAACATTCGTGTGTCTATTAATTTTTTGAAAGTTGTGGTCTTAAACATGCATAATATTTATGCACGTTTGTCATTCTAGTTAAATTGTTTTCAATTTTAGAAATATGTCATTCTTTTTGCAGTGTCAGCTTTGGTATCTATAAAGAATGGTTTGGTTGATAATATGAACTACCTGGAAGATTGGGAGAAGGGTGATCCATGTACATCCAACTGGACAGGAATTCATTGTTTTATCAAAGTTGGAGCCAATGGCTACTTGCATATCAAGGAACTGTATGTTATTATATTCTTCTCCTTATTAGTTGTTATGTTTTCTTCTTCTTTATATCTGAAATTGCTGCGCTTGAGTAGAGGGTCTTTTGGAAACAGTCTCTCTACCTCCACGAGGTAGTGGTAAGACCTGCACACACTCTACCCTCTCCAAGCCCTGGGATTTCACTAAGTATGTTGTTGTTGTTGTAATAGGGTAGGTTCAAAGCCAATTTACTCTAGCAAAGCTTGGGTTGGTGTTTGAAAAACCCGAATCAACCTTGCCTATGTACACCTCTACTTTGGGCCATAAAAATACCCTTGATGTTAGAAAATCTTTGTATCTTTAATCGAGTTCAAGTGCGGTGGATTTCACGTGTAAGACTATATCAGAAAAAAGGTCTAAATTTACCCCTTTGCTTTTGGTTGTGGTTAAGAAATTACCTTTCATTATGTTTCAAGTTGGAAGTCCTCTAGCATTAACAGCAAAAATAAAATAAAATTGGTTCTTTCAATATCTGCATAATACTCCTGCAATCCAGTTAGCAGCATAGCTAGTATCTCCAAGGGACCTGGTTCTTTCGTAGTTGTTTGTTGATCATCAAAACCAATTTAAGCTCACCTCAACAGTTTGCTAATGACAAGGGCATGAATAACTGAGTTAACTCATAAATTAGAGCACTTAGTTGTAAACTCTAGCAAAAGATGTGTCTTTACTACTATGACTATCTTGTATTCTTGTGTGAGGGCGATGCGTAACGCATTATGCATATTATATTTCCCCTTTGTGCAGCCGTATGATGGCTATGAATCTTTCTGGAAGTTTAACACCTGAGCTTGGACAACTATCTCATCTTCATTTTCTGTGAGTTGTTACACATATTACTACATTGTACAGATATTTTGATTTTAAGATATAGTAGAGTTTTACTGATTTTTTCTATCTGTTTTACTTATTTTTGTCTTTATAATTCTCTTTCTGAAAGGAATTTCATGTGGAATGATTTGACTGGGAGTATACCGGAAGAAATTGGAAACATCAAGTCTTTGAAACTTTTGTAAGTTGAACGAAATTTCATCCCTTTTTTTTTTGGTCCCATCTTCTTGATTTTGCAGTCACCATACATGTTTCCCCGAATGCTTTGAACCCTGAACTATCTCATCTAGGAGATCTAGATAATCATTTGGCTATGATGGTGATATACTTTATGTTGGATAGAACAGGTGGATTTATGATTTTAAGTTTGATGGTTTCAATCTTTACGTTTTTATTACGGAGTCCATTACATTTTCAAAACTAGGGGTTCAAAGTTCAATATTTTTAAATTTATAGTGATTTGTCATATATGTATCTGTGCTTCCCATCGAAAATGTTGAGTACAGTTGAACCTATTAATTAGATCCTTCATCCGCCACTGGATAGAATTGAGGAACATTTTTTTTCTTGAATTTCTTATGAAAATTGTGCTTAATGTAAGATTGTTTCAAGAAGTAGTAAAACCTAATGCTTGGAAAGATCATGCCAATGTGGATTGGTTTAATCCCATCGGAATTATGTTCATGCAGGCTCTTGACTGGAAACAAACTTTCAGGATCTTTATCTGATCAGCTTGGGTATCTTCCGAATCTGAGAATATTCCAGATAGACGAGAACCAGATTTCCGGAAGAATTCCTAAATCCTTTTCCAATTTAAACAGTGTCCAACATATGTAAGTGCAACTCATTTGATTGTTGTAAACAGTGGAACAAGTGTAAAGTTCTACCTTTGTAATCTTATGTGATATATCATGTGTCTACAGCCACTTCAACAACAACACACTGATTGGCCAAATCCCTCCCGAGCTTTCCAATTTGTCCACTCTGCTTCACATGTAAGTTTCTTCGTTTCTCTTCTTCAATAGACATGCATAATCTCAGTAGAAGTTGGAGCGAAGCACGTTTTTGTAACTTCTAAAATGACCTTTATCTCTGCTTATGTCTGTAAACTAACGGAGTAATGTTTTTGTGATGATACTTTCTTTTTGTACAGGCTTATGGACAACAATAATCTTTCAGGATACCTTCCTCCTGAGTTTTCAATTTTACCACGTCTTCGAATAATGTATGTCCCTACTCACACACATATATGATATGCATATATTGAACCTCATATGCAACTTTCATTAGCTGTATTTTGCTCAAGAGGTATAACTAACTGTTACAAAAAAACAATTGTTATTCAGAGGCAACTTTAAACTGAACTATCTGAAGTAACTAGTTATAAATTTGAAGGAATGCTGATTCCTTACTACCTATGAGTGAGACTGTCTACGTTTGTCTTAGTTGAAGTGGCGTTATTGGCCAAATGATCGAACAACTGAAGCTGAGAACATTTCGTTACAGATCTATCCTCAGAACCCTCTAATTATCATCTTCAGATCTTTCTGTTGATTATAAAATTCATCGATAATCTTTGCTTGTAATATCCAATGATAAAAAATTGATTTTACACAAGACAAATATAGTAATCCCTGTCATACAATAACTGCTATGCCATTTGCAGTTCCAGTGAGAAGTGCATGGGTTGAAATTTATGATGAAGTTCTGAACTTTCTTATGCAGACAGCTTGATAACAATAATTTCAGCCGTTCCGAGATTCCAGCTTCGTATGGGAACATGTCATCATTAGTGAAACTGTAAGTGCCCCTTGAAAATGTTCCTCTCTTTTGTTCTTCTCCTATTCTCTATGACTCAGCATTATAAGTTATACATTTGAAGGACAACAATAGTAAATAATATGTACAAACATAAGCATATATTCATTCTGCACAATGTATATGAAAGAGAGAATGTTCAGGACATCTTATTATGACGGTTCGGGTAGATAGAATAAGATGTAACAGTTGAATACTACTGTCACCTAATCAAATGGAGATTCAATGCTTCTGATAATATTGCAGAAGTCTCAGAAATTGCACGTTGCGAGGATCCGTTCCTGACCTTAGCAGAGTACCGAGTCTACACTATCTGTAAGTTCAAGTTTTGAAATTGTTTCTTCTGCTTCCTTTGATTTGTGACCTTCATGCTACATGATTGTAAGATCTTCTAAAATGTTAACACTTCTTGCTTACTGTTTGTACAGTGATCTCAGCTGGAATCAACTGTCTGGATCTCTACCAAATAAGCTTTCCAACAATATGACAGCTATGTATGCTTTCTATTTCATGCAACAGATTTCTTCATATATCTAGCGTCTTAGTTCAGCCATTTGTGTTAGTTCATTATCTCATGTTGTGAAGAGTTCTACATCAGCCCTTAAAGAAACATTACTAAAGAGCTAGCCTTTGGGGTTGAGTTATGCCCAACATCTGTAACACAAGTCAAAACATAATTTTTACCATGATTGCACATTTCTCTGTTGTTTTCCTGTCATTTTCCCTAATCTAATGTGTTGTCGTACATTCTCATGCAGTATTCTGTCACACAATCGTCTTGAAGGATCTATTCCAAAGAGTTTTTCATCTCTTCCTTTGTTGCAGAAACTGTGAGGATCTTCACTGTGTCTTGTAATACTTTCTCTTTAGTACTGTTTCTTTAACATTTCAAAGCTCAATTTTGTGTATAACAAATTGATCCGACGGACTTGTCACAGGACAATGGATAACAACCTTTTGAATGGTTCCTTTTCTACCGACATTTGGCAAAACATGTTTACTTCAACGTCGTCGCTGTTGATGTAAGACCTGAAGCTAAATTGTAACATCAAATATCTGATATGAAATGTACTATCATTTACACAGAAGTCTGGGAGTCTTTTTAACCCTTCTATCTTCATTGCAAAACTAGTGATCTTCGGAATAATTCACTTTCGGACATTTCTGGTACTCTTGAACCTCCTCTGAACGTCACTCTAAGGTAAGGTTTTTCTTTCCATATTCAACGACAAAACCTAAGAGAAGCCATTGAATTACTCATTTTATGATCTGACTATCACTTCATGTCCACATTTTCAATAATAAAAGACATTATGTGCCTCAGTAAATGATTTGTGCTAACTTTTGGCGATTCTTCTGCTCCTAACATTATCAGACAATTTTCAGGTTGCAGGGCAATCCTGTCTGCAGAAACGAGAATGTAAGGAACATCGTCAAGTTCTGCGGCTCTGAAGCCGGAGCAGAACATAAGACGAATAATTCAGTGATTGTAAATGGTGCTTGTCCTATTGCTGCATGCCCAAAGGATAACTATTATGAATATGTTCCAAACTCACCTGTTCCTTGCACTTGTGCCTCACCTCTCATAGTTGGCTGGCGGCTGAAAAGTCCAAGTTTTTCTTACTTTGATCCATATGTGCATCAATTTGAGCAGTATATGACTAGAGATCTTCATTTGGATCTTTATCAAATGTTGATTGAGTCGAATTCTTGGGAAGAAGGACCTCGTCTACGAATGCAATTGAAGCTTTTCCCAGTAGTTGGGGTCAGTACATTTAATAAAAGTGAGGTCATTCGTATCAGCGACATTTTGCAATATTGGGAAATCTCTGTAGTTGACCTTTTTGGACCTTATGAGCTCCTTAGTTTCACTCTGCAGGGACCTTATTCCTACTGTAAGTTCTCAGCACTTCATGGTTGATCTTTGTTATCATTATTAATATCTTCCTTCCTCAGAATTTTGGTTTATCATATGATCCGTGTTTTTCTGCAGTGAATCCTGATATTCAAGCTAAACATAAAAACAAAGGTGCTATCATAGCTATCATTGTATCAGGTGTTTTTGCTGCATTTGTTTCAGCAATTTTAACTGTGTTAATCAAAAAACGACATGCCAAATACCAACGCATCCTATCAAGGAAACGGCTATGTAAGTTCTCTCATTTTGGTTATAAGCTACCTTTACTTCATAAGAATATGTTACTTTCAATTCTTTCCGCAAAATTGACGAGCATAAAATGTTTAATTTCATAATGCCAGCCGCAAAGCTCTCTATAAAATTGGATGGCCTTAGAAGCTTCACTTTCAGAGAAATGACCTTCGCCACTAACAACTTTGATCACTCAAATCAAGTTGGTGAAGGAGGATATGGGGCTGTCTATAAAGGAATTTTAGCTGACAAAACAGTTGTTGCTATCAAACGAGCAAAAGAAGGATCAGTACAAGGGCAAAAAGAATTTTTGACTGAGATATCTTTGTTATCAAGGGTACATCACCGGAATCTAGTTTCATTGCTAGGGTACTGTGATGAAGAAGGAGAACAGGTATGATAAACCTCAAAACTTCAAAATTCCAATTTTTTTTTAATCTACTCATTAACATGGAATTCATCATGTTGATCCTTTCCTCGTCCATATGAGTTGTTCAGGCTCACATTGTATGCTATAGCTTCTTTTTTTGCTCCGTAGCAATCTTTTGTCATTCGTTCTGACATCTCTTTGGTATATCATCTATGTGAAGCAATTAGTGTGTTCCTGTTTATGTATTTGCAGATGCTGGTTTATGAATTCATGTGCAATGGAACTTTGCGACACTGGCTTTCTGGTAAGGAAACAGTCCCCTGGTTCATTCTGATCCATCATCTTCATCTGCTTTATTTTTGGTTAGGGAAGCTATAGAGCCAGCAGAGGAATTTGACATTTATCATTCTTCTAATAATTGTGTCGTGTAAGCTAGCTTGCTTACGCTTTGACTAATCTATTAAATACGTGGTACCTCCCACTAGCACAAATATCAGATAGCTTCGTCCTCCAAGGTTTAGGAAGATGGCTCACCTCTGTTGGCGTTCCAACTTTGATTACCAAGTTTGTTACTCCAAATCTACCACCACTAGGCCACCTTTCTATGTTCCTTCAACAAATAGTAGCAGTATCTTTCAACTGGTACAGTAGACTGGTAATATATTCTCCTAAACATTGTTTTTTAAGTCTATAGATGGAGATCAGATGTCAAGAAGCAAACTTTGATCTAATAACTGTATGTTTATATGGATATCAACTAATCTAGATTATTTTGTTGTAGTTATTGCTCCGTTACTATCTGTTGTTTTTGTTACTATGTGTTGTTTCTTGTACTTCTGTTACTTCTTTTTCTGGACTGCTTTGGACTATTTTTTCCTTGAGCCGAGGATCTATTAGAAACAGCCCCTCTACCTGTAAGGTAGGGGTAAGGGCTACGTATACTCTATCCTCCTCAGACACCACTTTGTGGTACTACACTAGGTATGTTTTTGTAGTTGTAACACTTGATATCATTTTTTGACAGCTAATTGTAAAGGAACCTTCTCGTTTGCTACAAGATTGGAGATTGTACTAGGTGCAGCAAAGGGCATTCTTTACCTCCATACAGAAGCTCATCCACCTATATTCCATAGGGACATCAAAGCCAGCAATATTCTTCTTGACTCAAAAATGACAGCTAAAGTTGCTGATTTTGGATTGTCTAGGCTTGCACCTGTTCAGGATGATGAAGGTGTATTACCTAATCATGTTTCAACTATTGTGAAGGGAACACCTGTAAGTCCTTCACTACATCATTATGTTCTATTTGACCTCACTTGTATCATTTAAATTTGATGTATTGAGACTCTACTGGTATATGCAGGGTTATCTTGATCCCGAATACTTCTTGACCCGTAAATTGACAGATAAAAGTGACGTTTATAGCCTTGGGGTTGTGTTTCTAGAAATCTTAACCGGAATGCGTCCCATCTCACATGGAAAAAACATTGTCCGCGAGGTATTTCTCTCATTGTCAACTTCCTGATTTCCATGTCTTATCGCGTGCATATGTTTGATAGATGATTTATCCGCACATACAAAGTGAAGTACTCCTGACTGATGTAATGGTAGGGATAGAGGCAGATTCATGAATTAAACTTGTAATGCTCTTAGTTTTTACCATTGAACACACTACATGTCGCACTTTTGAAATGATATATCAAAAAAAAAATTACTTTTTGTTGATATATTTTTTTACATATGTATGTTATACTTTGTGTTTGAACCCAACATTTTTAATGGTGCGTCCTCCTCTGGGCAGAGAAGGGCTAAGGGGAAATGTGAACATAATTTTTACGCAATCTTCCCTTACATTACTGCTATGAAGCTTCACACCTCGAATCTAGCTCCACCGTGTTTAATAGTCCCTTGTACCATCAATGGCAGGTAAATTTGGCTCATGGCTCTGAGAAGATGTTCTCAGTTATGGACAGTACAATGGGATCTTATCCTTCTGAATGTGTGGAAAAGTTTGTAGCTTTGGCGCTTAAGTGTTGCGAAGACAAACCAGAAGACAGACCTTCAATGTTGGATGTGGTCAGGGAGCTGGAAACTATTCAGTCTATTCTCAATCTGATGCCAGATATTGACGCTGATTCAGTAGATTCTAAAGAAAAATTTAACGAACCAAAGACATCGTCTTCATTTTCTGATTGCACTAGCAAGGACGCGTTTTTATCGTCCTCTAATGTGTCAGGAGCTAACAGTATCAGTGGTGTCAGTCTTACTATGCCTCGCTAACAGAATAGACAATAGTTGCTCAGCTTTTGTACTAGAAAAAATAGCATGTAGAATAGGGAGTTATACCATATAGCTTCTGTTTTATATATGTATATTTCAAGGATTTGTTAACAAAAACCTCTTAATCATAGCCTTCTGAGTTCTGACAGTATGTGTATGCTATCAGAATCCAAAACTTCGATACAAAATGGACTGAGATAGGTACTGCTATTTGTTTGCAAGGTACTTGCACCAACCAATTCCTCAAAACAACTGACAACAAGCAGACAATGGCAGAGCTAAAGGGGCGGAAGGGGGTTTCATCGCCAGAAAATCACACTGTGTATATAGAAGGTCGATTTTTTATCTATATAAATGATGAACCAACCCTCTTGTAATCAATCCAACATCATTACCAGAAAGAGAAATATTATCTAAGGTATGGCTACAATGAGAGTCGTACAACAAAACAGGCAAAACTCGTTAGTTTTGAAGTAACGTTAGATCACATAACATGTCATCGTAAACCACACAAAGGAACAGAAATCAAATCCTCGAATCAATATGAGCAAACTCCAGTTTTGTTCGATGGAGCCAAAGTTAGACATGGTTGACACACTCCAAGCTCCTACAAGAAGTCAGAAAGACTATTTCTTGGACTGAAAAGAGAGCAAAGTTCATTTTTATTTATAGATCATAGTAAGAGAACAGCGGGTAAATGGCTCTACCGGGAGGGACGGAGCCGGTTCTGGATTGTCGTATATTTGAAACAAATATTGATAATCACTTCGAAGCAGCATCAGCAGTATGCATACTGTCATTCTGGTCCAGCAACCTCTCTTTCTCTCCAACTAGTGTGTCTTCAACACGAACAACCTTTCCTTCATCTGGTTTATCTGCTTTCTGTGATCCTGTGAGCTTTGCTAACATGACGAATGTCATTCCCCCAAGAATGTTATTCGCGCATCTCAAAGCAATAACTGAGGTCTTAAATACCAAAGGAGGAAGACCTTTAGCTAGCACGAACTCAACACCATTAAGTGTTTGATATCTTAAATTACTACTGAGACCCATATGTATTGCCCATGTTGCTGCATTCAAAAGTGTAGGAGGTGGCTTGTTTGGTGTTTCAAAATTCGGATCCATCTTCTTCCTCAACTTGATTAAACCATTAGATAATGCAGTCCCAACAAGCCCTGCTGCAAATCCAACTGCAGCAAACTGAGTTCCTTTGTACACAAATGTACCAAGCCTACTCAATAAACCATAAGAACCAGACTGAAACATGTGGCTCGGTGGACAACTGGCGAACACCGAAGGGAGAGTTTGGATCGAAGCAGATGCCGTTGGTGCCAACAGATACATCAACACAAAATTCATAATCGAACCAACAACAAGCGTCGAAAACACAAAATCTAATTCATTAAGCCCAAAATTAGGCCTTGATGCCATATCTCCAAGAACATTAGCACTTACACCAACCAATTCCTCCATAAGAACCTTAAAAGGAAACTGTGGATCTGCAGCCACCCTTGATCTCCATCCATTAACAAAAGCACCAATTGGTCCAATACTATCCCAAGAAGACTTTGAATCATCTGAATCTCCACCTTTACTCCAATCACCACTACCCCCACCCCCACCAGCCCCACTACCCCTTCCAATCCCAATACTTCCTCCATCACCTCCACCAACACCAACACAAGGAACTTGATACTTCAGGTGATCCAATCGTTTAAACACAATATCCCCAGTTTTCAAAGGGTTAAAACAGACCCTATTATCAGAAAATCTGGCTGAAACACCAGAAATATTACGACTTTGATTATGATTCTGATAGTAACCCGTAAGAGGAGAACAACGAAGCTGAGACATAGCCACCATTTTCTACCAACCAACCTAATAAAATGGGAAAATAGAAAGTAATGGCTATATTATTCATCACATCAACAAACAAAGATTCAGATTCACTAAAAGATCAAGAAAGAGTCTTTCTTTGACACAAATAATAATATATATACATACACACAACAAAAAAGATGCAACAATAAATCAAGAAAAGGAAAAGGGGTTACCTTTTATGAAGAGATGTGTTCAGTGGCTGCACATCAAGTGATCTGAGATGAACAAAAAGATGGCAGCAGCGGCTATATTAGGCTAAAGTGACTAAAATGGGGATCTGCATGAAAGTGGGAATCTTTATAACCTAAATAAAAATACAGGCGACAGGGCCGAAGTTAAAGAAAAACAGTAGGGGAATATGACAAATGGACGGTCTCTAAAATAAGCATCTCTTTCAAACTTGCACGGAGCAGCAAAACAAAGAAGAAACAAACCAAGGTGGGACTGTGTGATTTAAATTTAGTTGGGACTTCAATCTAGATTTTGGATATTGGGTGAAAAATTAAAAAAGAATAAAAATAAGGAACAAACCTTGCACCCTTGTCAGATTAGCTAATACCAATTTGTCACGATTCAAAAACCGAAGTCATGATGACACACATCCCGACAGTGGCGGATCCAGAATTTAGAGTTCGTGGGTGCCAAATAAACTTATCGATTAATGTGCCAATTTTTTTCTTAAAAAAGGTGCTTGGATCCTTTTTTTTCCTTAAAAAATGTCTGCAGCAAATTTCTTTAAAAAAATAGGTACAAATGGGATTCGAACTCATAACATTAGTTATCTAAAGTTGGCCTCCTACCATGGCGCCACAAGCCAATTTTGTTCACTGGGTGGCGCGCTTTATATTTATATAAATATTATATATATATATATATATATATAGAGAGAGAGAGAGAGAGAGAGAGTTTCCGTCGAAGTTCGGGGGTGGCGTGGCACCCCCTCTGGACTTCATAGATCCGCCCCTGCATCCCGAGTATCCCAAAATGATGTGTAAGCTAAAAGAATCACACATACGAGACTCCCGAAGGAATGTCAGGTCACATACGATAGAAAAACAACAAAGAATATTCCAAAACCTGGTAGCATAAATATAAAGAACATCTATTACATTTCTAGAATCTGAACTACATCTTAAGTCTTCAAAAAGTAAGGTAAAGACTTTAAACGATAGATGGACACTACTGGCGATACGGAAAGCAAGGCTTATCCTGACTAGGATCTGTATCAAAGGAATAACAGAAATAGGGGTGACGTTTGAATTTCGGGAGTCAAATAATTTAAGTTTAATTGTAAATTTAAAAATTATGTAAAAGATTTTAAAAAATTATTTTGATCAAAAGATGTTAAGTAAATTGAAACGAATGAACTTTATGGTAGTTGTTGGTATGACTCCAGTGGGCCTAAAATGAGTAAAATTTTAAAATTTTAATCATGGGAAATGGCAAAAATGGTTGTTGGTTTGACCTTTTCAGTCATCAATCAGCACCTACTACAATATTGCTCAAGGTTGGTGGCTTTGAGCTAATTATGAGGCGGATTTAGAAAATAAGTTAATGAGTAGAATATTTTTTTAAAAAAATTTATTGAATATTTTATTTTGTCATAAAAATATTTATTTATTTTTTAGTTTATATTTTAAAATGTTTATTTTTTCTCTTTAGATTGTATATTAATCGTAGATTATTTAATTTCTTTTAATTTAGTATTTATGAGAAAAATATTCATGCTCTTTTTGATTTTCTCTCTAGTTTGCTCGATAAGTATTCAACGTCCTCCTCTGATGATATAATTCATTTTAGACTTGATAAAAATATACTTTTTTGTTTTTCTTTTATAATTCACTTTCTCAAAATTTGACATACATGTATATAGTGAACTGATTTTGTAATTTTATTATACTTTTTAAAATTTTATGTCAAGTATTTTAAAATATTTTTATTTTTATACGTAAAACATCTTAAAATGATACAACGAGATCAGATTAATGTATGGTCATTTTCTGTTTAGATTCTTTGTTAAAAGTATAGAAATGTCATAAAAAGTCATTTTCTTAGAATTGCGTATAATTAAATATCATCGTACAAAATGAAACAAAAAAAAATAAAATTACTTCAACCTCTTCTCAATTAAAACAAACAAACAAAACTGAAAGCAACATGTATTTTATTTTTGGAATTTGGTGCTAGGCTGCTAGCTATATGTTAACAGCTCGTTTGATCGAAAAATAAGTTATTTCAAAATTATTTATTTTAGGATTGTCATTGTAACTTCAAAATAATTTATTCGATGATTTTAACTCAACTAATTATGAATAAACTCATTCTAAAAATAATTTCAAAATTAATTATTATCCGTCGGACCAAACTAGCCATGAAAGTCAAAGTTGAGTTGTTTTTTTGTTGATTTTTCACTGAAATCAAACCCAAACTGCTAATGTAGAATGATGATACATCAACCCACAACATCAACATCACAAAAGATTTGTCTAAGCCACCAAAGCTATTCTATTTGGGATATTTTCTCTAAATAGTAGAATATTTTTAAAACATACCTAAAATATTCCCCATATAAGCAGTTACAAAGAAAATATACAAAAATCTAATAATAATAATATGCAAATAACAGGGGCTCAAAAAATAAAATATAATGTGTAAAATTTGACCTTACAACCTCAAAATGAAAAATTTTAAGCTTCCTAAATCACTAAGCCAGCATATAATCTTGTGTACAGAGAATTCTCTCTCTCTCTATCATATACTATACAATACTATTATATTATATTATAAGTGTGAAGCTTTCAAGTTAAAAGTTGAATTACGAAAATGTCCCTATAAAGTCATAATAGTATGGACAAAAATGTAAATACACATTAATAATTATAATAAATACGATCATTCTCTTTAAATACTATTATTATATATTTATGGATAAAAATATATATATACACATTAATTATAATATGAGAGATGCTAAACAGCCAGAAAATTTTGGCCAGAATTTTGAAAAGACGGTTATAACCTTTTTCCTTCAAAATAAAGAAATAAAATTAAGGCTTGCTCTTTTCTAGTAAATTGTATAAAGCATTTATTATTTTGATAAGATTAATGTTTTGAATCTCACCTAATAAAATATTTAACGGTTTTGTTTCTTCGTCAAATTCATTTTTCTTCTCATTTTTCGTCATTCTACTTCTTTACCTTACCTTTTTTTTAATTCTCCTGGCTCTTTTTTAAAAAAAAAAAAAATTAAAAATGTGGAGTAAATTAAAAAAGAAACTAACAAGAATAAATATCTACTTTATGTCTCCAATAAAGCAACTCTATAAGATGACAGAAAAAACACTATTTTTGAGATATATTTTTTTGTATATAAATAATTAATATATTAAAAAATTTATATTATAATTCAAATTTTAAATACACCATTCATATTTTAAAATAAAACACTTACGCTTCATGTAGTGTGAAAATTCTATACTTACACTTTCAATGAGCTTATCTATAATTAAATATATTAAAATAAATTATTAAACGATAAACTAAAATTATAAAATATAGTTTTTGTGAAATTTTTCAAACAAAATTTTAAAATGAAAATAAAATTTTCATTCATGCATTTGATTTAAAAATAATTAATATTTTTTAAAATGTTAAGTGATACAAATTAGTTAATAAGATATATCAACGGTTAGTAATAACTTTCTTTTAATTTAAATACGTACATTATTTATAATTTTATTTAAATGTAGTATTTATTATATATAATTTCTTTTTATTTATTTTCTTGTTTAAAATTATGTATATATAATTAGTTAGATAGAATTTCATTTACGTAGAACATTCTTCTACACAATGTTTATATTTTTTTTAGGAATTAGAAATAACATTATTAGTGGATAAAACTTGTATGATTTTTATAATATAGAAGATGTGAATGTTTGATTTCAAAATATAGAGGGTCTATTTTTATTGAACATATATCTACTATAATAGAAAAGGCTTGTTCAACATGGCAGCTTAATGCCAATAAATTTCAATTTAAGGGTATATTTGACTTTTCAAACATTTAGTAAGACGTGCCTTTCATCCTAAAATTAAATGGACACGTAGTTCACCACTTTCAAGCCAAGTTTTATCTTCCTCCGGGAAAAAAAAAGTTCCTACAACTTCTACATCTTTTCACTAGAACTAGAATAGTCAGAAATATTTGTTTTTCCTCTTCTGACTCTCTTCATCACACAACACAAATCAAAACTGAAAGAACGAGAATTAGCCGACAGTAGAGGAGAAAGTTGGAAGAGCGCTATTGTTGCTTCCTCTCAGCAATGTCTATAATTCCTTCTTTTTTTGTGAAAATAAATAAAAATTTGATAGCCCTTTTGCATTTAAACATCTTAGCGAGCGACCCCTTAATCTTTGATTATTCTATAGAATTTTCAATCCTAAAGTGCGGAACATTAGTAGTAGTACTACTAATAATAATAATTGTTGCGAAATTTTCAATGCTATGATGATGATTTTTTTCTTTCTCTGACCAAATTGATAGTGTAGGACAGAATTTTGACAAGTATCTTGGATGGAAAGTGACCCTACAACTGGTGCTTGCAGCAATTGAGGTGATTCCAATCACTCTTGCCGAGTAGTAAGTATTACAGATTTGAACCTCGGTGTTTCATTTGCTGATATAAATTTCTTTGAACATAACATCTGTTGAATTCATAGGTCGATAAACACATGAGAATTTTTCCGTTAAAGAAAAAAGAATTATCTAAGATTCAAAGCCAAAGAGTGAGAGGGTTGTAAAGAGTAAAGGGGAACACTTCAAAGGTATGTTGCTCCTCTCTCTGCAATGCCCGTGATTTCAATTTTTGCTGTAAAAAATATAAATTCAACAGCCATTTTAAGTTCTTCAACTACCAAACCATCCCTTAATTTTTTTCTTGCTCTCTCAAATAACCCAAAGTGAGAATCAATAGCAGTAGTAATAATTACAAATAATAATTGGTGCGAAAATTCTAAGGCTATAATGATGACTTTCTTTTTTCTCTGAGCAAATCAATAGTGTAGGAATAAAAATCGGATCTGTATCTTGGCCGGAATATCAGATTACCCTGCAACCTGTGCTTGCAGCCATAGCAGGTAATCCTAGACTCTCTTATCGTATCACAAGTATTACAAATATTAACCTCAAGGTTTCATTTGCTTTGAGTCTATTGAATTCACCTCCACAAAGTAGAGTTGAGATAACCTAAATGTCTGTTGAAATGGTTTAATGGTTAGCAATTTGCACAATGCAACTTGTGACTGAACATAAATGTTCTTTACTTATATTTGTTAAAGATATATTAATTGCTTATGTGTTTGTACATTGCAGAAATAATATCTTGTATGACTGAAAGAGAAAAGATTAATATGCACCAATCCATTGGGAAAGAACAGAGATTATAATAGATGTTAGTTTTTTTGTCGTGATGAAAGAATATTTGTTTAAGAGTTCCGATTTCATATATTTTCTCTCATAATCTTCTCTTATGTCTTCTTAATGTTTTTCCTTTGCCTACAAAAGCAATTGAAAGCAACTCTGTCAGATGATGTTTGTACTTCAAAATTAAAATGAGTAAAAGGTGAAAATAGATAATATGTGGAGAAATGATCCTCTGGCTTTTTGTTATCTTTTAGACAGCTTCATCCTGAAGAAGAACAGGGAAGAATGCTTGCAATACTGTTGTTATGATTCTGACCATTTTCAGCAGGTATGTTTATCTATTATTTATTTTTTTATCTTTCCTACACATGTATATATAAGGCAAATCTCACGTTAGATATTCAGCTCGGTAGTTTTTTATTAGTTGAACTTGTTATTTTCAATCACTAATTTTCTATTGAGATTAGTAACTTTGTTGCCTTAAATTCTCTGTCTTCCTTCTTAGCTTATTCTCAATACTTAAAAGAATTCAACTGGAGTACTTTAAGAAGGACCGTTGAATGAGCTAAAACTTTGATGAACCTATACAATTTTAGCTGAATAATTCTTGAAGGTTTGTTATCTCCTCAAGTATTCTTATTAGTTGTTTGATTTTGTGGAGTTTAAGTTGAGTTTCATTGTTGTGAGTTGCTTAATCTTTGTGTCTTAGGTAGGTTAGAAAACTTGATGCCAAGCCCCAATTGATAATCAAAGACTATCCTATCTACATGCACATTCTTTTTTCTTCTTGAGTTCTTGATTACATTGATCGGTGATTATTTCTTCTACAATATTCATTAGGTATTGATATTCTATCAAGTTGTTGTTAGCTTGAGTTAGCCCAATTGCTTCGGATAACTGTTTGGATGACACAAGGTAAAATCTTGCAGCTAGACTATTGATAAGAGAGGCTAACTGTTTGAATGACACAAGGTAAAAATGTTGTAGCTACACCATTGATATGAGCTACAAAGTCTTGCATCAAATATTGCAGATAGCCGTGAAAAATTATCTTTTCCCCATGCACAAGCTTGGGAGGAGAATGCTATTTTGAGTCACTCTCGGTGCGCGTTATAGTGCACTTTTATTTGTTGCTAGAATCATTATTCCATCATAACTAAGAACGGGTTACAATTGGGACGAATGTAAATATTAGTTAGCAAGGATAGTAATTCAGTTGGGCTCTACTAATTATAGGATACGCTTTTATCTTAAAAACATGATGTGGGTGAATTACTCGGTTGCATTTTCTCCTTCACAAATTGGAGATGAATATTTCCTCTAGACAAGGTCTATATTTGTTTGCTTCTACCACGATGATTTTGACAAAATGATGGCGAACTTATATTTATTGAGAGCGCTTTCTAATTCTACTTTGTAGTGAGCTCAATTTGCTTTTCTTTTGCTATGTTTTTTTCTTCCGCTTTTGAATTGATAAGTTTCTTCAACCTTCTTGATATTATTCCTGATATTAAAGAGTTTGTTGAGTTGTAATAGCCAAGCTTATCATGTATATGACTCATTGCTCATTGAGTGTAATCTTTCATTGATCACGGAGCAGTTTGAAAGTTTTTAAAGGAGTTAAAAGTGTAAGAAAATGTTGTTTAATAAAGCCTAAAAAGGTACAGTTCAAATGTGAAATCTACTTGTACTCTCATATAAAACTTAAGAAGTAAAGAATTATTTTTACTCATAGAATTATACAATACATTTGTTAGTATTTTGAAGGTTCAACTATTTATCTCAGATAGATAGCGTAGAAACTTGACAACAAATAAAATCACTCCATAAAGTTGTTGGGCCCGTGAAGGCACGGGCAAAACTTGCCTAGTATAGTATACAAATGTTTAGTGTAATTGATTAGGATTGATACTTATAAGGTATAATATGAATCTTATGATTTTTATAATATATTGATCTCTATAAAGTGTTCTGAGTTTTGACTTTTTTTATTGTAATATTTTTAGATTATATTAAAATATAGTAATATATAATTTAAATTTATTTAAACAGAATAATTCATTAAATTAGAGCTCATATTAATAACAAATATCAGTAATAATTCATAAGTTATCAAGTCGGTATAATATAGAGGCGCAAGACTATAACATTAATGCGTAAACACTCTCTTAGCTTTTTTTTTTTTTTTTGAAATACTCTTAGCTTGTTGTTAACTAGGGATATCACTTAATTATTTAAATATGTAGTTTAATTTTTTAAAACATAATAATTAGCAAATATGCAAAACTACAATATTATGTGTAACTATCTTTGGTTATTGTTAAATAGGATTGTCGCTTATGAACCATATGACTTTAAGTATTGCTATAATGTGTCGATGTATACTAATTCTAAAGTACTTTGAGTTTTGATTGAGATTATTGAAATATTTTTAAATTATATTTTTATTTTTTATGCATAGCTTAATTTTTTTTAACATACTAATAATTACTATAATTACTTAATTAGAGCTCATATTAGTAACAAATATAGTAATGATTCTCAAATCATCAAATTGACATAACACAGGGGCACAAGACTACAATATTTGGCTCTTTTGGTTTGTTATCTGGGGTTGATACATATGAACTAGAGTGTTTTGAGTTTTGACTGTTATTATTAAACTATTTCACATTATATTTAAAATATTATGTAAAATGTAATTTAATTATGTAATTTAAATTTATTTATATAATAAATACAATAAAATTACTTAATTATAAAAATTCATAATCAGTTTCAAAAAAAATATTAATTTGAGGGAAAAATAATATTAATATTATGACTATAACTATGTAAACATAATATTTTAACATATCATTTAATAACAAACATTTTTTTTTATAAAACAACAAATAATACTAATAAAGAAAAATATATATGTTATGAAATTTTGATAGTTCATGCTTAACAAATTTGTGGTGTCATTATCATTGGAGAACTATGAAGATGTTATTCTTTCAGTTTTTTTTTTTTATAAAAGTTTATTTTGAAATCATAAAGAACTTTCTATATCCTTTCCGTGTATTATAATTTTTCGATGAAGCGCCATCAACATTTTTATCCAAAAAATATTTGTATACGTCTCTAGTACTAAAATAAAAAAAAAAATTATTTTAATGAGTATTTATTTGTGTATGATATGATTCATATAAGATCGAGGATATGAGACAATCACATAATAAGAGAAACATTATTATAGTTTCAATTTTCTTCATATTTCGTTCACATACATTCTAAGTATAATCAAATAAAATATATTTTTATTATTTAACTTCTTTCTAGAAATCGATGTGTAACATCAACTCCTTGAAATAAATAGGAGTAATTGTTTTGCCAACTCGGTCAATTTTGGATTTTTAATTTTGAGTATTATACATATAAATTTTTAATATTTAAATTTAGATATAATTTATCTTTACTAGATTAGAAATTATAAACTAAAATAGATCATCTACACTTTACTCCTCTTTTATACTTTTTAAATTTTCTCTTTATATCATTAAGAAATAAGAAATGGAAAATAAATAAACAAAAAAGAATAAGTAAAAAGGAGGAAATTTTTAAACTGAAAAAGAGATATATTTTTTACTACTTTTTTTATTATGTAGTTTTTTACTACTACGCTTACATTTTTAATTTTTTTTTTGAAAACAAAATTTTTTTTCTTAGATTTTGAAATTTTCAAGAGAGAAGAGTGGGTGAAACTTATTTTGGTGGATTTTGTGGTTCATTTTTAATGTTTAACTATGAAATCATAAATAATTAATCTCATCAATCATTTTCAATGTATTGGAAACATAATTAAAGAATATATTCAATATTTGAATTGAAGGGCAAAATTATCCAAAAGCAAACTAGTTTATAGTGTAAACATGTCCTTTTACCATTCTGCAAAATTATGGCCAAATTTTTCTGGTCAAAAGGATTTTTCCTTATAATATATACTTTACCTTAAGTCCGCCAATAATTTCTTAACATTATTGTACACAAATGTAAATTTATTATACAAGTGATTCATTAAAGTTACTGCACATTCATGGTATGGATACAAAAGGACAATCACATTTATATTTAATAACTCTTCCATTTCCCCATAATGCATGAAGATAATTAACCACAGAAGCTAAATAAATTAATTTTCCTCCATTATTCATTAATTAATGCACATCCTATATCACATAGTTGTGATTGAGGTGGATTCTTTTTATCTAGCGATTCAAAGAAAGGTAAATTTAATTACAATGTTCTTTTCTACCCCTCCCTAAATCAGTTGAATTTCACTGCTTTAAAAAAAAAGAAACTGATATATTGTTATCATGCATTATGCTTGAATTTATGCATATTATGTGATTTTGTTATATATATGCATAAAAGCCATATATAATAGCTACTAAGATTTTCCTTAGCAAGTTTGGTTCACTGCTTTAAACATAGGATATTTTGTATGTAATATTTATTTTTGTATACTCAAACATACTTCTAAATAATATAAACATATCCTTTTATTTTAAAAATTACTTATTACAATAGAGTATGAGAATACCTAATTGGTTGTTTCATATTTTATCTGTCTACCTATATGCATGTATATTGTTAGGAGTATAGAGAAAATAACAAAGTAACAAGTTGAATTTCTTAAGCTTTTGATAGATATATTAATACCTTTAAAAGGGCTTTGTTTTACTCAACATGCACTATTCCCTTGGCATTAATGTACATAAACGTCTAGTAAAAAGAAAGTTTTAGGAAATCAATAGCAAATTTATTTTCAATACGAAGACTTTTATATAAACCCTAACATGTAGAAATTAATCGAAGGGCCTAAAATGCCCCTTAAATATTTGAATTGGTACAAAACTACCCTCCATCCACCTTAGGGCACCCGAATACCCATGACGTTAACCTTTTGTCTCAAAAATACCCTTATATCTAACGGATCATACTCATTAGGTGGATGGAGGGCAATATTATACCAAATCATATAGTTTAAGGGCATTTTAGGTCATTTTTCGTTAAAAATAATTTGAAATTACTTGATATATAAGCTCAAATGATTGACTTGATTTTGAATTTCATAGTAAATTAAAAATAAATAAAAGGTTAGGCATCTACTCTTTGCACCTCTGTAAAACATAATTTTTGACCGAACTTAAATTTTACACCATTTTTAGTGGTTAAATATTTTTAAAATCTAAATTAAATATTTTTGACTTTTATCTTATTTTTTTAAAATTTATTTTAAAAGATTTGAAAACAACAAGAATAGAATCACTTTTTAAGGTATGTTTTATTTTCAATTGTTTAAAAATGAAAAGAAATGGAAAGTTACAAAAAAAAAAGTATTTTCTTTTAAATTAGATTTAATAATAAGTTAGTATTTCTTAATTATAATTTAGAATAACTATTCATTTATTCTGTATTTTTATTAGCTAATATTTTTATTATTATTATAGTTATTATATTTAATTAAAATAAAAGAAATAACCTACCACTACCCCCACATACCCCACTCCACTCACCACTCCCACATACCATAATTCCTCACAACACACACATACACTACTATATACACAACACAGCAATACGCAAACGGAAAAAAAAAAAAAAAAAAAAGCAACCCTCACACTCAGTGGCGAATTTAAAGGCAAATAATAGGGCATCTGAACCTGTGGTCTCTTCGTAAAATTAGATATTTTATGTATATATTTTTTAAAATTTGTATTATATTATATTATCTGAACCCGTGGTCTCTTCGTGCACCCATGTTCGAAAAATCCTAAATTCGCCTCTGCTCACACTACACCACTACTGTCTACAACACAGCACCTACATTTCCCATATATGCACAGACACACACTTCCACAACACACACATTCAATATACATACAAACACTCTGCAAAGACAAAAATCAGCAACCAAATACACAACACAATACTACAACAACCAACACATATACATGACACACAACAAAAGAAAGGAAGAGAAAAAAATTAGCAAAATATATACACACACAAAACGCCAGAAGGAGAAAAAAAAACTCACATTATATTTTATCTTTTTCTTTCACTCACAAATAAAAGTTGAGGTTGAGGTTCACTTTCGTGGTTTCGAGTTTGTGGTTCCTAATTAGGATTGTTTCCTTTTCGTGAATTGATTTCGCAAGAGGTACCATTTAACTTTTTGTATAATTTGATTTTCATAATTATATAATACTTGATTTCAATGTTATGAAGTTGCTCGAATTTTATGTGTGTTTAATCTCATTGTTTTTCATCGTGTACCATATGTTATTATTAATTAAGCATCTCTTCCATCCAATCAAAATTTACCAAATTCCTGAAAAATTATTATAATAGTTTGTTTAGTCAACTTTATCTAAAATTAAAAATGTTCATCCTAGAATAATTAAGAAATGAAAGAGTTACATATTTTTTTTATTTTTTATTTTAATGCTTTATGTCATGAATTGTAAATATACTAAAAATATAAATGCATCTATGTCGAATTTTAATATGAAATAACTTTATATTTGTTTAAGATTTTATACTTTTATTATGTAAATAGTGTTTATAAATATAAATAGTAGAGGTAGTAACTTTCTAGTAGTAGGTAAAATATTAAAATATATGATCCATTTCAAAGGTCGGTTTCAATTAAGAATGTGGTTACACATCTTTCTTTGAAACACTTAAAAGAAACTCAAGGATGCGGTGACACACCTTGTCCAAATTGTTTTAGTAATTCTTTTTTGTTAATTCAAACCAAGAGGTGTAAATTGAGATTATTAAGTGTGATGAACTCGAGAGGGGAAGACAGTTATGTCTCCAAATATCAAGATCAAGAATGCAGTTCTGCATCCAGTTTAAGACTAATAAAAATTCAACAATTAAAAAATAAACAAATTTTGGCATATAAGCACAAATTATCCAAAAATGTATCAAGATAAGTATAAGTCAATAAAAGCGACCGTGCTAGAACCATGGGACTCGAGGGATGCCTAATACCTTTCCCTCGGTCAACAGAATTTCTTATCTGATTTTCCGGTTTGCAGACCAAATAAAGAGTCATTTTCTTTTGATTAGGAGTTAAACAAAAAGGTGATTTGAAACACCATAACTCAATTTCAAGTGGCGACTCTGAAATAATAAAATAATCCCTATTTCAAAATGTCACTTTAATTGAAAAAACCCTTCCGTCGCGCGAAAAAGGGGTGTGACAACCTCCAACCACCCCCACCCTTCACTTCCTGTCTCTTCCGTTTCTTTTTTTCTATTTGGATCTTGTCCACCATTTTAAATTATTTTTTTTCAATTTATAACAAACAAGAGAGCAAAAAAAAAAAAAAGGAGGAAAATAACGATGCATTCATATAGAAATAATTAGTTTGATAAAAGATGATTTAATTAAGAAAATATGTACGAATATTACATTTTTCTTTTGTGTGTACCCAAAATTCAAAATAAAAGAATAAAAATAATTATTTCTCTTATCCCCACCTTCATCCCATTATAACAATAATACAAATTAAAAGAATATAAGCATGTGAGTTCATTTCAAGTTTGAGTCTCGGATATCCTACTTAAGAATAAGAGATTAAAAAATGTATAAAATAGAAAATGAACAAGACGTTTGGATAATTGATAGAAAATTTTATTTAATTGAAAAAATAATTTTTTTAGATGGACAATCAGTCGGGGTGAATATGAATTTTAGTTGGATCTCCATTTATGAGTTGAGTTACGTTATAATAAATTGGGGGTTGATTTAAGATAGGCCACTATGAAGATCTCATGACATTAATTATTTTTTTAATATTATTTTCAAGTGTATCGGGTCAAAATATGAATCATACGTTGTTTTATAAAAAAATAATTTTTTAAAAATATCATTTTTATTATTTATTTGAGAAATCACATTAAGCAATATAATAAATAAATATTTAATAATTTTACTTTAAGGATGCTATTGAAAATAAGGACAAATATGAGTCAAATGATTAACATCGAGGGTATTTTTGAGTCAAAAGATGGACGTCAGAGGTATTTTAGAGCCGAAAGGTGGATGGAGGGTAATTTTGTACCAATTCAAATACTTTAGGGGCATTTTAGGCCCTTCTCCATATCTTTAATAGTACAGAGTAAATCCATGACAAAGTTAATATAATACTTTTGGAGATTATTATAGCCATTATCTAAATTTAATAGGATCCCAAATTAATAGCAACATATTTTTTTTTTGTGCATTTATCCTTGAATGATCATATTTGTGAACTGTGGAAAGAAAGTTTACACATAGGAAAGTAGAGAATAATGAGCTAAAGGTGAAAATTTATTACAATTATTTAGTTATAATTAAAGTAGTGTATAAAATCATTATATCATGACATTTTGGTTAAATATAAATATTAATTCAAGAATACTAATAGCAAATAAAAGCTAAAAATTTGAGAGATGGAAAAACATGTCGAGTTACTGAATGTCGAAATTAGAATAATCATCTCATTCACTTTTTATCACCTTTAAATTTCATGGTTGTACGCTATAAATTTGGTTTAAAATACTTAAGAGTATGTATGTAGTTTAGCCTATTTAGGTAGATAGTATTGTTTTTAATACACATTAAGTAATGACATATGCTAAGTATGCATGTGCGAAGCACGTGCCCAGAACTAGAGTGTCTGTGTATATATATATATATATATATATATATATATATATAATGTAAATTTTTGCTAAGAGGATTCGAGTGTACACCCTTCCGCCCCCCCTAGATTTGCCCCTGACCAAATAAAAGTTAAAATACTTCCTAAGAATTGAGTGACCCATTCTAAACAATGAATTGTGGTGCAGTAGTGAAATCTCAAGTTCAAATAGTGTGTCTGGAGAAAATCCTATTGGGGGCATCACCCGCGAAAATAAGCCCTACAATACTCAATCCGAATATAGCTGGAACTCCAATGAAGACACCGAACACCAGATCGATAACAAAAAAAATGCTTATGATTTGCTAAAAGGGGCTGGAAAATGGGATCACTCAACTCATTCTTTAACATTTAGAGCTAATGACTGATAACTCAAGGATTATACTCGAAAAAAATACTTATAGGCTTACAAACCACTAGCACAATTATGAGACAGTAATAAAATATTTCATACAACAATTAATAAACACATAAATAAATCCAATAGAAGAAGTTGATAACAACTGGCATGACCAAAAATTAATCCAAAGATCCAACTATAACCCACAAGATGTATTCTTTCTGTATATAATATGTATATATTCCCTTCCCTTCTGTTTCTTCTGCTGGAAAAATAAATAAAATCCACAAGCCAACCACAACGCCAACCGCGCAAGGGACAACTTTCTCTATTCATATCTCGAGTTTAGGTAAGCTACGCGGATATGAGATCAAGAAATGGAATGTCTGAACTTCTCAACGACCAGTCTTGGGACGTTTCAATCCACCACTATTGAAAGGAGAGACACTTCCACTTGGTCCGGGACTCTCTTCTCTGAGATTTGAATTTAGCATGGCAAGTTCATGCAATTGTTGTCTCTTTATATAATCCTGTGACTCGTCCTGTAAATCATAGCATTTTACAAACTATGAGGCAGTAAAAATTAAGTGAAAATATAAACTGGTTTATCTTGGCTTTTATTGAAATGTGTCTAATTAAATGTGAACAAAATAGATAAGACCAGACTAGTAGCCGCCACATGATTTTTCAACATGTAGAAAACATAGTGATGAAGCTTAAGTTTCATATACTTTTTCTATCAATTACTTTTGTGTACTATGCGATAACTTGTTGTAGTGCCAGATGGAGGAATATTTTGATAGTTGTATCCTTTTTGTGAGGAACAGGATGATATCAAAGATATAAAAAGAATCATGGCAAATCAATTAGTAGCATAACTCCTGAATGTGCTAAGCGATGAATTAAATTGGGATACATACCACTGGCTTGAGCAACTCCTCTATTATTTCTTGTGCCCGTCTCAATCTAATATCCACAATATTGGCTGGTAATTCCGCCTCAATTAAAATGTGGAGTGGTTCATTCAGGTGCTCATATCCTGGTATTCCACGCAGGTTCTCCTCCTTGAGATTATCAAACATAAAAATACATTAGAATTCTAGAGATCAGCTCGCATAAATGCCTATTAAGTTCATCTTCAAAAATAAATATCTGATTTACAGGAAGTCGAAGGAGCAAGTTGATATTGGCAGAGCTATAACTTTACAGTCTACTGCAGAGGCATGAGTCTAAGTTGGTACTAATTGGTCTGTATAGATAAAACTATTCCTACACAATTTTGGTCCATAACACAAATCAACGAAGTAGGTACTTTGCCTCCCGTCGATAATCAAATAGAATGGTGAACTACATCAACCTACCCCTAATGACCTACTGTCCTAGGCTACAAGTTCAATATAATCCTTCTTATATGAAGATACTGGGAGAAGCAAAGCCAGAAAACTGTATTGATATTAATAAAAAAGGAAGATGAACATAGTTTGTGGAAGTTCTGCAGGTCAAGCATTAACTTAAATTGCCGTATCTGATTGAGATGATGAAAACACGAGATGTTTTTGTTCTGAACTACTTATGAAAGAAAGTTGTACTCAATAAAAGCATCTCCGAGACTTGGCAACTCGTATGGCTGATAATTACATATGCAGCTAGAGCTAATCAATCAGACAATTCAACAGAACTGAGATAGAATAGAATATTACCTGATCTGGGTCCTTTATTGACCCTCTTCCTCTAATATACACACGACATCCTGTAGTAGCTTCCACCTGTTTCAAGGAATTACCCCTGGGACCGAGAAGTCGCCCAACAAAATTGAACTGAAATCCACAGAGAAGTTAGTTCAGCAAGGGTTCATTGGCCCCAAATTAAACTATAAAGCACTGATAACTGGTGTGTGAATACAATAAATAAACCCTTACATTTGGGTAAGTTTCTAATGGAATTTCTAAGCGCAATATCCTTTTCACAGTGTATGAACTAGGACATGCTGGTGCCCCGTGCCAGTCCATTGACATTCCAGGAGCTCCACTTAATCTCTGCCACAAATAAATAAACATAATAAGTGGGAGGAAAACTAAAGAAACCAATTAACACACGACACAAAGTGCTCGACACTCAAAGAGGCAAAAAGACAAAAAAATATATAGATTAGAAATCAATTATCAAATGCATCACCAGTATGGGCAAACTAAAGATGCACTCAGTTATAAAGCTTAACTAGTGACAGATTGAATTACATTGTATCTCACATGCCAATTGCCAAAACGATTTGCTCACTTTACAGTACAATCTTAAGTATCTACTTCACTCTGTCACCAATGAATTTCACGTTCTGATCTGCGGGCCACTATACCTAAAGAAATGATAAAAACCAAATTTTTAGTGGGCCAATTCTGTAGTGCAAGGGTCCATCCATATTCTTTTAGGTTGTCAACATTCTAACATTTTAATCTGAACATTGACCTCTAGATGGAGAAACTGATAATAGTACCACCACTGAAAGAACATAACTGTTCCAAAGCTGTACAGGAAAAAGCAAAATTAGACATCCATCTCAGCCATGTTACCTAGCATTGGCCAAATTGTATGTCCATAGTCAATCGTATTCACATCCTTGTGGATTCAGTATTACATGGAATGCAAGTCAAAAACTTCAGAATCCCTTACATTCTTGCTTCTAGATCAAACTATAACCATCTTTTGATGATATTGGATAAAAGTTGACATAGGAAGTAATCACAAGAACCAAGAGAAGTCCCAAACTTGAACAAGACATCATCTCAGCAGAATATCCTCTCCTTTACGAATTTAAATGACACAGCTAGTTCGAGCAATCATCATCTCAACATCTAAACCTTTCCTATCGAACTTTTGCAGGCAAAGACTGGGGAAACTAATCTTAGGTTCGGTAATTGTCAATGTTGGTTCCAGCTAACCCTGTCCAGACCTTCATTATGGACTCTAGGACATTAACATGTAATTGAAAAGGAGGAATTCCAGGATCCATTATTTTGTACAAAGCAAAGAACCAGTTTCTGAACTTGGTACAGGGCATGAAGCTGTTCTCTTGTCGTGCTGCAAGTAGAGCAATTATGACCACCATTATGCAATAAAGATACTAATGATCTTTGTTTTGTTCAACCAGTTGTTGATCTTACTAACTTTCTACTAACTTATGCACTTTCTTGCGTACATACAACAGTCACCTATTAGGTTTGTTGAAATCCTTGTGAACCTTCATTAGTGACCTCTAAATATCTAAGATTTTTCATCATGACACGGAACTCAGATAAACCCAAACCAATCCAAATAGCAAATACCAACAAAGAAAACAAGAAAAGTTGATTATTAAAAGTAATAACATGCATGTCTGTGCACATAATGTAACATCCCAAGAGGCTAACAGAAACTAGAAATTGAAATATTTTCATCTAGGATATTTTCCAAATTCATTACAAAGTCAGTGTACAACAATGATTCATAAAATTCAGCGAACACATTATTAAAAGTGCATAAATGTGAAAGAATCAAGTTCATCAGTAAATACAAATTCTAAATCAAGGCTATTTGCCATATATTCACCATTTTCATACAATAGAAGTAACTCTGCTTGGTGATCTGAGTATTAGCTACACATGTAACGTTTTAGCCATTTTGGTCCGAAGTAATTTCCATTGTGCACAATACATTCACTTGTTCTCTATCAAATTCTCACAGCAATTCCCACCAATAGTATGCATAAAAGTTAAATATATCTTGTATTAAATCGAGCAGCATTATGCATTTCAGGAACCATTTAGAGCTCACTAGGAATTAGGTCACTAGCTGCTTCACTTGATATTATTAAGTCAGTGACAAGATCCTTCTCATCCGACATGCAGTGCTTTGGTTAATCATTTACAGTCAGACAACAAGTTGGGTGGCTGCAGAGTTTACAACAACAACAAAATACCCAGTGTAATTGCCACAAGTGGGGTTTGGGGAGGGTGGTGTTACGTAGACCTTACCCCGTGAAGGTAGAGAGGTTTTTTCTAATCAACCCTCAGCTTAGGTAAAGGTGGCTACAGAGTTTTAATAATAAAACGCCTCTAGGATGATAAAAATCAGTAATGGTTCGTTCATCTAGACCATCTTTATTGCAAGGCAATATATATTGTGCAATACGAATCTCAAAGAAATGTGGAGATTTGGGGTTCAAATCCCTAGCTAACACTAGGGGCGGAGCTACGTGGTGGTCAGGGGTTCAACCGAACCCCCTTCGCGAAAAAATTACATTGTATATACAAGGTTAAATCTTCATTTTAGGTATAGATATTATAAAATGAACCCCCTCAACATAGACTTGAAGCTTGGTTCAGCGGTCAAGGGGTTCAAATGTTGCAAGAGGTCTCTAGTTTACCCACGTGCCACAACCATCTTACAATGGATACAAATTCTTGTGAATCGTGAATTATTATAAACAATAAGAGAGATGATAATAAAATAGCTATTAAATTCCCATTTTCTAAATTACATTCCCAGCATTGATAAAAGTAAACTCCCTCACTTATTTTTGTCTTCTTTGCTTTATGCTTAACTATGGTAAAGTTTTAATTTATTTGAACATATCAAATTTGATTGTCGTAATATATTTGAACTGGTAATATTTTTATCCACACAATGTTCCCCATAACAATAAAGTTTTATAAAATGAATTATGAGTCATAATTAAATTTAATTCTTTCTTATTATATAACCTACTAATATTACGCTAAAATTGTAAAAAAGAAATTATTAACTTCCTATTTGTTTAACTAATCAACTTTAAATACACGATATCCTCGATTCAACAAAGCATTTTGGACATCGAAAACATAGATATGAACTTTTATTACTATTTAAAATACTTTTATATCATTTAGTGTTAGAACTAAGTTTTGAAAGATAGGACAAATTTGTAACAAAAATCTTCCTTCGCATTGGCGTCTCCACAAATTTAACAATTTTTTTGAAGACTATAAATATTTACATAATGATTGAAGATTTTTAATGAAAAAGTTTGTGCTTTCATACTAGAATTAAAATTATGAAAATTTCATTTTATGAAGAAACTTGTATATAGTCCCTCCATGTTCTTAAGTGTTTTTTGGTCTTTTAAACGTGTTTCAAAATAAGTGATTTGTTAAGAAAATTAAGAAGATATTTTTAAATGCACAAAATATTTTTAAAAACTCGCTGATGCAGAACAAAAAATTAAAGAAATGTTAAAAGAGCCATGATAGGGTGAGTAGGAGTTAAAGGTAAGTCTTTTCCTCAGTCGCCCCGACCTATTATTAAACCCCCTGGATGAATATTCTGTCTCCGCCACTGGCTAACACTCGGAGTGAATCTACCTGTTCCAACCTTGGTGGCAAGTTTACTTAGTACCTGTGCTTGTAGGCTAGCAGGCTGCCAGGTGGATTAGTTGAGGTATGTGCAAGTTGACCCAAACACCACTATTATAAAAAGGAAGAGGTCTAAAGGAAATTTGTAATGACTGAAACAGTTGAGCTTGGTTCTTCTCACTAGTCGTGTTGTGTGATCCTCCAAATGCTTCAGAGCAACCGAAGCGCTTTGGGTTAATCACCAAGCATCCTTCCCTTCTATGCAACAATGGCAGTACCTCGAAACAAATTTAACTAGCTAAACATCAAATGCCTGATGGTAGAAGAAACAAGCTAGCTGTTCAGGTTCCTACCTCCATGTCTTTAATGGTATGGATGGAAAGCTAAGAAACTAAGTTCTTAAAGGATTGGAGCTTAGCACTTATCCGTTTAATAACAGCAACTTACGTCAAAGTTATACTACTGTTGGGAAAACAATAGAAACCCTGCCACCTACTATACTTTTTGCTGAATCATTAGATCTAGATATTACAGCTGTTCCCTCTTGTATATGTGACACAGAGAGAGTAAAGGGACGGTCCTGTTAAGAGAAGGCAAGTGGAAAACTTGTCAGATACTATAAGATCACAATGCTAATTACCTCCTGCGCAAGTCCACTCCAGCCACCCAATCCTGTTCCGCCAACATTTGACATAAGGTTTGGTGAAGTCATAGGGCTGGGACTTCTATGCCGAAACCTATCTAGCTCACCAAAACCTTGGTTTGGCATCATTCCTGATACCCTCATGATCTCTGAAAATCGAAAAGTAGTCAAGGTAATTGATCACTAAATCAACATTGTAATTATAGCATGATACTATGACTAAACATAGTTAATTACCCGTAAGATCTCTGAAAATCAGAATCTAGTTCAAGCATCAAATTAAGTAGCAGTTCAACAATAATGCACAACATAGTTTAACAATAAAACTTGTAGCATGATCATCAAAAGCTTGGGAATAAACCTAAAAAAATACCATGAGGTTAAGAGAAATAAACATCTTATACTATCTGTTTCTGGATAATAAAAGATGACAATTTGAATTAACCTCACGAATTCTGAATTCTTGATAACTCAAGAGACATATCCACCAAAACTAAAACAAATCAAGGATGTTAACATGAAGAACATGCATTTAATATTTCGCATTTAAACAAGTTTGGAACTTTCCGGACTGGCCAGATATTCTTCTTTTTTTTTTAATGACAAGGGAAACCCGCAGTCGCTATCCTTTAAGTGCGCACAAGGTAAGAACCCCGCTCCTATGCAATAGCTAGCAAACCACACCGGAAAGGTGACCTGCACTAGGCAAGCCTGGTGCGATGAGCTCGACCCAGAAGGAAAGGCAAGGTGTTTCGAACTTGAGACCTACAACATGAAAGTCCCAAGCCCAAACCACTGGACCACCCCGAAAGGTCAACAGGCCAGATATTCTTTCAAGTAAAAATCAGTGAAAAATGTCCACTCTCAAGCAGGTTATTCCCTAGATCACTGTTTGATCAACTAAATCATATTTTTCTAATTTAAATTATTAGATTTCCCAAAAGTAGTAACTAAACTGTCAAAGTTACAAAAATCCCCAGAATTTTTTTTCCCATGTCTTTGCAAATCCCTCTGAAGATAATAATAGCACTAAATTTCATGGACATCAGTTGGCCATGTTGAATAAACATGTATAACATTTGAAAAGATGAAACTTCCTTGAGAAAAAATCAATCTTTTGCACATATCATTTCCTTCTACCATTTGCATAATTTAGCAAATTAGAGCCTTGTTTATGAACATTAAGGTGCCAATGAACCTTCTTCACAAGGAGTAAAATGCCTCCCAAGTGCCTCATTAAATTTCTTTCGATAGCTAACCAAATCTATTCCAATAACAGAATCATTATACATGAACATTAATTACGTATACAGAGGATCCAAAAAGGGGGTAAAATCTAAAAATGATAAATTTCTTTTACTGGACCACATTCACAACCCCGTCACAGTGACAAGTTGGGCAACAACAACAACATACCCAATGAAATCCCACAACCAGGGTCTGACGAGGCTACAGTGTACGCAAACCTTACCCTACCTCAGCAAATCAAAGTACATCCAAAAAGTTGGACGAGAACAGATAAAGTGAAACAAATGGTGGTCTATGAAGGTAATAACCAATCACGTCAGATCTAACTAGTCATCTTTTAACCACAACAAATCAGAACCAGTGCAGCAAAACCTCTGAACCCCACCTCATAGAAAATGCAGATTTACCACAATAAATCAGAACCAATGCAGCTAAACCTCTAAACCCCCACTCCATAGAAAACTGCAGATTTCCCACAAGAAATCAAAACCAATGCAGCAAAACCTCTGAATCCCACCTCATAAAAAGTGCAGATTTACCACAACAAATCAGAACCAATGCAGCAAAACCTCTAAATCCCCAACCCCACCTCATAAAAACTACAGATTTACCACAAGAATGTGCTACATATGTCGACTAAACTAAAAAAGAAGTTACCTTGATTCAAGAGTGTGCTACATATAGGAAGAACTTGCATGAAAGGACCAATCTTTTGATGCTCCGACAACAACTCAGATAAATACTGATTACTGAAAAAGAACACACATAACGATCACTACTCCACATAGCAAAATTCAAGAAAATGCAGAATTCACCAAGATTAAACAAAACAAAAAAAAGATACCTTTCAACATCTGGATTAGTTCTAATCTGAGGAGATGCAGCTCTTGAAGGTGAAAAGTTATGATTATATAAACCTGACATAGCGTTTTTTTCCTCAGAAAAGAGTCAAATGAAATGGGGTTCCCTGTATATAGCGGCACAAGACAGAAAAAAAAAAAAAAAAAAAAGAAGAAGAGTAGACAGTAGTGTCAAAAAGTCTGTAAAAATTGGTAGAAAGGCAGCAAAATCTTCCCTTTTTCGCAGACTTGACTGCCACCATCACTATTTGGTTGCTGCATAAATAATTAATAAATTGAAATAAATATACACCATCTACCAACAAAGTATTATATTATATGTAAATAAAAGATACCTGAATTTGAGTATATACATAAATGTGATTTGTATAGATAGATTAAAATCGCGGTAAAGTAATAAATACTTGTTTATGTCTTGAATACAAGTATTATTAAGTACGGAATAACTTTTATGAGGAAATTATTTTTTGATACAAGTTAAATTTAATCAAAACATGCATTCAAAATAATAATAATAACGGGTCATTTCGTACGTGAGATAAAAATTTAATATGTTAAAATTACGTAAAATTTGTTCAGGATAAATTCAAATCATCAACTAAACTCACTACAAAATTTATCCCAAATTTAATTATGAACTATCTTATATTATCACATTCAAATTAAAATTGTGTTATCCCTTCTCTTAAACGTGATAAATTTGTCTAGAAATTACAATCTCAAAATTTTAATTTTAGAATAAGAGATTGTTTGATTGATAAAATAACTCAATAAAAATAATAATCTTATATCTAACTATGAATATTACTTTCTTTGTCCCATATTAATTGATCATTTTTCTTTTTAGATGCATATTAAGAAATTATAAATAAAAAGACAATTATACTAATTCACCCCTTGCAAAATTTCTTGGAAATTTTACAAACAAATATGAACACTTTCAAAAAGAATTAATTGTACGGATAATATAGGAAAATTTAATTAATGTTTTCTTGATTTAGTTAGGTAAACAACTAATATGAGATAATTACTTTTAGAAAAATGGTCAATTAATTTGAGACGAAGGGAGTAATTAGCTTCAAAATTATTTTATTCTACTATTTATTTTAAAATAATAAAATTAATTATTCTACCATATAATTCCCACCCCCACCAACCAAATGAGCCCTAATTGTATAGTGTATGAATTGGACTATTGTCACCTAAGAATCCGCTGTCATGTGTGGTGTGAATTAAAGAAAATCATTACCAAAATTAATTTTAAAATAAGACATGGAGAAAAGTAGATTCAATTATTGCATATGAAAAAAGCTTTTTTTACTCCTTTATGATACGAGGTAGATAAAATCGAGGTGGGATTTGTCCCTTTTTTGTAGGGTTAAAATAGTACTTAATTCCTTCATTTTTAATTTTACACTTTTTTTAAAAAAAGTTTATATAAATAGTTTACTGTAATATTTATATTAATTGATGTAATAATTTTTTTTCTTAATAGGTTAAAAACGACAAATGAAAATGAACAAAGACGGTAATCTCTTAATTTTCTATATTGGACAAGTAAATGAAGGAAAACTTACATAAATATACTTAATTAAGAAAATATTTATCATTTATAGCAATAACATTTTTTTTCACTTTTAAAATATTTGTAATACAGTTTTAACACATACTACAGAAAACAATTTATAAAGCACATATAATCCAAGTTTTATTGATGGATAATACATTTATCACATATTTTAATATAATGTGTCAATTTCTTATCAAACAAGCCCAAAATATATTTTAAAACAGTTATAATACATATATATTATATACATAATTCATTTTTAATACATATTGCAGATTTATCATAGTATTGCTATAAATGGTAATAAATAAAAAATATCGCTAAAATCAGTAATTATTTATTAAAAGATATTTAATATAGGAATCAAGTAATATGTATCTTTAAATTTGCTCGTCTATTTTTTTTAGTTTGTTTCAAAAAAAAATTCCTTTTATGACAATATAATAATTTAAACTCTTTTAATAATACATTTAAGATTATAAGATTAAATAATTTGCTTTGATACATTCTACGTAATATTGATTTAAAACAAAATATAAAGATCTTATCTATATTTTTTAAAGTTTTATGTCAAGTTATAATACTACAAACAAATTAAAGCAAAAAAAATATGAATGATGATGCATCTAGCAAACTGTCGAAAATGTCCCCCGTTGCATAGCGTAGTTGGAGGAATGGACAGAGAGAGTGGCCGACACTTTCATTAGACGCTCTACATGGTATATTACAAATAACTATACAACAAATGTTATTTTAATTATATGGTTTAATATTTGGAAGTCTCTGAACTTTACACAATTTATCTTACTAATTAATTGTAGTGCCTTTGTACGTATATATCATATTAATTAATAATAATAATAATAACATATATATATATATATAAAATATTTTGTGTACATTATATTATTACAGTAAAACCTCTAAAAATGCATATGCTTGAGATCGAAAAGAAATATTCATTTATCGAAATTATTAGTTAATCGATAAATACATAAAATATTTATTTATCAATAAATAAATATTTATTATTTTAGAGAGTATTTTGCAGTATGTGCCATAAGAAAGAAAAAAAAATTGAATTAAGAATTTCAAAAGTTTAAATCTAGGAAACTAAAAAGTATAGTCTTTGCATATTTATTATTTAAATCTAGAAAAGCTAAACGAATTTAGTGAAGTTTAATGTTTCTAATTGTATTCATGTATATAAAATATGAAGAGATTTTATGTTAACTATAAAAGGAAAAAGCTAGATGTTTAAAAATCATAATCCAAGTACAATGTCTTATCATCATTTGAAAGGCGTACAAAAATCATCTTTAACCAATAAAATAAAAAAACGCACTATGTGAGCATAAGAAAGAGAACTCAACTATTAGCGAAAAAGATTTGCAAGCATGGGTGAAACAAAAGTTTGATTTGACTATTAGTCAATCAACAATATCGCACACTCTCAAAAGGTAGGCAGAGTATTTGTCAAATGAGATGAAAAATAGCGATGCCAAAAAGCATAAACCAACAAAATACCCTGATTTAGAGAAAGTTTTGTATGAGTGGTTTCTTCAAATGCAAGAGAAAGTGAACATGTCAGGGGAAATTATCCAAGAAAAATCAAAAGATCTTTTCCTGAAAATGTATGGTGAAACTAATCCAGAATTCAACTTCTCTTCTAGTTGGTTAGAACGTTTCAAGTCAAGATACGGAATCAAGTCTTACAGACGTTTTGGTGAAAGTGGCTCGGTTATCATGGAGAATATTGAAAACAAATTGCCTAGCATACGGTCAAAACTAGATAAGTTTGAATTGAAGGATATCTATAATATAGATGAAACTGGACTATTTTACCGATTGGAGGCTAATCATTCACTTGCTACCAAGCAACTTGAAGATCGCAAAAAAGACAAAGAGAGAATTACTCTTGCTCTCTGTTGCAGTGATGATGGATTTGACAAAGTACTATTGTGGATTATTGATAAGTTTGCAAATTCTAGATGCTTTAAAAATGTGAACATGAACAATCTTAATTGCATGTATAGATCCAACAAGAAAGCTTGGATGACTGGCTTGCTTTTCCAAGAATATGTTGGCTGGTTTGATAGAATGAATGACAGGAAGGTTTTGTTAATAGTAGACAATTGCCCAGCTCATCCAAAGATAGTTGAAGGCCTAAGAAATGTAGAGTTGTTTTTCTTACCTCCTCACACAACGTCTAAGATTCAACCATATGATGCTGGGATTATTGGAGCATTCAAAGCTCATTATCGTCTTCATCTTTATTTCAGCATCCTACAAAGCCATGAGGTTGAAGCACCAAATACTAAAAAAATTAATATTTTGAATGCTATTAATTTTGCTAACTTGGCTTGGAATTTTGATGTGAAAGAAATAACAATTGCAAATTGTTTTCGGCATTGCAAGATCTGATCGGAAGAAAACAATGTTCCCGAACCACAAGTTGGTGAATTAGATGAAGGTATCCAAGAAGTTGGTGAATTAGATGAAGATATCCAAAAATTAAATGATGCTATCTCTAATTTAGCCTACAAAAATGTGATGGATGTTGAACATCTTTTGAACTACCCTAACGAGAATGATACAATTATGAAATCACCTACAGAGGAAGAGATTATTCAATCTATAATAAATAATGATGATGAGAATGATCCTGAACAAGATGATAGTAGCATTGTCCCATATGTATCGTCAAAGGAGGCATTTCAAGCAATGACTACATTGTCAAACTATTTGGTACAACACTAACAAAACATTCTGAAAATTGTGTTCGCTCTTCAAAAAGTTAAGAATGAGATTTATTTTGGTTTTGGTGGAAAGAAAAAAAAATCAACTATATAATCATATTTTAAAAAGAAATAGTTATTGAATATATATAAATTCTTGATATATTTTAGTAATTATTACTTTATATTTTTTCTAGGCCTTTAATATTTTATTTTTAATTATTATCTAATGCATTTAGCGAGAATATTACTTTAATATAACCAGCCCAAGTCGAGAAAAAATATTCATTTAGCGAGATTATTACTTTATCGAGGTTTTACTGTAAGTAGAAAATTTCTTGGAAAATAAAGTAAAGTTTTTTCTTTTGCATGTGTTATACATCCATTTACTATCAAAATTTCAGCTTTTCATTGTTCATTTAAGATTTGAACTATAAAGGGAGTAGTAACATGCGACACATGAAGCGTTATTGTTACCACAAAACGAAAGCCCACATATCTAGGATTTGAGTGGGTACAGAGAGAAATTCCAGTCTCTTTTCAAGTAGAGAGTGAATGAATACTAGTGAAAATTCCACAAAAGTTCAAACAGAAACCAACAACTGAGAAGCATTTCTCATAGGCTATGGAAAACCAGCAACAGGAGAAGGAAGAAAGACGATACTCTAAAGTAGTTTGCACATGATCTCGACCCTCAAAAGACCATTTTATTCCCAAACGCAGGTTTCCTGCAAGAATGTACAGTATGAATACAAGTTTGAATAAATCATGCCAAATATGTTGAAAACTTACATAGGAGAAGAGCCACCTCCTTCTAGCAAGATAATGGAATCCAAAAAAACACAAGCATGACAATGAACTTGAAGAATCACAATGATACAAGTCAAATTAACAAGGTCACATGGAGTTTTTGGCCAAAACATCCCTATACTATCCTCAAAACCTAATGTACATCCTTAAAGTAAACAAATAACATCCTTAAAGTTTCACAAAATTGGCAGGTTTCATCCTTCTGTTACTAACAGCTTAAAATCTAACAGAAAACTCACGTAATTTTACAACCACATAATCAAAAAGAAAAAATAAAACTCAAAGTGAAAGAAATATAGCATGGCAGAAAGTTATTCGCATGTATAGCTGTTTGTTTATTTTTCAAATCATCATATAATTAATTTGATATTAATGATGTCTCACAAAAAAATACTATTTTGTTTTATATTTAGAAATATTCTTTTTCCAACTTCTTTTTGACTTTAGATATTTATTACATTGGAACTAAATGTAATTATCACATATCCTTCTCAAAAAATATAATTATCACATATTCAAGAAAAATGAATCAAACGGAATGAATTTTGATTTGGTTTTGATTTTTTCAAATTGAAAAAATAAAACCAAAATTTTCAAAATCGAACAAAACGAATGTCCACCAAAAAATCACTACAAAGATTATCAATTTCACGGTATCTAAATTTCGTTTTTTTAAATTGCATGAAACTTTTATGATTTATTTCAATAGCTGATAGCACGTTTTATTAAAAATCTGAATTTTGTTTAGTAAATGGAATCCTCTTCATCTTTGGGTTGGGACTTGGGAGGAGCACATACATCCTGCATTTCTTAAAGTTTCTTTTTTTAAAAAAATTTTCTTTTCGGGTTTTCTTTGGACATGTGAAAGTCACGTTTTTTGAATATGATTTTGAAGCTCCCGTTAGTTTCTTAACGATGGGGCATTGAAAGGATGAGAGTTGTTAACTTTGAGAAATGTAAAGGATGTTTTTTGCTTACAAAAATATAATAAGGATGTAGTTTAAGTTAAAGGTATAGTACAAGGATGTTTTTGGCCAAAAACTCGGTCACATGCATCTACAACTTATAAAATCTCTCCTTTTCAGAGTCAAGTGTCAACTTGCATTTTATGATGCCTAGAAATAAAACAAATAATTAAAGAAGAGTTTGTCTTTGATATTTTTTTTAATTTTTTTTTGTGTTACAGATAAATTGTCTTCAGGAGCTTCCTTAGTCAAGTGATTAAAAATTGATGAACTATTCCGTTAATTACAACAATAACATACCTAGTCTATTCCCATAGAGTAAGGTCCGGAAAGGGTAGAGTGTACGCAGATCTTACCTATACCTCAGAGGTGAGGCGGAGGGGCTACTTCCGATAGACCCTCGGCTCATGACAAAAACATAGTAGAAAAAGACGTAAGGAAAGTACAAAACACATTAGGTAGAGACAAAACAACAGATAGTAGCATAACAATACTACAACCAAATAATATTACAATCGAACTACATGAAACAACAGATATCAACAAAAATCAAAGAACAAGAAACTACAAGCATAGCACTAACTACTAGTAACGGCACCAAGCACTCCTACCTACTAGCATGGATGCACTCCTACCTGCTAGCATGGAAGCACTCCTACTTACTAACCTTCTACCCAAATTTGCGTTCTACACAGCTTCCTATCTAAGATCATGTCCTCCTCAACCCTTTGGGGTGGCCCAGTGGTTTGGGCTTGGAACTTGCATGTTGGAGGTCTCAAGTTCGAAACACCTTGCTAGCGAAAGTAAGGGATTTGCCTTTTGGATCGAACTCGTCGCACCGGGCTTGCCTAGTGCGGGTTACCTCTCCTATGTGGTTTGCGAGCTACTGCATAGGAGCGGGCTTTTACCATGGGCGCACCCAAAGGATAGCAACTGTGGGTTTCCCTTGTCATTAAAAAAAATAAAATTGTGCCATGTCCTCTCTCCAATACTTCTTCTGGCTACTTAAACCTCTTTTAAACCCATCCATAGCCAGCTTCTCACACCTCCACACTAGAGCATTTGTACATCTACTCATCACATGCCCGAACCATCTCAATCTCACTTCCTGCATCTTGTCTTCCACCGGAGTCACTCCCACCTTGACTCGGATATCCTCATTTGTAATCCTATCTCTCCTAGTAAACCCACACATCCATCGTAACATCCTCATGTCCGCCATCCTAATCTTATGAATGTGAGAGTCCTTAACTGACCAACACTCCGCCCTATAGAACATAGCTAGCCTTCCTACCACTTTGTACAAGGATAGAATTTAGTTTGTGAGACAATTATTAAAGGGGTTCAGGATCATATATTTTGGTGATGGGGCAAGGCGGCCAGGACTTTAAAGTCAATACACATTGACTATCAACTCATTGTATTTACAAAGGGCTCATCATCAGTTAAGTGCAATCACAAGTTCGAACAATGAAGAAATGCCTATGGATATTTTAATACTGATGAAGCTCATAGAACTTGGAAGAAAGTTCTGAAATTGATGAAGCAACTTGGAAAGAAATAGAGCTTAAAAAACCCATGGTCCAGAAAATAATGGGGAAATACCTAGCATGAACTAAACCACATAAACATCTCGCTCTTACGTTGTGAATAAGGTAATCTAAAGAGTGATTCAAAAATGATACTCAAATCCCCCCCCCCCCCCCCCCCAGATTCTATGTTCAACAAAATGGAAAATTTGTCAATAGCTGGCATTTGCCTGAACTGCAAGGTCTACTACAACCTTGATACCATTCTTGAGAAATAGAAGTACAAAGTGATAACTTGTAAGATTATGAAAGAATATATGATAACAGTGTGATTGCACGATAAATCATAGACAAAGATATGATTCAGTAAGAAGTCATATTAACTACAAGGTTTCTTTAGAAAACCGGAGTTTACAAGGAACTGAACTTGCAAGAGTTGATAAAGATACTTGCATCCGACTATTCTTATTTTGGTTAATACTCCTTGTATGTTTAACTGATTATCAACATACGAGATCCATCTCTCCAAATTTTATTGACACATTCTCCAAATGACTCACCATTTAATTGCTGAATTTCCAGATTCCTTGGAAACCCCAAAAAAAACAACGCTTGCATAACAAAAAACAATCAAGCTCTGACAGCTCCATATAACCCCAAAATGAATCATGGCATTATAAGTGCCACATCCATCCCTATCATCAAATATTGACCAACGAATAGATGTTAATTGAACATAACTGGATTTATCGCAATTAAAAACTGTGATATATGGTCCCATCCAGACTGTCAGTGGCCAGTAAATGGCTCCCATATCTCACCATTATCATTTAACTCCTCCAAACTTCCATTCTCCCATTTTTCAAACAATTTTTTCCAAGGCTATGATCCATAGCATACTGCAGGTGCAGAACAAGATTCATTGATTATAGTCTATATTACTTCATAATAGTAAGCATGTTTTAGTGTTTTTTTCAATTGCTCCTCTTTTGGATCATCAGTCTATAGCTTCTTTAGCCTCACTTAAAGAAGCAATAATCAATAAGTTTATTTATGAAATTTAAAATTATCTCTTTTGAAGAAGATCCATTCTCATTCCGGTTTTCAAGCCCAAAATCTTGTTCTACACGTTCAATATGCTATGCATCTCAGTTATGCTGGTGAGTTTTGTTCGAAAAATGGGAGAATGGAGCTTGGAGAGCTTTACACCGGTTTTAATAGCAAGATATGGGAGGATTAGGCCATTTTCTAGCCATTGCCAGCGGGACGGGAGGGTTTTAAAGAAGGAGCGTATATTAAAAATGCAATATATAGCTCCGTTATGGATTTAACGCTTGCTAGCAGGGATAGTCCAGATGGAGCTATATATCGCAGTTTTTAACTCGATAAACCCAGTTATGTCCAATACAGTTTCGATGTCCCATTTTCGTGATTTAATTAGTTCTTTGTATCATTTTAGTTCTAAACAGTAGGATCATTTTAGTTCCAAACTCTAGGATAGCTAGAACCTAAACGGGTTTTCAATGAATATCACTACATATGCAACGGACAGTATCATCACCATAGAGCTAGTGAGAAATAGGCATTTCATCCTCCAAATCCACCACCCAACATATCTGTCTTAGTCATTCATGAGAGGCCCAGTCAAAACATTCATTGCTTAGGTTAAAACACATGGAGAGGGTGTCAACCATCTAGATTCTTTAAACCAGCTTTGGGGCATCCATTGATCATAGGAAAGGCGAAAGACAAAGTACTGTTAAGAAAACCCATCATTCTAAATGCCGAGTATAGACTTAAAGAAAAAATCGTTTTTATAGTTAATATATCTGATGGATTATGGGTGAATCAGTAATCACATAGGAATAGAAGTTATGATTAACCTACACAATGTTTCTCCTAATAATGTGGAAACTATTGCTTCTCAAACTGAAGCTAAAGAAGCACCAATCTTTTAGTTGAAAGTTGAAACTTTTAAACCACAATGGAACTAAAGTGAAGCATCTTTTAATACTACACTGTTGAAGCCCAAAATTAATTAATTAGATACAAGCTATACTTGCTCGGATACCACCACGCTAACCTTCAAATACTGTTCTTATACTCTATCAATATTTGAAAGTCACCACCTTTTCTCAAATCTCAACTGAACATAATTTCTTTAGGTTATATCGTTGAGCATAGCAATTCCAAAAGTAGTTCTTCACTCTAGTAATGACCTCATCTAGTCGAGAATCTCTAGTGAGACAAAATAGAAACTTTACAGACAATTCTAATTGCCATTTTCCACAGAACGAGTGATTAATTCATCTTCAAAATTATATGGTGCCACCTGCCTGTTAAGTATAGTTTAATTTTCCTCTAGGACCCCTGAAAACTTGATACTACTGAATACAAAAGTTAGCCAGAATTTCAAAATGATAATGCATCAGAATGTGAAAGCATGTCTCATCCATTGTTTATGTATTTATTTATTGATACAACCTTGTCTTATTTTACCTAGATTACTAATCTCAGTGATTGTGGATTTCACTGGGTATGTTGTTCTTATTGTACTAATCTCAGTGATCATAGATACCACTCTTCTTTTAAAAAATGAAAATTATGGATGCCACTCTTATAAAAGTTGCTTATTTACATTATGATTAATTAGTGATCAAATTATTAGCAATCAGTTGTCTGATAAACCAAAACATTTTAAGAGTTACATGACTGTCTACCTCTTTACCATGACACAAACTGGACACCCTTAGCAACAGCTGGATCGAAAAAGCTCAATTGGCCAAAGATAAAACACAATTAAGGAAAAGTTATTGGTATTATTTTCCCTCAGCAACTTCTGTGTTTCCTTACCTTTTCTTTTTAAAAGAAGGTTGGAGAAATGGCAGGTCTATTTAAAAGCATCGAAGGGCGTGATCTAATGATCAATGAAATGAGATGACGACCACAAGAGATCAGGGTTAAAATCCTATCAAGGCAGAAACCGCTAGGTGATTGATTTTTTTTTCCCATCCAGGCAGATTTACCTGGTACATATGATGGGGGTAGCCGGTAAACAATCGAGATGCAGCATGAGCTAATAGGGACAACACTGGTTAGAATGAAAAGAAAAATTAAAGCTGATTTTTCAACTCTTAGATTGGATAAGTATACAAGCTCATAATCAAGCTCAAGCACGAAATTTCATCATCAAAGGTCACACTTTACTAGAATTTAATCCAAATTAAGCAAATTTGACAACAATTAACAGAACAGACTAGTAACCCTAAATCCTAATTGCCCAGCAGACAAGAATAAATCACCCTCATTAGCATAAAAACAAAAGGATAATATTAAAAGGGCAGATGATTAAATTACCATACAACGCCTAAGACGAAGAAGAAGAAGGAGAAGCAAGCATCTCCATCATTTTCTTGTCCCTCCTTTCCATTGCTACATCCCACACGTCATTCCCGACGTGCTTCGGCTGCAAACAATAACCCAAGAAAACGAATTGGGCGTCAAAATCTGCCGGAAAAAGAATGATAGCAAATACCCTAAAGGGAAAAAGATCAAATATTGGATCTGGGTAAAAAGGGGATTACCCTGCCATGAGCAGCTTTGTGGATGAAATACTGAGTATTACCCATAACGCAAAGAAAACCAGCTATGATTCCTAGTGGAAGAACAGCTTCTAACCACCTCAAACTCATCTTCCTTCGTTCCTTTTTTCTTCTCTCTCTCGTTGTTTTACCCTTTATACAGACTAGATTGATTTGCAGTAGCCAATTCTCCAGAAAATGGATTCTGCCATTCCCTTTTTGTTCAATAATCTTCTAAACTCTCACTCGTAAAACTGGCCCAGAACTTGGGTCCAGGCCCATTTTGTATCTGCTTAGTAGGCCTGCCCTGGCCTCTCTTTAATTAATGAAAAAAAGGAATTTTCGTAGCTAACCACTACAACAAACTTAATTATGCTCAATAACTATAATTTGTATATTTATGAGTTTTAGCTACGGTTTAAGCTGTCAAGTTTGTATAATTAACAAGTACGTTTGTATGATTGATGTATTTTTCTATAAACTCGAAATAACGAATTTATACAAACACAAACATCTAAACTTTAAACAATTATACACATTATATTATACAAAAGTTATACAAATTCAAAATTATATGAACTCGAACCCCAGCTCACGTAATTATCACTGAATGTTGGTCGCGAGTGGTAATTAACTAAAAATATAGTTATGGTGACTAATTAACTAGTACTCTATATGTTTGTTTAACCATTGAATTTCACTACTTAATTATACAAATATTTCTATCATATTTACTAATTCTTCATATAGTTTGAAACAATTATATAGTGTCTCACTAATTAATAATTTTGTACTAGATATACATGTATTTTGCTTCCAAATATATTCTGAAATTCTAGCGAGTTTGTCCTTGAATTCATTTTATTTCAAATCCACCAATTTATGAAAGAGACCAAGGAAGAGTAAGATAGATTAAGGGTCTATAGGCGGATCTAGAATAAAGAAGGGAGTGCCCTAGTCTTTTTTTATTTTCATGAAATGTGAGCTATTTAGGCACAAAGCCCAACAAGCCCAGATTAAGTCCATTTTTTGCTCATTTTTTTCTATTTTAGCCTACCTCATTGATTAACAGATTAAGAATTAAGAGACTTCGATGAATTAAATTAGTACCAAAAAACCCTCTTGGCAAAAACAACTATATAGGAGTGAGGTAAGTGAGAAAGGATAGAGGCGAGCAAGAGAATTAATATATCTAGATACACAAGAATACGCATGAATATAGTTTATATGGAATAAATTATACTTAATTTTGACCTCATATATCCAAGATATACGTCTGGATGCGCCAAATAAATACATGTATCTAGATGCGCCAGATACATTTATCTGGAGACTAAAATCTAACATAAATGATAATTTCAAAAATACACTGAAAGACACGTAATTAGATCCTAAACTAGTGATATTTGTGTTGTTTGTCTATAATTAATTTATCAGAAATAATTGAAAGATTTTTTGGTAATCATGTATCAACTAGGAAACAACCTCTCGGCCTCCACAAGATAAATATAAAGTCATTGTACACTCTACCTCCTCAAACCTCACTCGTGAGAATTTTTACTGAATATGTTATTATTGATATCTTCAAAAACTTACCAAAAGTCATTCTTATGTGTAAGAAAAAAAAAACATTGTTTTGAACATATAATATAATTTTTTGAAGAAAAAAAATTCATAGCAGAACTTTTGCATTCATATGTATGCAGGCTAGTCATGAAAAAGGAAAAAAAGAAAAAAGGGAAAAGGCTATTCAATAATGCTTAGGGCTTAAGTTTATTTTAATCTTTCACATTCAACTTGCCATTTATATACTTAGTAATTAGTGGTAGAGATACTGATTAATACAATTCATAAGATCCATTTATGTTAAATATAAATAAAGTGAAAATATTCATGATAAACTTATTAGTCATTTAAGTTTCTTCTCAAGAAGAAATGGAAGGATCTATCAAAAGAATTCAACTTAACCAATAAGATAGGTCCTCTTAATTCACATGGATAAGATATAAGATCGTTTATCTAAGTTTAAATATTCAAAATAAACAAGTCATTAAATATATTTTAATTAACTTAACAAGTCATTAAATATATTTTAATTTAATTAAATCTGAACTCGTGGATCCTAGTCATTTGACTCATTTCCAACTTAGTCTAGTGTACAATTTGCATCTCTATCTTAGTCTAAGTTTCCAATACCTTTTTTGTCCTAAATTATATTCAACTTTTAATTTATGTGGTGGTATTTGAATTCTAAGAGTCAAACGATCACGTTTTTACATGTCATTTGAATATTTTTTTTATTGTGCTTTATAGAATTTTTTACATAGTTTTCAAATATGTAGATTTTATTTTTTAAAACTTAAAAATTCTATGTCAAAATTCGCGATGAAAATTAAGAAGCTAACTTTTGAAATCTAACTATGACGGGACAGAGGGAGTATATCCACATTTTAAATGAATTTCTAAACATAAATATCTTGTTTGAACAAAAGCTATTAAATTCAATAGAACAACATGTCACGTCCTTAGTCTTTTGCTAAGCACACCTGCAACACTTGACAAATTGCTCGTGTTCTTACACCACTTGTTCAAGATCGTGCTATGCCAAGTTAGCCTAAAACTTTAGGAATCACTGAGAGATCATGAAAGAGAGAACACAAGAGGATTGCTAGGAAAAACTGTATTGTAGAAAACTTTGATTTTTACTTGATGAATTTACAAACGGATTTACAAATGGATACCCCTATATTTATACTACTTACTTAAGGGCTACTATGCAAATAATAATTATCAAGCCAAATCCCTACATATTTACAAATAAGCCCCCCATTACATAACACTTTATACATCTAGAATGTTCTAAGGACTTTTCATATAAATCTATGAAATTGTAAGGTCTTCCAAAGAAAAATCCACATATCTCTAGAACATTCCATTAAGGACTAGCCTTTTTCCTATGTAAACTCTCCACATGGGAAACTTTATGCTATGTGGTACTTATGTGGAGCTTATATGACGTGATGATGTGGTGGGTCGTCACCTAAAGCTCTTTAAATCTTTCATGAATTTCCAAACTAGTGCAAGTTGTTTGCATATATATATATATATAAACATACTAGATAGTTATGGCCCGTGTTAAGCACGGGCCCAACATTTAACATTTTGAAGATGGAGTGTTGGATATGTGGATCATAACTAACAACCCAATATTGCATGATTAGATCATTCAAACAGATGCTAAGATATGTATCTTTCATGAGGAAGCATTACCTGCAAAGGTAAAGTAATTTATCGGTACTATAGAAGAGGTGCAAAAGCATAGTGTTGCTAAGTTTTGGAAGCACTTGCAACTCACCGTATCTTGAGAATGAGGTTAAGAGATGTACCAGATGCAATTAATATCGTGCTCACTCTCTTTTGTTGTGTAGAAATTTGCCTATTGCATAAAATAGAGAGGGAGTTTCCATCTTTTCCAAATGGAAAACAGAACACATCATCCAAACAACTAAAGTTATCCAGTTGAATGGCAAACAGAACACATCATCCAAACAACTAACATAAACGTGAAAAATGGAACTTTGCCTAATAAGATGCTTTAAGAGTTCACATCGCCTCTGTTTCTTATTAGTTTCTTGAAGAATATTGGGTGTAAGATCCTCCTCAAACAATTTTCATATGTAGAAACAAGCACTTCTTTGCTTATAAGGTACTTGAGGCCATACAAGTTGTTATTTAACAATTCAAGGAGCTTTGAAACATACATTTCTTCCATTCATTTCCACTACTATGGGGAGATAATTATTGCAAGATAAACAAATGAAGGGCACTATATTAAAGGCAACCTCCAACCAAATGACGTGTGCAACAGAGTCGTCACTCCTGATACAGTGGAGACGACATTTGATGTATCCTCCTATTAGTACTAACTTGTAACAATTCACATCAGTTAAGTAGAACAAAACTAATATTGTAGTAAACGTAATGTAACATCTCGCAATTTGAAATAACTAAGAAGAAGCTAATAATTGGAAATAGTCATTTTTGGAAAGAATGAAAATCTGAAATTTGTTTAAGTTAGGAAAAGTTGAGTTTTGGTCAACTTCAAACGGCCATAACTCCTAGCTCATGATGAGTTAGGTGTACTTCCAGATATGGTTGGAAAGCTCTTGAAATGATATTTCCAACGCCGCTGCGTTTGCGCAATTCCAAGTTCGTATGAGTAAGTTATGCTCTTTGGAAGTTGGGCTATTGGATTAAGAAAAGTCTAATCCGCATTTTGGAAGGGTAATTTAGTCTTTTTCTTACCTAATTATTCTAATTCGCTTTTAGGAGATTAATTGAGGTAAAGTCAGATTTTAGTCAGTTTTAGAAAAGTTAATTTTACGCTAGGCTTGGAGAAGAGGAGAAAAGAGGAGAAATGAGTAGAACGCTAAGATTCGTCGATTTCGTCAAGGGTAGATTGTGATTTCGTCGGGGGTGATCCCGAAAAGGTATGTGAGATCACATAGCATTGGATTAGTTCACCCACACGCCAATCATGATTTAATTCAGCGAATTATGTGTGATTTGAAAGTAAATTCTTTGAGTTCTTGATGAAATTCGTTTGAATTCTTGTGGGTTGTTTTGTTGAAGTTTCTTGCAATTTGATTCATGTTTTCGGGTGTAATTTTGGTTTGAATTTTTCATGTATTGAGGGTATAAATGATCATAAGTATTTGGGGAAAGAACTATTGAAGTTTAGAGGGTTTAGAGTTGAAAAACGAAGAAGAAAAGTCGTCAAACACCTGGGAAGGGAGTGGGGCGTCGCGCCAGCCAGCGTGCCCCAAAGCAGTCCCTGAATGTGGGGCTTTGGGGAGACGCACCAGCCAGAGCGCCCCATCTTTTCGTACTTGTTCCTTAGCAATGTACCTATGTTTTCTAGTTGATTCCAACACTCTAAGGTACATCTAAATATCATGAAATCATCCATAAACATGATATCATGAACCTTGAATCCATAATCCAATTCAAGGAAAGTTAGGATCTAAGTCAAGGAAAGTCAAGTGCCAAGTCTAGGAAGTTCTCAGAGTCTTTTCAAGAAGTCTTTTGCAAATGTTTTTAACCTTGTTTTAAGACTTAAAGTTCAAGTTGAGTAAAGAATATAAATTGAAGTTCATTTCTTCATAAAGTATATAGGGACTAAGTATTCCCAAAGAGATTTAAAATGTTTTCACATTTAAATAAGAACGGAAATTGAGATTTTCAAAGAGCCTTCGAGCTAATTTTCAAAAAAAAGTAATCGCTTTCTAAATGAAACAAGAGGGGAAACTTTGATTTCCAAGATAGTTTTTGAGCACTAATCTCAAATCACAGAAAGAAGTATGTTTTTAAACATAAAGAGCTAGTATCATATTTTGGGAGTAGTATTGAGCACTGATATGGGGACGAGCTTGAGCTTAGATAACTCACAGCTCCATAAACCGTGTAGTCATCATGGGTAGAAAAGGGTCATACTTTTTAGTTGAACCCTTTTCACATAAATTAGTGGATTCACTTAGTAGTTCAGGTCTTATGCCCTTGTCAAGGTATAGGATACGCTGACAGCGTGAGGGAGATCGTTGTATCATCACAATAGCTCTTATGTGATAGTTGTCAGTTAGAGAAACTCCCACAGCAGTACTTTGTATTTTTATATACATCAGTTTATTTGTATTTTTATATACATCTTAGAGTTATTTGTATCTTTGCATACACACAGAGTTGACATCATGTTATAAACAACTTTTCTTTATATTGCACTTGTTTTAAATTGCTTTATATTGAAATGAGTTCAGTTATGTTGAGTTGAGCCAAGTAAGTTCTTCAGTTTCCTTTCAGATTCTTTTCAAGCCTATCTTGTTTTAGCATTCCAACTCGCATACTCGTACATTCAATGTACTGATGCCAGTTGGCCTACATTTTATTATGATGCAGATGCACGTAACTAGGATCGGCATCCAGTGCACCGTTGATCCAATGAGCAGTTCAGAGTCTGTTGGTGAGCCTCCTTGTATTCCAAATGACTTCTTTTATTGCTTTCAGTTTTATTTTCAAATCATTAGGATGTTGTGGGGTTTGTCCCAACATTCATCTCAGTTGTTTTAGAGGCTTCATAGATAGTTAGACAGTTAGTTATGAGTCTTTTATCTTTGTATTTTAGATGTTTTGCTATGAGACTTGAGTAGCCATTTTGGCCAGTTGAATGCTCCTTTTTGAGACATTCAAAGTTTATGTCACAAGTTCTTTATTCAGACTATTCTTGTGTTTTAAGTCTTCCGTTGAGTAAGTAAATCAGGTCAAGGAGTGTCAGTCCTGCTCAGGATGTAGGCTCGGGGCGTGACACGTAACATGAATAAGAATAAAAAGAAAGTAAAGTACTCACATGATTAGTGGAATTGTTATCAACGATCCCAATATTGAAAGATAATGTTGAAATCTATAAAGTCCAATAGGAACTGCAACGTCAGTAGTTGCACTATTAGACTAAAACATTAATTCTTTTCCTGGTGCAACTGATCTTAATTTCGACCTAATTACATTTGACAATACTGAATATCACAATTACATGCTCAAGACAGAAAAAGGGACCAAAATCCACAAACACACAACACCTCATCATCCTATCAACAAGGAATTTAGTGAAAATGCAAGCTCATTTAATGAATTTAGTCCTTTACTATTTAAAAAATTATCAATTTTGGTTCCTTAATTATATACTTACCGGTTTTAGTTCCTTAACTATAAACTTATTGATTTTAGTTCTATAAGTATTTAAAAATTTATCAAGTTTGGTCTCTGTCCATTTTTTTAAAATACAAATAATTTAGGTTTATATTAACGGAATCCATGTCTCGAGAAATTAAATCATTTAGCAATTTTTTCTGTTGGTTCTCTCTCTCCGCTACTTTTTTTTCAAATTAACTTTATGCGAAGAACTTTAACCTCAACAATTTAAAATAAAATTTACGAGGAAAGAAAATATAAGTTATAATTTTATTCAACAGAGGATAAAATGAAGTACATTATCGCTACTAATGACTTGAATATGCTAAACTTTATTATAAAAAGAAAAAAAACATTACCCGTTAAATTCAAAGTTGGTACTCCAACGACTTCATTGAACAGAATTTGTTTAATTTTTCATAAATTAAAATTTATAAAATGGTAGATTTGCAATTTTTTTATTTTTTTAAATAGATCAATTTAATTATTCTATTCATTTTATTTTACGTAAAGAAATTTTAGTAAATTAAATAAAATCCACACTGATTAGCATATTCAAGTGCGGGTTTCAAGTCATTAACAACAATTACATGCTTAATTTTATCATTCATTAAATAAAATTAAGACTTATATCTTTTTTCTTCATTAATTTTATTTTGAATCGTTGATGTTATTATTCTTTTCATAAGAGTAGTTTGAAGAAAAAAGGACGGGGAAAGAGAAACAACTTAAAAAATGGGTTAAAAATTTAATTTCACGAAGATTTTCGTTAATATAAACTTAAGCTATTTATATTTAAAAATGGACAAAAATCAAACCTGATAAGTTTTTAAATATTTAAAGGACTGAAATCGATAAATATATAATTAAAAGACCAAAGTTGATAAATTTATGAATGATTAAATAACTAAATCCGTTACGTATATAATTAAAAAATTATCTTAGACCTACTCCTATAATTATGTAACTATTTATGTCATTTTCTCTAGTAGTTACATCTATCTGATAGGACCTCTCTTAATTTGTGCCAAAGCTATAACTCTAGAAGAGTCTTTGTAACATGTGGATGAAAGATTGCCACGTAGGAAGATATTATATATACTCCAGTCTCCACCTCCTTTCTTCTTCGAGCATTTTAGTTGTCCCAAAAATAACACTAAAAATATTTTTGAAAAATGCTTACAGTCTCTAAAAAAAAAAAAAAAATAACAATATAAAAGTTGAAACGTTTTCTTTTTGTTTTTTGGACTGACAGAACACTAGCAAGAAAAAATGGCCAAAAACATTCTTTTAACTATATCCAAATTTAAACTAGATCCTTAACTTATTATTGTGAATAAAAAATATTTCTAAACTATTTTGGAAATTACAAGTTACACTCCTCCTTATTTTTCTGTCAAAAATCTAATGGTCATCTCCTAATGAAAAGAGATTTTGTCTCCTTACCATCTTCTTAAACATAGAGCAAACATTTTCTTTGCTAGAAGGATTTGTGAATGAATTTGAAATGTCATTTGTGGAGCTATTTTTCCTATGTCTATTAGACAAGTCATTTTTTTTTATATTTTAAGAACTTGTTTTCTTAGATAAAATATTTTTCAAAAACTTTGGCGTATTAAATATAAAAATTTGAAAATATATTTTTAAAAATTGTTTTCCCCAGCACCAAAACACACACTAAGTGTCTGTTTGAAAAGCCACCTGATAATTGAAATTGGTGTAATTACTGGAATAGTAATTACCAGCCTAGTAATTACACTGACCTGTTTGGTTGCCATAGTGTAATTACACGTGTCCTATTTGGATGCCACAGTGTAATTACACATGTTCTATTTGAATGTACAATTGCAATCATAAAATTATATTAAATTTTAAAAAATAAAAATTAATTATTTAAAATTTATACTAGACAAATAAAATACTTTATAAATGACATTAAATTAAATATTTAAGATATATATTCTTTTTTGAAAATATATTAATTAATAAATATATATTCTTTAACTAATATTATGAAAATAATTGATTTATATTTTTTCAAATTAATATATATCAATTGAATTGATTATAAAAACTAAAAATATGAAGTTTCTACGAACATTGTGAAATGCATGTTTGATAAAAATATTAGTATATAAATAAAATGTCATAAATTATTAAATGTTTGACAAAAAGACAATCTATCAAGTCTAATTAAAAATGACGTGCAATGTGAATTCAATATTACTAAAACAAATGAAACTGAAAATATAACATAAGCTATAAATTCAAAACAAAAAATTTAACATAATACTCTTATGGCAAATTTCAACATAGCATACATAAATATGATTTTTTTTAAAAAAAAAAGAAAACGTAAGTCTATAACCTTATTTAACAATAAATTCTATTTTAATTAAAAAATTAGAATACTAATAAAATTATGTTAATGAGAAAATAAGCATGGCATAAAAAAATAGATAATATGAAAAAATTGCATAGGATCACGTAAAGTAAGGTTGGGAACAAGAAGAAAATGAAATATAATAATATAAAATAAAAACAAACTTTTAGAATAATAAAAAAAAAAAAAAAGAACTTAAAATAATAGAAGTAAAAAAAATTAAAACAAAAAATTAAAAATAGAAATAAAAAATAATAATTAAAAAGTAATCAGCTGGTAATTACACCATGTAATTACCAGTAATTCACAACCTCTGCCTGTGAATTGTAGAGTGTAATTACCCCATGCCAATTACACCAAAATTACCTGCTAACCAAGTAATTACATGTACAACCAAACATGACAGACAGTATAATTACATTCAATTACCAGGATGTCCTGCCAAACAAGTCCTAAGAATTCAATTTCTTCTATTTCAGTATCACATAAATTTTTTTTTATGTCCAAAGACAAATGTGCAAGATTTACATCTGAATTTTATATTTAAAGTTTTCATTTAATTAGTTGGAGGAGTAACGTACCAATTAAAAAATGAGAAAATAAAGCAAACTCGAAGTAACATAGGATCAATAAGATTCTTGATAGAAAAACTAATAACATAATAACAATCTCACTAAAACAAAAAAAGGGACAAACTTAGTTGAACAAGTCTCAAGTTATAAATCTTTAGGCCTTAATTAATATTCCTACAATAATGCTAGCCATAGAATACCTATTCATATGATTACTAGTTTACTACTTGATAGAGAAGATCAGTGAGTGAGCAAAATTGTTTGCATTTATTGGAAAGTGGTTAGTTTTTGGACAGAAAATGAACATAAAGGATGTAACTTGCAATTTTTTAATAATTAAATGATGTTTTTTGTTTAATAAAATGACACGAAGATGTAGTTTAAGTTTAAGATATGGTTAAGTGATGTTTTTAGCCAATTACAGTTGAAAGTTTAAGCTCATTATGAATCTTAAATTATAATGGCTTCAGCAGAAAACAATGGTGCCTCTAGCCACCCCTCCACTACCGGCGCCACCACGAAAACCACCGTTGTCGACGGCGTAAACGCTGGCCTTATTATTTCAACCACCGAGACCATATGTTTGTTTCTCGCCGGAGTTGAACTCTCTGATGACCTGAGAGAACTCGCGTCTTCCCTTTCCGATCATCCCACGGTACCATACAAACATCTGAGGTCGGTTTGGATCGGGTCTAACCCTGTAACACGACCTGATCTGATGGGCTTGTTATCCGGATCCAATTTCGTCTTCTGCAGTCCAAAACCTAGAGAAAAAACTGAGGAACTCAAAGCTCGGTTGAGGAAACTAGGCGAAGCGTCGGAGAGGAAGGCGTATGATGAATTGGTGAAGGATATTACTCCTAGGAAACCTGTGGATGTACCTTTTTCCTCTTATAAAGATCAAATGGGCTTTGGTGAGTCTCTCTTTTGCATATTATTATAATGATCGATTACCATTATTGAACTTGTATTTCCTAGTTCCAATTTTATTGACATAGTATTGGAATGAAATCAGTCTGAATGATTCATAACCCCAAGTAGTATGAATTAAGGGCATAGTTGATTGATATTGATTACTTTGATTCGAATCAGCTATTGAGGTGAGAATTGAAATTTTATTTAAATACAAGTGAGTTCAAAAGGCTAATTTTTTGGAAAAATTTGAAATTTCTTATTCTAGTGATATATACGACAGCAACAACAACATATCAAATGTAGTCCTATAAGTGGTGTCTGGAAAGGGTAGTGTGTAAGCAACCTTACCCCTTGATTCTTGAATGATGTTCAGTTTCCCCCACATCCTAAGCTAAGTAATGAGCGAGAAAGACGAATGTCAAAAGAAACTATTTACGTAGTAATAGTAAGTAGTAGCGAGGGAAAGATATAATTGCATCGGTCCTTCCAATCAAGCAAGTGACCAATGATTGCCTTCAAAGCAAGTTGTATAGACTATAGACTTGCAGGATCAGGTGGGAACTTGACAACTTGACAGGTAAAGAGGTTGTTCCCAATGGACCCTCGGCCTAAGTAACACACGCCTAAGCAACACACACAAACATATATAAAAGTGGGAGTTAGAGTAGTTTTAATTGTGGGATACAAATCATAATATGATGGCAAGAGCATTAGCATGGGTTAGTCAAAAGCTTCAGTTGAAAAGGAGTGATATCTGATACACTTCATGATCTTCAGAATCTGATGAGGTGAAGTTGGTTAAGACTCACTCGTGTCTACACACACATATGTAAACATCCCCCTTTATTGGACAACAAAGAAAAGATTGTCTGGAACAACTCTCTAGGTTTCAGACCCAGGAGTTGACTTCAGTTTTTTGCTGTCAAAGGCTTGCGTGATGGCGTGGCTAAGCCCTGAAATTTCTCTCTTGCACAGCTCGTTAGTTCAGATAGGTGCTGAGGGATGCGTTTGATCACGCATGGATCTTTCTTGAAGCGAGCATCACTAAACAATAACTATTTCACTTAATTATACAGTTCCATATCTTTTTGTATAATTGTTTTTGTGTTTGTTGTTATTGTTCTTTAATTGCATTTATATTTAAATTTGCACCTTTCTTGATCAAACCATCATTTTTCTTTGCGCTTTGCACTTGAATCCCAGCAGACCTCAGTGCTCCTTTTTTATCCCACCTTTGATAACATTGCTTCCTATATGAACATTTAGAGCATGTATTTCAAAGGTATAGGGCTAATGAAATTCTTGTGTTCCATTATAAGAGGACTGTTTTGGTTGGAAAAGATGTGGATCAACCTTCCAAGAGATTTCTTGCTAGGCTACTCTTCAATTTGCTTAATAAATAACCTGATGGTAGAAGTAACAAAGTAAGTTTGAATAAGTGTGTCTGTTGGGATTCATCGGAAACAACCTCTCTATCCCACAAAGGTAGTACATCCTACCCTCCCCAGACCCCACTTGTGGGACTACACCGGGTATGCTGTTGTTGTATCTGTAGGGATTCAAAGAGATTGGGAATTTTGCTTGTAAATGTTCTTCTGAAGTTTTTTTTTTTTTTTTTTTGGACAAAAAATGCTCTTCTGAAGGTTTTGCAAGCCTCATATGATAGATTACAGGCGAAACTTCTTTATACATTTGACAGGGTGTTGCCAAAAAAGATAGTAATCAGACTTGTTGTTCGCATGCCAGCCTTGTTTTAGCCGCTAAGTTTCTCTAGACTTTTTTGTTAACTTTTAGCCATTAAGCAGTTCATTCTTGGAGGCAAAAATCATACAGAAATTAGTGATGTTTTGCTGAAAATTAGAGGATCCTATATCACTATCTGCCATGCAAAGCTTCAATATCTTCAAAAGTCTAGCTTTACCAGACATATGAGAGATTGATTTTTGATTAGTGAGGTCATCTTGTTCTCTTGTTCTTTGTCATGTGCAGTTCCAGGAAATATCATTTAGGAGATCTGATTAGGGTTCCAAGTGTTTGTTGCCTCTGCATATTTATACAACTCTTCGGTAGCATGAGTTGAACCTTGTTTCTGTGAGATTTTTCATTGTTGTTACTTCCTTATGGTGTTTGACGTGGACACGGAAGTTAATATTTTAATTTGACTTTATATATTGTATTTGTGATTGCTGAGGAAAATATTAAAGTAATGGTTAAAAAGTTTGTTTGATAGATGAACCTAGCTATCGATGATTAAACTTTCAACAGACGTGGTGTTTAATTCTTAGAAGTTGTATAGAATATTGGAACAATGTCAAGCATTTTGGATCATCTTATAATAGAAAAGGTGGCATGTAAATTAAGACAGATGGAGAACTGAGCCTGCTGAATTTTTTATCACTGTTGGTGGGAAGTAAAATAGCATGGTTAACACATAATGTTGCAAATGTATTCACCTACTATGTTAGCTCATGAGCCGATTGATGTTGTTCTTTTGGGGCATATGCCTGACCGACTGATGCTTTAAAATTTGGCATTTCAAGTTTATTGCTGTAAAAACTAATATTGGAGTAGGCTTCTTTCTTGACATGGGAATGCACATAGGGGTGATTATTTCATTGTGTATAACCTCCTGAGATTTTGAGGCAGAATAATTGGATCAATAGGTGGTAAATTGTCAATAGAGATGTTGGAGGGAGAGGACTTATTTTAGAAAAAAAAGAGATGTTGGGTGGAGAGGTAAACTTCCACTAATAATTTATAGAGATAGGTATGAATGTAAAATCTTGAAATTGGGGATAAAATTTGGGTTTCAACAAGAAGAGAATACATCAAATACCAAGAATATGTGAATGAGTTTCTTTTCATTTTCTATTCTTCAAACGAGTTGCTAAGGACTAACAGTGAAAGAACCTGAACTATGCATCTTGGAAAATTCATGTCATCATTGCTGGACAAGGTTTGAAAATGTTCCAATTATCTAATAAAATATGTTATCCTGTTCATTAGGGTTCTTCTGAAGCTCAAATTCCATTCATTCTAATTTATGTATTCGGCAATTGTTGATTTCACATTCTTGCTTAACAACTGGGTACTTGTGGACTTGACCTATTTTCCTTTAGCTGAATGTTAGACGCAATAGGGGCTTTGGAGAAAAAGTCATTTTAACAAATTTGATGAGTTCTTTTAAGAACTTTTTTTTTTTGCTTTTTGCCTATTGCTTCTGTTTTTCTGTTTGTACGCATGTACGTTTTTGTTGTGGAAGCAAGTGCTTTCTTTTGTTTCCTCATCTTGCTTCTTTGTAGAGCAGTGCAGCAATTCTTGGGAGAAGTTTCAGTACTGACTGATATTTCATGAGTTAATTGAACAATAAAATCAAACCCATCAAGCTGCATCCGTATGAAGATATATCACTTGATTTGCTAGTATCAACTGTGAGGTTGATACAGTTGCTGCGTCCTGATTTGACCATGTGAGTGAGAGAGTTAGGAATGATCTACTATCGCTAACTTGTATTTCTCTGGTCTTCACCAGTTTTTTTCATTTTTGTTCGTCTTCTGCTTGTTCAGGTTAAGTTCGCTGTTAGGTAGCTCCTTTCTTTACAAGTTCCTTTTGAATTAAATTAAGAATTTGATTTGCAGTTTAATTTGAAGTTGTTCTGGTCCTTTGGCGCAGGCTTACATGTTGGTATAGTAATGTTCACTGGCTATCTGATGGGATATTTTGCATTCAGGGCCTTATTTAATCACAGTCCAGCAATGGTAAGTTGTTAATTTGATTTCCTCGTGATTCTATTCGATACAACCTCTATACGTGGAGCAACAGCAACTATATAACCGACCTCTTCTCCCGTGCTTTTGTCTACTGTATCTACTTACTCTGGTTCACTACTCTGTATTGAAGTTTCATTGCTCTTTCTTCAGAGCGCTACTGGAGGCATTCTTGGATTGGTCATTGCCATGCTTGTCGAGACACTTCTCTTTATTATCAGAACTTCGAGTCTAGATAAAAAACCGGCTAGAAAAGCCACTTCGTTCACAACAACGCAGAAGAAGAATCAGTAGGTTTCATCACAAGAAGTTGATTTTTTCTATGTTTCCTTAGAATAGGAATAAATATTTTGGTATTGAGCATCTTATTTATTTCTCCTCCTGTGAATTTTTATGCTGTAAAAATATGTATTCTTTGATTTGTGTAGCTCACTATAGGAGAATTATTGCTCTGGCAATGCAAAATTATTTCTAATTGGGAAGTTTGTCTTTGGCACTTGTAATACAAGTTAATTTTATTGTCATTCACAGAAGACCATGTGGTTTGTTTAGTACTCCCTGTTCACTATTAAAAATAAATGTCTGCTTTTACTTGTTCAGTTTGGATATCAAGAGATAATTTCTCACTTGGTTTCTCCTTCCTCTATTCCAGAAGATTTACTGAATTTTTTTGGCTTTTTTTATTGTTCAAAATAATTGAATAGTTTCAAGTTTAAGATGGATGTTTGAAATTTTTTTCATATTTGCCCTTTCATTTATATAAAATTATATTTATGATTTCATAAAAAAGGCAATAGTGAAAATTATAGTTTAACGTATGCCCTTGAATGTTTTTCTGAATATGTGGGCATTGCTTCACAAGTTCACTTTGTATGGAATAAATAAAGTAATTTACTCTTAATAGTAACTATATTCATTTTTCAAAATATTAAAATTATTATTATATTTAAGAGGTGATATTACTTATTTGGACAAGTAAAATCGGACGGAGAGAATACTATTCACTTGCTTAAATGCAAAGACAAATAGAAGCGTGAAAATAAATCCAACATGCACATGGACTGCTTGAATTACTACTTAATTATGTCTTCAAATTATGTCAAAGGTAACTCAACCTTATTTAAAGTTGTTACATTTGAATTTGGTATTACAACTTTAAAATGAACCTTAGTATTGGGGCATTTAATGTTGTCTCTTTGGTCTTTGTCTTGTGACTAAGAAAATGATAGTGTCCCTTCCTTTAAGAACATATTCAGTTTAGTCTCACAAATGACACTATAACACAAGATATATATATACTTCTACACAATACGTTATAACTACCGGAGAGAAATTGACAACCTTAAAAACACCCATCTATTTGAGTAACTAAACTTAGATACATGCATCCCCGATCACCCCAAATTTTCCACAAGACATAACAAGTGGTCTCAAACTCTTGTATGACATGTAACTCTTAATAAAAAGCCGAGAGAAATGTTGAAAACACCCCTAAAATTGACGAGAATTTAGGGGTATATTTCACTCATGTTGTAAGATCGAGGGTGTATTTAAGTTCAGTTAATCAAGTAAAGGGGTGTTTTTAAAGCTGTCAATAGTTTATGGATGAAACTAATAATTCACACCTAGGTTAGGGGTGTTTTCAATACTTCTCACTAACTAAATGTAAACTTTTTGTGGCTAAATATTTTAGCTAAAATTATTATTTTTCATGATATTCGTAGCAAGATGTAGCGAGGAAATACCAAAGGCACAAAAAGGAATAGCAAAGCCAAGAACTTAATCATCAAAAGATGTAGTGTAGTGGATGAGGTTGCTACTTCTTTAACTAGGTCTTAGATTCGAGTCTTAACTATGAACAAAATCCTTAATAGAAAACAGATACCAAACACCGATCAGAAAAAAACGAAGTTAGAGGGGTTGGGAAATAGATGGATAATTGAAGGCATGTGAAGTAACATGATGGTATTAAAGTGGTCCATAATCCAAGATGTTTGCTCACTTAATAAAACCAACAAATAGTAGAGTGAAGGAAACACAAAAGAATGGGCACATTACATTGCACCTAGGGGGTGAGTTTGGTTTTTTATTAAAAAAAATTTAAATCAATTATGTCAATTTATTAAATCTAAAAATCAAATCAAACTACATAAAATCAGTTTTTTCGATCTCGGCTTTAGTTGGTTCTTTTGGTTTTTTTCGGTTTTTTCTATTTCTTATAACTATACGGTGTTTGAAAAAGAGATCATATATTTTAACTTACCTGTGTGATAAGCTAAACTTAAAAAAATGTTAAATGAATAGAAATTTTTGTAAAGACGATAAAATTCACATGAGTACAAAATATTTTTTAAAAAATATCAACGCTCATTATGTTAAATTAATAAGATTAAAGGTTACATGCAAACTGAATACAAAATAAAATATTTACAATATAAATTGTTAACTTTGAATTTGAAAAATTATAACAATATAATTGTACTTCGGATCTAAATACAAAATAAAATATTTACAAGCCCAAATTTAAAATAAAATATATAAACATTGAAAACTATAAACTAACTAAAAATATATTAACAAAGTAGATTATACATAATATTTTTTATCTATAAATAAATAAAATTATATATATATATATATATATATATATATATATATATATATCTTATGTCGGTTTGGGTTCGGTTTGACTTTCTTTCTTTTAATACCAAACCAAACCAATAGCGGTCGGTTTTTTTTTCCAACCGCCAAACCGAACCACAAATCGTTTTGGTTTGATTTGATTCGTCGATTCGATTTGACTTTACGATTTAGCTTGTACCCGAGAGTGTTATGTAAAAAGGACCAAGGAGGATCCTATCCTAAAGGAGAAGGAGGAAGAGTAGGAGCTAACTTTAGGGGCGGAATCGAAGCGAAGAAATTCGTTCATGCCATGACGATCTATATGGAATGGCAATTTTGTTGATGCATTCCTCTTGAGAATGAAGAAGAAGAAGAGAGATTTTCTTTTTAACAGGAAAATTTGATCACGTAGATCTTCTACTTCGTCGGAATTCGTTGATAGCACCGTACGAATTTACAATGGAAAAACTCATGTTCGTTGTAAGACTACGGAAAGGTTGGTCATAAATTTGGAGAGTTAGAACCATCTCTAAAAGGGACACCCTACTTCATTTCTGCTGTTTATGTTGCTTTTTCCAATTTTATTTATTTTACAAATAAAATAAAAATTGTTTCCACTGTTGAGAAATAAATTGTTTCAGTTTGTAATTGATCAGAGAATTTTGAGTCTAAAAAAAATTCATAATTTACGCTCTTATAAATTTCTTCTTGTAACTTCCTTTCATTTTTGTAACACATACTAATTATATCTCATTAGACCATTAAGATGTAAAGATAATTGAGAGTTTCCTTTTCTTCTTTTCGACCTAATGTTTGGTATCTAATTTTTGGGTTTACACATTGTAAAGCTTATTTTAAAGGTGACGTTTTCAACAAAAGATATTTCACTATATTCCTAAAGGCTCAAACCTGAGATATGCAATTATTGATGGAAAAATCCTTAACCATTTCACCAAATACGGGTCGAAGATTGGAATTTTATTCCTAATCCTTAACCCATGCATGTTGTTAACCAGACCTCATCTTCATTATTTATATTTATATAATTGTAGCTTTACCAACTAATAAAATCAATAAGTGAACCCTCATATAAATAGATCTTAATGACTACTGGATAGAAATATAAAAATAACAATAACGTTTCAATCTCAAATCATTACACTAATATCAAACACAATAAAAAGAATTTAAAGTGTTAACAAGTCCTCATCTTACTAATTTAGATTTCTATTTTTCCTCCTTGCCCATCCATTCTAATTTGTTACCTTATCTATTCGTACTTCCACATTATAATATCTTATAAAATTAAATTCATTCTATCAATCTCTTTGTCATCTTCTCCTACCTTTAATAATTTTTCAAATATTTTCTTCTCTACATTTTACACGACCCTCATAATATAAATATACATTTTATTTTACTTGTCCATTTTAAGAAAATACTAAGAGAGTTTCATCATCTTTTTCTTATACATCTTTAATTTTAAATAACTATATAAAATAGTGACAAATGGGAGTTACTCAGATTGTAAACACCTCTCACTTTCAATTTAAAAATTGTGAATTCGAATCATCAAAGAATCAAAAAAGTGAAAACACCTGAGGAGAAATATTACTACATAAAGTAATAGTTGTTAAAATAGTGTTTTAAAACATTATTCATAAACTTAATTTAGTAAATTATTATAATTAATTTTCTTTTAAAGAAATGTGTCAGATAAACAGGATCGTAAATCAAGCTCTAACATGGTTGGTAGAGTAAGTTGTCACTTCCTTAATACGACGACAAACTTGATCTTGTCTATTCCGTTCACTTCAAAACCATATCCGGAATTATTTAATCTTACATTATATATATATATATATTGTCGGATATCTAACTTCGCTTTTATATCTACCATGAAAGATTTAGACTTTATCTAAATATAAATAAATTTATATATGGTTTCTTGACTTGGTTTCGAGATGGTGGTACAGTCAGATTTGATGCAATACGTTATTGACTTTGTCTTTGTGGCTCCGTCTTGCCAGCCGTGGTTCTAAGCCTATTGATGAGTTGAAAAGGACGCTCTATATCCAGTTAGAACCGCTAGACACATGGGCTCAATAACAATATGTATTTGAATCTTGACAGACCCCTTGCTTGGGTAAAAGGATTAGATCATTCCATACAGTTATCAAACAATATAAAAATTGGTATATATTTCAATTCGTATTTGTTCCTTGAACTCGAATGTTAACAGACTAGATTAAAGATGGCCGCGTGGACTACTGCCCGTTTTCTGAGATCCTTGTTTCGCTGGTATCAGAGCCTAGGGACTTTCATGGTACTTATGAAATTGTTGTGAAGTATACAACATAGATATGATCTTTGTCTTCATGGATCTTGGAGAAACAAGTACTAAAAGTACTAGATTGGAAGAGGTAGATACACCTCAAAACCTTAATTTGTTAAACAAATGGACTAGTCCAAAAACTAATATTAAGACCATTTATGAGTATGGTTGGTTTGATAAAATCTCTAATAAACAGTTGATTAAAACTACAGAAAAATCTTTGGCGTTAAATTCATCGGAACAGACTATTCGTTTATTAAACAATCGAGATATCGACTTATATAAACTTCAGTATAATTTTTTGCATATTGGCATGATATAGATTGATTTTAAGCCTCTAACCCTTAAAGGGTTACCTGAGACATTTTTAGCTGTTTTACGTGATGCTAGAAATTTAAATTTTAGATAATCTTTAATGGATTCGATTGAATCTACTGTGACATATGGTCCAGTATACTTTAATACTCTGTCGAATTTGCAGTTATCTTTAATTGATAATAATATTCTTGATGCTTTAAATTTAAATGTTAAGGCACATGGATATAATTATACACGTGGATCTGAATTAATTTGTTTGTCTTATAGAATCTATTTCAAATTGTTTTCTACATTAAATCCAAGATGCAAGTTATATGATACATCTGCTGAAATTATTTTAGTAGAAACTAATTTTGCTAGATTTAAGGTCACTGCTAGACGACCTATAAAATGGAAAGAAATTAATTTTCTGACTACTTGGACTTTAAAATCAGTTATTCCTCCAAACCAGATGGCAAATGCAGTCACAAATTATGAGTATTCTCATATCACTGAAAATCCTGATAGTAGGATTTGTATGCAGTTTAATGATATTCCTTTTAATAGACAATCATTTTCTTCTGCTAAAAAATTGTCTACTATGCATCATATTTCCCCTATTGATCCTGTTTATGGCCCGGCTTGTAATTGTGTTGCTTCTTTACATACTTTACCATCGGTTATATCTGCGAATCAAAGTGATAGACTTGTTAATAAAATAAAGATTAATCCTCAGTTAAATATTGTTCATGCAAATGATGTTGCTTCTGATATTTCTGATAAGGATATTCCTTCTAAGTCCGAAATGGATTTTGATCTTAATAATACTTGATGATGGATATACATCAAATAGATTTTAGCCCAGGTTCCCTGGCAAGAAAGTACATTCAGAATGAATTTTTAAGTGATAAATGGAATCAGTTTAAAACTTGGTTTTTTGACACTTAAAGTACCGATGATTTGAATAATAATTCACAAGAGTTTTATGAAACTTGTGCCTTACATAATCAAATTATGTATTTTGTGCCTTGGTTTATAACCACTTATTTACCTTTGTTCATCAACGTTCTTGAACGATCTTATAAAGATGGAACTGGTAATATTATCAAGGTTGTATATCCACCCTAGTCATCATTTGTTTTACCCAATAATATTGGTATAACCTTTACTGCCTTTCAAAAATTTATTGAAGAGGATGTTGCAGCAGTGAACATCAACGAAATTAATAGTTTGATTTTTCAAAACAATTATTTGGGACTTTATGTTAAAGTTTTAAGTGAACATATCGGTTCTTTTGACACAAAGTTAGATGAACTAACTGCTTTGATAATTCAAATAAAAAATGATTTAAAAACTTTTGATAAAGCTTCAACCTCTAAAAATAATTTAGAAGCTCTTACTATGTCTACTCCTGTGCAGCGACCTCCTGATATTTTAGAATTTAAATTCAAATCAATTTATGACTTCAAAGAACTTCTTGATAAAAAGTTTTCTGAATTTAGGGCAAGTCCTATGGATTTGTCTGAGAGTTTTTCTGATTAAATGGAAAACACTTTTGATTTTAAGAAATCATGTTTCTTTAGAATTTAATAAACTTCAGGGTTATCCCAAAAAAATAGCGATAATACTAAATTTGTGCATAAACCCAGCATGTAAACGTATTATTAATCCAGACCAACTCCTCAGGATGTGCTCATAGAGGAACGAGACTGGAATCAGACTAATACTTCTTATAGCAATTCTGAAATTTATGAATGGAACCTTGATGGTCTGACTGATAGACATCTTACTATACTTGTTCATAGAATGCTTAGGTATGCAACTATCTGTAAAAATGTTTAAAACACAGATAGAAATATTTTCAAAATGATAATTGCAGGTTTGACTGTCCAACTTCGAGATTGGTGGGATAATTATATGACCTTTGAACAAAAGGCAGCTGTGATTAATGTTACTTCTAGTAGTGAAGGTGTTGATAACTTAGGTATGACTCTTGTTGCAAATAGAGAAGACGCCGTTTATACCTTAGTCTTAACTATTTTGGAACATTTTAAAAGTAGATTTACCAATCAGTTTGAAACGGTTCGTACCCTGTTAAACGGTCTACGGTGTAGAACCTTGGGAGAATTCAAGTGGTATAAAGATATTTATATGAGTAGGGTGATAGAACTACCCGAAAACAAGTATGAGCATTGGAAAGCTAAGTTCATAGATGACCTTCCCCCATTATTTGCAGTAAGAGTTGAAAAAATCCTTAGAAATGAGTCTGGTGAAATTCCTTATGGTGATTATACCTATGGTCGGCTGATAGGAGTTTGCACTCAAGAAGGTATAAACTTGTGCAATGAATTAAAATTATCTAGACAGCTTAAGATGGATAAGCTTAGAGAAAGATCTTAGCTAGGAGATTTTTGTACCCAGTTTGGTTTACCTGATACTTCGGTTAATAGCAAAATAAGACCAAACATAGAGATTCTAGAGGTACCAATCCCCGATGATGAACCTTAAAGGAAAAGAAGGTCTAGACATAGACGTAAATCTAAGGAAGAACGGGACGATAGAAAAACCTCTCATAAATATAAAAGATTTACTAAGAATAGGTCGAGGCGAGAGCTCGCCAAAATTAAGTGTTATAGGTGTGGCAATTACGGACATATAGCACCCAATTACAAGCTTGAAAAGCTGTAAACCTTAGAACTTGATGAAGAAGTTCATGATAAGGTTTATAGTTCTTATACACCTCTGGTTCGGAGTCCAATTATGATTCTGAGTTAGGTTTTGAAGAAGCGATCGATTTGCCTGATTTATCTGATAATAATCAGCACAAATATCAATAGTCATTTGTTCAGAAATCAATTTGATTTTTTTCTTGTACTTTGGTAGATTTCAAAGTATCAAATATATTCATACTAAACAATTCAAGTTGTAAAGAATCAACTTGCTTTTGCTTCATATCAATTAAAGCATTAATATCACGAGAAATTGAGTTAGTGATAAAAGTATAATTAATATTCTGATTTTCATACGTAGCAGAAAATCCTTTAGCATTTATGCTAGTAAACGGATAAATAACATTTATAAAAGGTGTTCCAAGTATAATAGGAGGCTATAAATGATTTTTAACCAAGAAAAAGAAATGCGGAATGCAAACTTTATTTTGGCAAATGCAAGTATTGGGCAGTTTATACTTAATATCTAAAGCATGTCCTGACGCAAATTTAACCATATGAGTTGTTTTTTCAAAGCATTTGATAGGTACAAGACTTTCTTGAATGCAACTCACATCAGCTCCACTATCAATCATAGCAACATTAGTTATAGAAAAATTATTATCAATTAATATGGTGCATTTAACATATCACTTATGAGCAGTTACAATTTGCATTATTCCTAGGAACATACCTTGTCTAGGATCAGGATTAAAAGGTTTCGCAAGAATATTTTCTTCAGCAATAGTTTTCCCTTTGTTATTAACAGTTTCGATCTGAGTAAGACGATGATCACAAATCATCTAATTATGCTTAATAAATTTAATCTCATTATTTAAATTTTCAATTTCTCCTTTTAAGTCATCAAAAGAAGAATCTCTTGTAGAAATAGTTTGTTTATTAAGTCTGTTATGAACTTCAGACAAAGAATAAGGAGCAGAATATTCATAATCAAAATCTTTCTTTTTTTTCTGAATTTTTTGAAGAACTAGCATTATTATTAATAGCTAATTGAATAATTTTCTCACGAAGATTATTATCGGTAACTTCTTTCAAAAGTTCTATAACATTATCAGAAGTAATAGTGTGGATATATAAATTTTCAAATTAAGATTGTAATTTATAAAATTCATCATTTTCACAAGAACAAATATCACCTTGACCAATTTTGCAAGTATCACAAGCATTTATACTAACATATTGATTATATATATATATATATATATATGTTTATTTATTTATTTATTTTATTTTTTTATTTTATTTTTCTTTGATATAGACAAGGCAGAGACTTTGCACCCTCCAATCTTATTGATTATCAAAAGGTATATAATTACTGAGTAAATATATATTAATTATACAAGCTGAAAAATGATTATTTTTTTCTAATTCCATTAGAGAAGTGTGCACACTTATTGAATCTTGGTAATTGTAGTCATTTAGATAATGTATATTGTATGTTGCGTACTCTGTATTTATCATGATTTACATAGTTAAAAAGGAGTAAAATTTTTAAAATAAAATTATAGCGTTGTTATAAATATACTATTTCTTTCGTCTCAATTAAACATGTTGTAATTCTAAAGTATATATATATATATATATATATATTAAATTTTGTAATTTTAAACTTATAAGCGGACTATTGGAATTGAAACTTCTTCTAAATATAAAAAGAGATATACTTTTTTTGATGGTCCCATAGTGTCAGTAAAGTCCACATTTCCCTTCTATTTAATTTCTATTATATTATATTATTATTAATAATATTTTTATTATATTATATCATCGTTCTATTTTTAAATTTTAATTGCATTATCTTCTACTACTCCTACTATTTTTGTTCATACATTACGTAATAATTCATGTGATATATATTTGAAATAATTTGTATTATGTTATATTAGATATCATGTAGAACTTGTATATCTACTTATGTATACACAAATTATAATTAGAGATAATATGTTATTCTTGTGTCATAATTCTCAATCTTCTGATTGAATTTGTCACATATGATCCAATTTGCAACAATCTTGTTAGTGTACGAAAATGGATCAACCACACAATAGTTAAGTAAAGCAAAAATCGAAAGAAGTAAATTAGAAACCAACAGCCCAATTTGGCATGGGCAATTAAATCACAAAAAATTGTACAATAATTGAACAATAGATTACATTTTTTGTCAACTATCTCCACTTTCTTAACCCTCGAAGAATTCTATCCTTAGTCTAATGAAAACACATTAGGAAAATGATAATTTTAGATCCCTTGTTCCCTTAGGATTAGGAAATCTATATTCATGACGAAACTTTCCTCTTCCACATAGTAATTTTAACAGTTATAAGAGTCTCAAATGGGAGCATATTATAAGGAAATGCATTGCATGCTCCTATCCTATGAATTCTCTATGAATTTTTTTATCCTACCCTTTAATTTTCATTCAAAACAATAATAATCTCTATAATATCAAAACCCCTGAAGCTTTCAACCTGCCCCTCAAAGACAATTCATGAGTTCCCAATTTAATTAATTTCGTGGAGACAGAGATATAATATCATATACAAGGAGTGAAGTGTTTTATGCCCATCGTGTTTGGAACATTATGGCCTAATTAATTCCATCATCTTTCAGTTTTATTAACTTTGTAGAAATTACATTAGTTAATTAACAGTAAACACGTCCTAATTAATTCCATCATCTTTCAATTTTATTGCAAACTTGTTTGCTCTTTTAACACAATAAACCGTTGCATGCACAACATGTATATAGTAAAGTTAATGTTTATTTTCATAACAATCATCATTAAAAAAATTGATTCTTTTACTCCCGGTCTCTTTATGGAATAGAGGTGGAAAAAATTTGCTAACGCACAAAGTTCATCTTGGAGTGCATTTGGAATGGTTCCATGAATTTCTAATGGCGGTCTTGATACACTTCATTCTGTTGGTTCGATCTTTCAATGTATCTCGCTTATTTTGATTATTAAATTAGTCTTTATTAGTGTTATCATTGATCCGATACATCACTGCTACAATAGTCTTTGTTTTATTCAATGTATCATGTTCATATTTAAGGTATCGATATATAACTCTAATGTTATTGAATCTTCGATTAGTGTTTATCATGTTCAATATAAATGTACTTGATACATAAACTTTGTGTTATGTATCACACACCAAAAAAACATGCTATTTGGAGCAATTACATGTATAATGTTTTTTCAAATAAAATAAAATATAGTACTCCCTCCGTCCCATTTTATGTGGCAACATTTGACCGGGCACGGAGTTTAATAAATAAATGAAGACTTTGACATGTTTACCAAATTTTACCCCTTAAAAAAATAGTCATATTAAAAAGTAGACTCACTTTTCTCTCTTCTCATAAATGTATTCGAGTACTATCTTTAAAATTAAGTGGGACCAACAAGGGTAAAAGAGAAATTGTACCTTTAAATACTTACCATATAAGGAAATGTGACATTCTTTTTGAGACTGACCAAAAAGGAAATGATACCACATAAATTGGGACGGAGGGAGTATTTCTCAAACAAAATAAGATACATAAATAATAATGTATCATGCACTAATTTTTTAGGCATGATATGTAAATTCGAATGCATACTAAATGTATCCGATACATAACAATTACCAAACAATAATGTATCATTCTCAAACCTAAAATCTTATGGGCAACACTTTCTTATTTAATGACTCTAGTAGAAATACAACACTTATCAATTTAAATTGAAAAAGGATCTTCATGATGTATCTTCTCAAAATTTTTGAAAGGATCTTCAATGAACTAGGAGAATAATTTTTAAACTCAAAATTTTCAAAAATTTTGAATCAAAACTGAAAGGATCTTCAATGAAGTGGGAGAAGAATTTTGAATCTCAAATTTTTCGACAATCTTGAATCACAATTGAAAAGATATTCAATGAACTTGAAGATTCACAAAAGAAATCGTTTGTCCAACAACAATTCCATCACTTTTGTATCCTTCGTAACTCACCTCACTAACCCAAAATTTTGACAAAAGTTTTTAAATTAAATCTGAAAGGTTTCTTCGCTGAATAGGGGGGGCTGAAGCAATTTGAAAATTTGAATTTCTTCGTTCTGTTAGGATTTACCTTTGTATGATTGAAAGTAAGAAGAAACGTAAGAAGACCGAAATATTCATTATGTATCGTATGAAATTTTCGGCTAATGGATGAAACAAAGAGAATGATGAACAAGAAGAAGAAATTTAATTTTTGAATTTTTTGGTTTGTTACACTATATGATTAAATCCTTGACAATAATTTGGAATGAGATAGAGCAATTTATGGGATCTTAATTTGATTTTCAGTTTTTTTTTTTTTTCCTTAATTAGTGCACAGATGGATACTATGAGATTTTAATTTGATTTTTAAGCTTTTTTCGCCCTTAATAAGTGCAACAGATAGATACATAATGTATCAACAATTATGTATTTGGATCCTTAATTATGTATCCGAAATGCCTAAAAACATGGAATTTGTGTAATTAGAAAAAAAAAAAAGGATAGAAGGTAATTTAGGTTTTACACTATGAGATTTATGTAAGTTATCCATCTTTATATTGGTAATATTATGATTTATGTTATATGTATTAGTTATATATAGAATAATATCAAACTGGTAATATTATGATTTATGTTATATGTATTAGTTATATATAGAATAATATCAAACAAAGAAATGATAATATCGAACTAATATATACATTATTTTTTTTTCTAATGCATTCTGCCAAATGACTTCTATTTAGTTTAACTTAAGGCCTAATTAGGTATACCCTAGTTGGTTAGAAATTATTTTCAGAAGAAACTAGAGTGTTTGATAGTTTTTTTTTTAAAAAAAATATTCTATAAATTGTTTTTCTTAACCTGGAGGAAAAAAGAAGACAACTTCAATAGATAACTTGAAGTCAACAAAAAGCAAATGGCATTCACTGAATCACTCTTGTTTCAAATAATATAGATTATAGTAGCTTTGGTGTCTGAAAAATTAGCAAAGAAAAATACCATCAAAGTATTTTTTTTCTTGATCACTCAATGTTTTAAGCAAAGAGATTACTATTAGCACAATAGTCACATTATTTATATTATTTATAAATATGAATGTCTAATGTGAGAACAAATAGATTAGTATTTGCACAATAACCACGTTATTATTTTCACGGCTATCATAAGCCTTCTAAATAATTGAATAAAGCAACACAAAGAAAAATGGATACAAGAATATGTAATTGCAATTGCACAAATTTTTGCTCCCAAATTTAGACATTTCTAATTTAGTATGTAGGTTGTGTTCGTGTAATATAACAGTACACTAAATGCTCTTATGCTCCCAACTTTAGTGATTTGTAATGCTTTTCCAACTTCTGCAACATATTTTAGTTATTGCATTTTCTTCTGGTGTTTATACAATCATGCACACTATCAAAATATTTAAAAAGAAACATCAATACTAGTCCTCCTGCTAATTAGTAACTAACAATTATCGACACTTACGACTTATTCTTCTTTCCTATGAATTATGGATGCTCCAATTGGAAAGACATTCATAGTTGGTGATACAAATAGTGGAGGTCGTGGTTGGAGACACGGAGCAGGAGGAGGAATCATTGACTCGATAACAATAGAAAAATGTCGTTATTAAAATGTTATGCATGTGTTAAAGGACAACACTGTTGAAGTTCATATAACCTTATAAATCAATTGAAACATACTTTATAAATGATGCAACAAGCAGTAAACATTTGAAAAAACTTATTAAGATGGCATGATCAGAAACTTTGATATCCAACTCAAGCAAATTAGTTGCTTAACTTGCTACAAAGTAATATGAGAAAATAGTTTCTTATGTGTGTTAAAAAAATTGAATTTTAAAAAATGATCCTAAAGATTTCCTTATTTGTAATGAATTACCGCATCAAAATTTTCATAATAGGTGTACCAATATTTTACACGTACAAAAAATTTTGAATCCGTATTTTAAGATAAGTATGAGCAAATGGAGGCAAGAAAACGACAAATTACAAGATAAACAGAGGCCAAACAGAAGTATAATACTTTATGAATCAATTAAGCACTATACTTTTATGAGTCAATTAGACCGGAAAAGAAAAAATCAAAATGGAATAGTACAATTTTATACCTTTTTCATGTAGTTGCCTTTATATTTTTGAAATATATACTGTAGGATAATGCTACTAAAGAATCTCTTTTCGACATACATGTATCATTTATTCCATTAGATCATTTTTCATAGAACTATATATATAAATATATTCATTTTACTATTAAAAAATATTTAGATCTACTTGATAGGGAAATTATGTTGCATGGAGCTTAGAGCGTTGGTAAGCATGAACTCACATTCAAAAGATGAAAGTTATGGAAATGAGAATGTTTAGGTAGAGGTGTGGAATATCAAGATAAATAGGATTAGAAATGAAGATATTTGGGGCAAGGTAGGAGTTGTCTAAGTGGAGAACAAGAAACGGGAAGCGACATTGGAATAGTTTAGACATGTGAAAAGGAGATATGCATAATTTCATAAATATAAGGGCAAATACAAACAAATAGGGAAATGAGATATGCATAATTTCATAAATATAAGGGCAAATACAGACAAATGCGGAAATGTGAGAGGTTGACTATGGATAATTTCAGGAGAGGTAGAGGTAAGCCGAAGAAGCATAGGGGGAGGTGATTAGACAAGATATGATGTAGTTGAAGCTTACTAAAGACGTGACCTTAGATAGGAGATTATGGAGGATATAAATTAGGGTAGAAAATTAGAAGGTAATAGAGCATTGTTTCGCTTATCCTTGGGTAGTAAAGTGTTGTGTTACTTATCCTTCCAAATTTGATATTGCTAGTCGTAGTATCTTATCCTTAGATTTCTATTACTATTTATTGTATCTTATATTTTAATTATCTTACTATTTTATATTGTAGGTGGTATTTTTAGAATGTTTTATCATATTTGACCAACTGCGCATCATATCTTATAGGCTATGCATCATTGTGATGCTTCTAATCAACTATACTTTGATAAATTTTCATAAATTTAAAATTATAAATCCATCTCTAATTATATTTCAAACCGATTTCATTTTTGCCAAGTGACAAAAAAGAGAGGATAAATTTGATCGGAGAATTTGTAAGTTAATCATGCAAGTTGAGAATTATGACAACAAAAGATTCCTTCTTAATTGTTATGATTATCATTTGTTTCTATGAGCTAATTAATGATGATTTAGAGGAAGATCAGAGAAAAAAAATGTGGGCCTAATTCACAATTTTAACTTTTCTAAATTTTATCAGACTTTTTGTTTTACTTTTACTAGACTCAAAATTTGTTATTTATATTTGTTTAGTAAATTTTCTTATCCATCTATCAAATTTGAATCAAAATTATTATATTTTAATGAACTCTGAATATTTACACTCAGAATATATCATAAATATGCATATTTGCAGCAAAGATAATGTAGTATATAGGTAGTACAATACATATATATACTTTGATCTTAGCTGATATTTACGCTTTTTAATTTTGGATATAATTAAGTACTTAAAGTAGTATAAAATTGAATAGTAGGCACATGTGACCTACGTAACACAATAAATGTAGGATGTCACATAGAACACGAAATACTGCATAGGACACCAAGTAGGACATGTGTATCTAATTGTTCAACTCTATTAAAGTTTAAGTGTCTACTTATGCATATTCCAAAATAAATGACATAAATATCTGATGAGACCAAGTTAAAGATCATATTTATGACTTATGCCTAGTATATATAGCGGCTTGGTGCGTGATAACAACCACCCCCCCCCCCCCCACACCAAAAAAAAAAAAGCTTAATTATTGATGGAAAAAGGACGAAAATGTTCTAAGAACATTTTTTTCACCTATTAAATCAAATTTAACCCTTCTTTCCTTTATTGAATTCATTCAAGAAAGGGACTGAAACAGCGGACGCCCTAAACCCTGAGCAATTGCGATGGAGACTTAGCAACAGCCATGTCTGCGCACATCTATCCCCGGCCTTTGGTTGTGGGAGAGACAAACCCTAATCCTAATCAACAAACATTCTTTGCTCCTCAATTAACCACAAATCAAGATGTCAAAAATTTGACAAAAATTCAGTTGAAACAGATTCAATATGTACATGGAGAGCCTACGATTCAATTCATAAAGGGAGAACGACAGGTTTTTGCACAGGAAGAAGGATTACATCAAGCTGTAATTATTAAGTTCTCATCCGATACACTAGAAGTGAAGGATTTGCTAACAGTTTTACCTAAACACTTGGGTATCAAAGGAAATTATTTAGTTGGTTTAATTGCTCGTAGACATATTCTACTAAGGATAGACCAATATGAATATTATGTGGTTGCTCTATCAAAATCGGTAAGCATTTTACCTTTCCGTGGAGAGCAACATCTTTATAGGGTGTTTCCTTGGACAATAGATTTCAATTCTAGAGAAGAAACTTCAATGGCCGCGGTGTGGATTTCGTTGCCTCGATTATCACCAGATTTATTTGCCAAGAGATCCTTGTTGTCGATGGCATCAGCAGTTTGAAGGCCAATAGCTATTGACAAGGCAACATAAGACAAGACAAGGCCTAGCACAGCTAGAGTGAAGGTGATACTCGATCTTATGGACAAGCTGCCTAAGAGGATGCGTCTCCAGTATTTGGACGAGCAGACCGGTAAGATTCAAAAGGTTTTTCAGGAATTTTTTTTATGATAATTTACCTTTATATTATAACCATTGTAAGCATCAAGGTCATGATGAAAACAGTTGTCGATTGATTTTGAAAAAGAATCAAGATAAAAATCATAAAGATAATGGAATGGTTGGAGATGAACAGTTCAATAGTGAGAAATTTCAAGGTGATTTGAGACAAATTTTAAATGAGAAAAGGGGACTAGCAAACATAGATCAAAGTATTGATGATAATACTCTAGTTGCAGATGCAAATAATAATGAAATATTGTGGAAGCCATTAAAAATAATGAAGATTAAGTAGTTGATACTTGTGTTCAAGATGATACTTTAGTTTTGAGTGCAAAGGATGATGTTACTAGTGATTTGATGGTTCCCGTGATTAATTTAGAGTTTGATCTAGCTTCGAATCCTAAACTACCTACTACTGGTGTTTTATCTGGGAAAGATCCTAGTTTGGCTACGCTTCAAGATTCTGGCCAGGATAATAAGGTGCAACAGTGTGAAGAGAATTTGGATCAAATGTTCGAATCTGGTGGTACATCCGATCATGACTTCACTTTGAAGGACAATGATAAGGGAGGCTGGACTGAAATGCCAAGCAAAACATTTTCACTTTGAAGGACAATGATAAAGTATCAAGGAAGATTGTGTGCTCTAACACCTTTGATGCCCTAATGATCAATTCTGATCAAGAGCTCCATGTTTTGTCCACTCCAATTCTTCAAGTTTCTAATCTAGAAACTACTCGAATAATCTAAGAGTCACATGCCACAATGTTGAATAAAGAAAACCCAATGATCAAACCACATTCCAAAAGGAATGACAAGAGTTTGGTGAAGGAAACGAGTGATTCTAGATGGGCAGATTTAATTGAGGAACAGGAGCATGCACCTACAAGGAGTAAGTTAAGTCCTCAAGTACCCATATTTGTGCCTTCAAGTAAGGCATATCCATCTATGGCAGTGACAATTGATAACTCCAAAAAGATCTTGACCATTAACACCAAGGTATTGGAAATAAGCCATGAGCAAGAAGCTGAAGTTTCAAGATGTAGTCCAACTACAACTTATGATAGTGAAATGTTTGACGAAGATGATGAGGATGATAGTTTAGACATATTATTTGATAAGGTAGCCAAGGATGGAGATCTCTCACCTAGGCAACAAAGAAGTGGAAGCAACAAAAATAAAAAGAAGACATGAAAGGCAACATAGTTGGGATGGTAAGGTGACTGAGGAATTTATTCCAAGGCACCTACCAATGCGACTAGCAAAGCAAAATCATATGACAGTCTCAACAACAACACGATCCAAAAAAGGTGATGAACTATCAAGTTTTGTTGGACATATTTGATGAAGAAGACAAGAGGAAAATACTTCAGCTTACTTTACACTAGCAAACCATCTCTTTTAATTCTTACATATATAAAATGAAGTTTGAGATTGATAACCTAGCTTTATTCTTAGATTTATATTTTTGCATTACTTAAGCATCCTCATTTATAGTATCGTCACATTGTGTATTATAAATTCTATGATAATCATAAAATATCTAGTTTTTTCTAGCTCTTCTTTTCTTCATGCTTGTTAATTAGTAGAGGTTTGTTAGTAAGATAAGACCTAGCCCCCCTTGCTTGTACTATTCTCTGTAAGATCCTTTCCACTTTATTAATAAAACTAGCCCTAGGCCAAAAAAAAAAGACTTAAACGTGCTTCTTCCGCCTATTAGATCAAATATGCATATTTTCAAACTCTAAATTACCCTTCAATTAATAACTCAATTATATGCCATTTGATTAAATACATAATCTTTGTTGTGTCTTTTGGTGAGTCAGGGTTTTTACATACTATCCATTGCGAGTTCTAATAGTAAAATCAAGATTTTTAATAAGGGAATTTAAAATATAAAGAAGTCAAAGAAGGTTAAACATTTATTGTACTATATACATAAAAAAAAATCTATATTATAAAGCGGAAGTGAAGTACAAAGTTGCCTTGAATAGGTGGAGAAAAGACGTTTAAAGTGGAGGAAAAACCTCCCTTTACCAAATTTACTAGTCTGGAGTGAAAGGCGATTCATTCCTTAATCTTTAATTGCATAAAAAAATAATGATATAATTGTAGAAATTCGAGTTATCAAAGGATTTCTACAATTATTTCTAGTATGAAATGAGTTAATCATCCACTTTAATATCTTATTGAACAAAATGATGATACTGTTCCTCCATTAATCAAGAATTTCGATATTTAAGAAAAAATTTCATTAAAGAAAATTCTAGTTGAAATGTTTGGATCTTTGACTATATAGATAGCTACCAAAGTCAATTCCAGTTTGAATTAATTACCTTTGATTTCATTAAATACTGCATTCTGCAGCAATACAGTTGTAAGTAGTATGTCTCTGGCCTCTGTATGTACACAAAATGCTAAAATAAGTGAGCTGGTGCATTAGTTTGGGGTCTAGTAAAGAATCAGACCAGACCAGAAGAGCAGAAACGAAACTAGAATTTCAACTTTTGAGTTGTAGAGCTTAGAACAACTGATTTCAATAATTAATAATTGAGTTCTAAATTTTAATATGTATACATATTTTCAATACAAATACATAATTAAACAAATTATTAAATTCAATTAAACTATTAGCTAGGCTTCTTCCTCCGCCGCATGCACAAGGGTATAGAATACAGCATTATTCTGTATTTTTTTTTATAAAAAGTTTTTTTTACTGCTTCAATTTGTGACCTCCTGATAACGTGAGAGTGCAATACAGATGTAGTGGGGAGTAGAGTCCACACTCCATACTATATATTTATATCATCACCACTCATCAGCATTCAGCCAATTATGATAAATAATGAGTGGTTCACGGCTTCCACTCTATCTGTCTATTCTAGCTTCTTCCACTTGGCCCTTTCCTTCAAAAGTTGTTAATAGCATATATAGCAAGTCCCTAGCCAGTTAATCAATATTGTTTAATTAGTATATTACATAAATATGTCATTTAACTTAGTTTTAAATTATATTTATGTTTTCTAATTTTAGGTGCACAATACACACTTAAACTTATATAAAATTAAACAAATAGATACATGCATCATGTGTGGCATCTTAAGTGGCAATTTGTGTCGTACGTGTATTATATCATGAAAGACTCATGTGTCTACTTATTCAACCTTACACAAGTTTAAAAGTGTACTTGTGCATCGCCAAAATTAAAGAAAATAAATGTGAAATAAAATCAAGTTAAATAGCACATTCATGTATCTATTTGTATTCATCTCTGACTAATATATGCCATCGAACACATGCTACTTTACAAGTTTTGATTAATCAAATGAAATCACCTGATTTTTTTTTTATAACCCTCATCTTCGAGGTTCGTCTCATCTCATTGATCACTAGACCAACCTTAGTGCCACTACTAGTTAAACAAGACATGGAAACTTGGTCTCTTTCCATTATTAACTTTTATTTTGTTGATATTTTATAGTTACTAGGGTTTTGCATCTATGTTATCATCATCAAAGAGCAAAATTAGACTGCTTAATCTGTCCAGTTGTGAAATGGATTCCTTTGCTTTTTGCCACAAGAGTGTTTGGTGTCTGAATAATTCTGCATTTGTACCAACAATGATTGTAGTGGAGTGGCAAATACTCCTTCATTCTTAATCAAAAGGTCTAAGATTCGAGTCTCCTTGGGTACAGTATTGCCTTTGTTAGGGAGCATTTTATCTCCAATGTGAGACTTTCCAGCGCGAATCCAATTTTAGTCAAGCTTCAACATGGGATGCCGGACAGCGGATGGAAAATTCAAAAAAGAACTATGCATTTGTACTTTTTAACCTGAAGGAAAAGGGAAGATAAACTTCCATGGACAGCTTGAAGCCAACAAAAAGTAAATGACATTTACTGAATCACTATCATCTTACTTTAGATGTGATATCTTTGGTGTCAGGAAAGAATTCATAATAAGCAAAGAAAAAAAACCTATCAAAATATTTTATTTCTTGTCAATGAATTGTACAAACTTTCATCACAATGAACTCTAACAAATGCTAAAAGAATAAATGCACACCATAACAAACCACCACAAATATGAATGGCTAATGTGAAAGCTAAAAGATTATTGTTTACACAATAACCATGTTTCTATTCACATTGCTATCATAAACCTACTAAATAATTGAATAAAGCAACACTGAGAAAAAGGAGTATGGTTGGAAGAATATATAACATCAACAAAACAAGAATGTGGACATGTGAAGCAGAGCTTGTGTAGATGGGAAAAATCAGGGTCTGTACTCCGTTTCTAGTGTAGGTTGTGTTCGTGTTACAGTAGCAGCCGGTGCTTTTGTGCTCCCGACTTTAGTCATTTGTAATGACTCTCCAACCTCCGTAGCCCTCTCCATTTGTTGCATTTTCTTCTTGTGTTTGTACTTGCTCGCACACACTATTAGAAGACCTAAAAGAAACATCAATAATAGTCCTCCTACTATCGAACCAACAATTATCCAGACTTTCGACTTGTTCTTCTTTCCCTTATGATGATTTATGGGTGTTTCTGTTGGAGGGGATGGACCAGGAGCAATTGACTCGATCACAATAGAGAAATGTCCTTGTTGAAAGGTTGTGCAAGTGTTATCTGACAAAACATTGCTGAAATTCAGAGACCCTTGTAAGTCAATTGAAACACACTTTGGAGATGATCCAGCAGGCAACGGCTTGACATCTGAAAATCTTATTGAAATGGGCTGACCGGAAGCTTTGATATCCAACTCAGGCAAGTTAGTTGCTGCCAAGTTTGATGCATCATAAGCAAGAAGACCCAATACAGGAGCTAAGTACATGTAGCCAGATAAGTTGTAATATGTTGCAGATAAATGGCCCAAATTTTGGTAGACCAGAACAAGCCTCTCAACAAAAGGCTGTTCAACAACACCAACAGGTATTTTGAACTCTTTATACATTTCAAATCCTCGATTCCTTAAACTGCCACTCCTAAGCCTCAATCCAGACACCTTAATCCCTGTCAAATTCGAGGGGACATTTCCATCATAGATAACACCTGTTCTAATTCTCGAGCTATCAAATGCACGATAAGCATAATCCTGGAGGAGTGCATCTAGTGCCCGCGCAGAGCCTATAGGAAAATCAGTTAGCTGAGAGCTGCCTAATCGCGGCAACCAAAACAGCCACATTAGAAGGTGAAGCATCGTGAGACTTCCAAGAAGCCTCATCATGCTTCACAACTTCGTTAATTCACACCGCAGATCCACAAGTCACAACAATGTCAATCCGGAAACACACCTTCTTATTCTCGACAACAATATTGACTATGCTTGCTTGCAAGCACCAAAACTAACCAGCTAAATCCTACAAGCCCCAAAAATTGTCGCAACTTATATACTGATATAGTTCTCAGATCCAAAATGAACCCAGTAAACGAAAACGAAAACTCAAGCACTTTAATATCTCAAACAGACTTGAGGTTCACACTTTATGTACTTTAAATTCATTGAAGAATCTGATACTGCAAACAAATATAACGGTAACAGTATGAAAAAAGCAAGTAGACTTGATACTTTAAGCCGTTGAAAAGTCGATAATTCCAAACACCTTTTGTGGTAATTCTTATTCAAAAGTAGACTGGAGTCAAATAATGAACTTGATTCCACTGAAACCAACCCAGATCCATCAATTTACTAACCAATTCCTAAACCCTTAAAAACAATTTATAGCAATTTTGAATGATTTTTCACAGGCGAAAATGAGAACTTGTTGTTCTGTTTGAATGATAAAAATGAAAATTTACCAGGATTGAAATTGACTTCAAACACTTCAGTTGATACCAGAGAATATAGCTTAGCTCAGACAGCAGAAGTTGGCATTGTACCAAAAATGGGTCTACAAAAATATGAGGAATTACTTCAAATCCAGGTTGGCATTGTTTCAAAAAGTTGCTATTTAGAAAAAAAACAAGAAAAGGATGAATGAGTTAGGTATGAAAAAGCAAAGAAAGCAAAATGGAGATTTTGTTGAAGATGAAGAAGTGGTGTGAGAAGAGGAGAGAGAGAGAGTGAGGGAAGTAGTAAAGTGAATGCCAAGAGACAAAAAGGAGAAGAAACAGTGGGATGAAATGTGGAAAAGGGTTAGTAGTCCCCATGTAGTCTAATTAATTAATTTTCCATATTTGACTAATCTTTAAAATTAAATTAATTTAGATATTTATTTGTAATCTTTTTTATATTAATATGATAGAAAAATTAATTGACCGTCAATAAACGAAATGTGATAAGGAAAAGTATAATAAAATTATGGTAATGATGCTCCATATCTGTTTTTGCCAAAGAATAAACTCGGTACTAAATTTTCTAATGATTGAGAAGAGTATTTTTGGTTGTAATATTTTATTTCCAATTAAACATGGTATACTTTATACATATACAATTAATGTGTGCGCTAGCTGTATACCTAAATATTCTATTGTTACTAATTCTATGTAGACATTTGGTTTAATTATATAATATTTGCGGTGACAAAAGGAGAACAGAATTTGATGTAACAAATTTAGAGATTTTGAAAGAATAAATCAAAGAAAACAATAGGTTGAACTTTAATCATACGAAACTCCAAACGTTGCATGTCTGAAATTAAAATAGGTGAACTTACAAATGTTTATGCATTGCGGATACGACTTAAATGATGGTTGCAAAATCTTCGAGGCAATCAAGACTAAGCTTTTCCCAAAAGATGCCAGCTTGATTTTACATATACAAACACCACTTGTAGAAATAAGCATTTTTCTGTATAGGTTTGTTTAGGGGATGAAACCTAACTGGCCATGGGGATAAAAAAGATATATCAAACTACAACACTATTTCATACATTGTACACTTGAAAGTTCTGTTGATTAATGGACGGATACAAACATTTTCTCCTCACAAACGTATGAACATTAACCTGCTCCTTGTGTGGAACTGTGTATAAACAACGGACTCACAGACTGCGTTGAGCCAATTAGCACTTTCGGGAGCAAACAGATCAGGATTCTGAAATAAGTGTGTCAATATGCTTTCCGTGGATGGGTGTTCGTTCAGCTATAGCTGCTCTTAGTGAAGTTGGCAGCTTTTGAAGAGACTCCCTCTCATCGACAACTATTTCTTCAGAATAACTGGAAAAAGAGACTAGTTGAACCGTCACCAAATGATTTAAGATCGGCAGGTTTTACTAAAGACCTGCACAGAGGGCACGTCCTTTCCCTCTCAAACCTGGCACCACAAATTAGAGCCATCAAGCAACCAACAAAAAATGCAATTTTCCTAATTCTCAATACAACTATTCCATGCTTGTTTTCTAGGGCATTAAATAGGACAAAGAGGAAACAAGTAATTCTTCAGAATCAGGAGAAAACAATAATTGCACAATATTAATTTGCAAAATGGTAAGTCAACAGAAAATGGGTCAACCAAAAACAATGGCAAGGAAGATGCCTTCCTATTTCATTACATAATAGATAGCATTGTGTCAATCTAACTTTTGATAAGGACGCATAGCAAAATAGCCTCTAGTAAAGACCTCCCCCCTTCACTTCCAATAGTAAGATTTGAGGGTTCGAGCCACTGAAGGAGCTAATTGGGAAAGGGTAATTGTTGGCTCCTGGATTGGAGGATGAAGCTTATCATATCAAAGAAGAAACACATCATATATCTACTTTTGCTTGAGTGTTTCTATCCAGTAAAAAATGATAAAACTAAATTATCCTTTTGCTCGGGTCGGAGGGAAGATCCTAGCCTTAGGCATAATAAAGTCCATTACCAATTCAAGGTTGAATAAGCTCAAAGAAACTGAAGAAAGGGATATCAAATATTGCTTGTCTACGGTTCATATGCTATTTGCAATCTTATGTTATACATGTTGTGCTCATTACTTCTAAAACTATAGGTGACTAATGAGAGAAGGGAGATAACTTCATTTTAACAAAAGGTTTACTACTTCATTTTAACAAAAGGTTTACTCCAGCACACATGGCTCATGCTTAAAGTGAGTCAAAGCACAACTGGCTGAAGAGAAGTGCAGATAACTTACCATTCAGACACACAGTCTTCACAGAATATATGTTTACAACGTAGTAAGATAGGTGTATGCATTTTCTCCTGGCAAATAGCACAGAGATCCCCAGCAGCATTGACCTGAAATTAATCATATCGTCCTAGAGCTTCAGTAAGCACTTAAAGAAAACAATTCAGTTAATAAGTCCAATATCTACTGAAAACATTTTACAAGGATGATTATTCATTTCTCATCTTCAAAAGACCATTACAACTCTGGTAGTTTTTTTTTTTTTTTATGACAAGGGAAACCCGCGACTGCTACCCTTTGGGTGCGCACAGAGTAAACCCCCGCTCCTATGCAATAGCTCGTAAACAACACAAGAGAAGCAACCCACACTAGGCAAGCCCGATGTGACGAGCTCGACTCAAAAGGCAAACCCCTTGCTTTCGCTGGAAAGGGGTTTTGAACGTGAGACCTCCAACGTGGAAGTCCCAAACCCAAACCACTAGGCCACCCCGAAGGGTACAACTCTGGTAGCTTTTCCCCAACTCAATTCAAGTGCACTTGAATTTTTCCAACACCTCGTCATGTGCTAAATTGTATATTCTTTCTTAAAAAAATAGCTTCCAAGGTAAAAAAGTTGCTCCCAATTTCACATTTGAGGTATTTTCTTTTTCTTTTGTTCTTATTTTTTCTTTTTGATAAGCTAACACTTAAAGTCCTCCGTGGAGCTTCCCAAACCTGTCAAAATCACTGTTCGCACAGAACTCTAACTAATTTGCAAGGCACCAAAAAGTTAGCATGAATAAGGACTTGCTCCTCCCAACCAAGCCCGAGAATAGGTAAGGATGTACACAGGTGAGCATGCTTTCTTCTTTTTGTGTGAGAGAGTTAGACAAATGACCAGTCAAAATATAGGTAAGAAGATACACCTGCTGCTGTAACTTGCTATAGGCAGCAAAATCCTAAACATGAATGATAAAAATTAATCCCAGTTAAAAGGCAAATCTTGTTTAACACAATCAACTCACATGAATTTAGCATGTATTACAATTAACAACAGCAATAACAGGTGCTGCAACACAGAGCCACAGAGAGAACAAGAATTGGCACGAAAGGCCACAGTATATCCATATAAGAGAAAGAATTCCATGATGTGATAATAGTTTACCACACACGGGAAGAGCTTTAAGGATTTGACCAAATGATCCAACCAGATTATCAACCAGAATGACATTTCTGTAACAACCAGAACTTCCAATCAAAATTCTTTATAATGTGTACTCTAGAAAAAGCAGCTCGCTCACTACAACAGTTTCAAGTGTGAAAATTGAAAATTTGCATCAATAAATAATTTATTTTTTTAGAAATTCGCATCAATGTATTTTATGAAGTAGATTCATAGCTAGCATCAAGAGGATGCTAAGCGTATAAAGAGATGCTGTCTTAAATTCAATAAATAATTCAAATAACTAAATGTCACACACAGATGTGTACAGCCTAATTCTATTCCTATATGTAATATTAATAAGGTGTGTCCTCTTCATACAAATATGAAACTAAGATGTAAAGATCATTATTTTAATGATATCAAGTTTCCCAACCTTGACAGGGATGGTAAAAGAAATTACCATCCGAGGTAGGAGAAGATTGGTTAGGCTATAGCTGGTCATGGGAAGTGTAGAGAAACTCAAATCCAATTCTCAACACTCCATTACCAGCAAATAAAATGCAAGGATTATAGAGTCTTTTATATCTTACATACTCATAGACTATAAAATTTTGATAGTTATTTAAGCGACAGAAAAAATATTTATTCATAATATGTCAATACTTTTTTAAAATATTTATTATTATTATTATTATTATTATTATCATCATCATCATCATCATCATCATCATCTAAGATGAGCTTAATGGAGCAGCATGGTCATTGAGGATTCAAATAGCGACCACATCTTGCTTGGGATTGAAGCGTAAATGCAGTTGCTAATGAATGTTGGTGTCAGAGACGGCTTATGTGCAGAGATGTCAGGTAAACCTATTCGCCATAGCTAGATTTTAATGGACCCATACTGAGTGTCGTAGCTCAAATTTGACCATGAGATCTTCAAGTTATTATTTCTATACCTTAACCATTCAGCCATCCTCTTATGGACACAATAATTGCCTATTGATAATCTTTTTTTTTCTTTTTTTTCTTTTTTTTGAGAAGTAAAATTCCTATTGATAATCTTTCTTTTCATGATAAACATCGAGCACACTCCTAATCTCGCAATGGCCACCATAAAATAAATTATTGAAGTATGTGACCATCTCATACTCATCTAAAAGTGTGCACCAGCAAAAAAATAAAAATAAAATAAAATAAAATAAAATTAAAAAAAAATAATAATAATAAATATATATATATATATATTTGTATGGGCGACTGCACCAGCAAAAATAAAATAGAATGGGTGTGTGCACCAGCAATAAAGTATGGATTCTGCAATCATATGTAACGCATTTATGAGCAGTAGTGAGTATATACTTCATCACTTTTCCTTCAAAGGGAAAATATCAACATACTCCCCAAGGAAATTCTCGAAAAAAACATGGATAAAGCAAATGGCTGCCAATAAAATGACGAGGAGCAAGGGATGAACTGCATTTTTTTCATTGTGGAGCAGAAGGGAATCTCTCCAACACCCAATATGCTAATTAATTAAAAACAACCATACTAGAGTAAGATTTTCTTCCCCATATACTCAAAATGAAACTTGTCCAGTAAACAACGCAGTAAATCTCTCCAACACCCAATATGCTAATTAAAAACAACCATACTAGAGTAAGATTTTCCTCCCCATATACTCAAAATGAAACTTGTCCAGTAAACAACACAGCAATCTGGAACTTTTCCACATAGAAAAAAATTAATATTTGAATCAGAGTTAGATATTCAAACTGTGATTCCTCCAAGGCAGAAAAATACACCAAATCACCAGATGATAGGTTTCTAAGTTTGAAATTATTGTGTTTGAGAACAAAAAATTCTGACTTTGGATAATCGAGTTCTATGTTGCATTATGAGCTTCTCTTATATAATTCTTCTTTGCCATGAGCCGTAGAAGAGGAAAATTGTCTTACTTATCAAAAAAGAAGCTGAAACCCATCTTAAGCAACTTAGGAAACATACTTATTACTATTTTTGTTTATTAAAGAACAAACCCATGTTACCTGTTCAGAAGTCGCATATACTCCATAATGAATCTCCTTACGTGACAACGCCTTTAAAGCTGTGAAGAAGGATTGGACCTGCAGAACATGAAGGTAGGATCAAATGAAAAATAGGATAGAACAATGACAGTGTTGGCCCTTAAAATTTAGGAAGATTAGGATGCTGCATTCTCTAAAACAGAACGATTAAGATACCGAAGGACAACAAATACATGGAAGAAAATACAGATTTATTGGAAAAAGATACCTTCTCGACAACAGAAGTGAGCTTGAAAGTTAGATACAGCCCGGTCATTAATGATGAAAAGAGGTTTCCATACTCCTTGTTCAAAAAGAAACGATACCAAACTGGAGCTGGGAGCAAAGCACGATACAGCAGTAAAAGATACTCAACCAAAGTTAACAATTGACCCTGTACGAAAAATGACTTATCAGAAAGCTTCTTTTTCACCTATTTATACACACAAATAGCAGTATAGCACAGAGCAAGAAAGAGATAATGCCTATTGAGTAAACAACAGGGTCAATAAATCTATCTAAACAGCTGTCACCTGCCTACGGTAGTTCCGGCCCCTGCTATTCTTGTAATACATCAGAAGAAAACATTTGAAAACCATTGCTGCCTGACGGACCAAAGTATCTATCAAGAAAGCAAAGCGATAGAAGTCAACTCCATGATATCTTTTCAAACTATTCACACATGAGAATCCAGATGCTGAGCAAGAGATTTCTAATCAGGACAACTTCATTAGAACACACCGTTCACCATGACCATGAAGATGGCATGCCAAAAAGGAGGTATGGCCTTTGGTGGAAGCATCAACAACGGAGCCAAAAGATCGTCATTTCGGTACCACCAGTAAAACCCAAATAAATAACTGCTGAACAGAATACATATTCCGATCAGAATAGAGATTTTCCTCTCACCCTGCAAGGAAGAAGAAGATCAATAATTTCATTGCTTATTAGTATGAGAAAAGTATCAAGAAGAAAAGGCAGGAAGAGTAATCAGCATATCAGCTCCTTCTATTCTTTTTTGTTCTTCCCTTGTTGAGGATTAGTGTTGCGAGGGCATTTTACATCACCTTAAGTGCAGTCTGCTTCTTTACAATATCATTTGACTTGAACATGACTGCAGCAATCAAAATTGTAGCAAAAAAACCTGTGGATTCATGCACAAACCAAAGAGCAATCTTGAGAAATACTAACTTATGGAAATTATGGTAAAGCACAGTAACCCTCAAACATGCAAAACAAGAACATTTATAGTCATCATAACTTTCAACAGGAAAAAAGAACAGTATATAGATACCATCACTATCCCCCACCCCCTCCCCAATAAACAGGGAGGGAAGGAAACAAGGACAGAAGATGAGAGTACAAGGATGGACAGAGGGGAGAGAAGTGAATTGCATAGTCATTTTCACTTGAATGTAAAAGCAAAAACAAAGAAGTCAACCACTACTAAATCAAATTATAACTACAATACAACTCATGTTAGCATAAATTGGTTGAAGATACTAGAAAATCCAATTAACTAACCAAGATAAGTAGCAGTCTAATGGATAAAGTATTCATACGGCCATACATGTATCATTTCTTAGTGAAGTACAAAAGTTCAATCCGCAAACCATATGACTCGGATGTTGTCAAATGTGAAATGCATAGAAAAACACCTGATCCTCTTCCGCATTAACTGCAGAGACAATATTGTGGCAACACAATAGCAATGAAAAGGCTCTGGCTACTTGAGAGTCAAAAGAATAAAGGAAAACCCAAGCAAGCATCATTAAGTACATGAAACAGTCAAAAGTACAAGCAAGAACTATTCAAGTGAAAATCTCTTAGTTACCACGGAGAATACCTTGCAAATGTTGCCGAATGAAAACAATCAACAAAAGCAAAGAGAATGGAATAATTTGCTCAATCCATCTGGCAGCTTGCTGTATATCATATCTTTGGTAAGAAGACTCCCTATTATTAACACCAGCACCATCCGTAGTCCCCGTCTCCGTGTTTCCATTCACCTGATGAGTAACTCCATCACCCGCCCCTCTATCACTGGATTGACTCTCCAATGCTCCAACTGAAGCTGCAGACCCCGACCTCGAAATCGTCCTCCCAAAAACTTCATTCTCCCCATCCCCTTCCCTCAGTGTTCCACCAACAGCTGGTGATGGCACTACATTCCCAACTCTATCATGTTCCTGCTCACCAGCACCAATAATCCTAATCGAAACTTCCCCAGAGCCACCCGGAGAAGCTGGAGATGTCCCAGCATCATCCACACGAGGCTGAAATTGACTATTTATCAAACTATCCGATTCTGTATGACTTGATCTTGTCCTTAAAATTCCAGAATATTCCAACAACGTCGATAACGGAGAACGAAATAAATTGGCAGCCGACAATTGTACTCCATGTCTTCTAGAATTACTACCAATATTATTACTCGTTGATGAAATACCTCTTTGAACGTCCGAATTTGCACCGGACGCTTCCATCCGCATCGCCCTAACCCTAGACCCAACCCTAAAAAATTAAAAAAAAAAAAAAGAAGAAGATCAAAACGCTAAAAAAAACAAACCCCAAAACGAAAAGAACCAATATAATCATAAAAAAAAACTCACCTTCGATATGGAAACGCCGTGGAAGAACTTAGACGATCAAACGGAGAACGATTCCTTCAAGAAATGCGAATCAACAAAACCTAAACGAATACTCAATCCCTACAATTTGAGGGAAGAAAATGAAAAACAATCAGTCAACGCGGCGAATCAACAGTGCTTCAGAAAAAAAAAACGAAAGACTAAGAAATCAATGAATTGAAAATGCAATGTAGGGATGATAATAAAGGCGATGGGTGGGTGGTGGGTGAAATTTGCGGTAATGGTGATGGGTGCGTAGGGGTGAGTGGGGGTGAGGATGGGGGGGCTATGTGGCCTTTTTGGGCTCTCTTCGTTTCTGGCGGTCTGAAAAAGGTTTGTGTGCCATAAGAAGAAGAGAGCTAAAACATTTTTTTCATCCGTTAAAACACGTTCACCGTTTCGGATTCGAGTCCCGAGGAAATTGCTTTTAGTAGAGATTATTTTATCCTTTAATATGTAATTTTTTTGTCCCAATTCAAATTTAGTCTCCAATATGTGACATGTGTCACATGTCACTATAAATTTGAATTTAATCGAATTTTAATATGAATATAAAATATTGAAAGAAAAAACAAATTTAAAAAAGAAGCTTCATAAAAGGTTTTTTTATTTTAACTTTTATGACTATGATATTTCAATAAATTTCCGCACACTTTCACTTGGTATGGAGTTAAAAAAAATAAAAATAAAATTTTTTTAATTTTGTGACCTTAAATTAAAGTTATATCAAATATATCAAAATGTTATTAAATTTTATGGCCTTAAATATGAAACGTGGAAAGTTAAAACTAAAATATTGTTAAAAAGGAAAAATGGGCATTCTCTTTTTAAACGAAAGAAGTATTAGATAACTTTATTCACTAAAATTAAGACAGATGAGAACAATCACGTGGTGTTTTTGGTTCTGTAGAATATAATAATAAATTATTTCTCTAATTCAATAAATAATTTTGATGGTAGAATTAACTTAAAGTTATATATATGTCGTGTATATGTTTGGTATATTTTAAGTAGACTAAAAACTCCAATTAGTAAGTTATTTTATTTTTTTATAAAAAAAATGGAAGTCATGTCTGGCTAAATATAAGTTATAATTCCATCTTTACAAGTTGGTGTAAAGTGTAAAATATTTAAAAGAAAATATTCATGTGGTTGGTGGAAAATTAATGGGGTTATTAGTTTTTTTTTAAGGACTTACGTGAATTGTCAATAATAGTTGGTGGAAAATGAATTATAAGTTAGGCATTTCCATTTGAGTAATGGTAGGTTATTTAATTCCTTATAGAGTTAAAAAGATTTTCAATATCTTAGATTGTCTAATCCTAATTAATGCCTAAAACTAAAATTGATCTTAGCTGTTTGATACAAGAACAACAAGTTGTATTTCAAAAGTAGTGATAGAGTGTACGTAGATCTTATTACTATCTTAGGGAGACAGAGATGTTGTTTTGAAAGACCTCAACTCAAGTAACATACATCAAAACAGCTAATAAAACAAGGGAAAAAGGATAAATATACCCCCGAACTATTGTAAATGGTATGAGTATACCCTCCGTTATACTTTCGGTACACCAATGACCATACCGTTCAAATTTTAGAGAGTATATACCCTTTATACTGATGGTGAGACATGTGTCCTAATCCTATCTACCGATCCGAAATTTACTAAATTTTTCTACCAAAAATTAAAATTTCCATCAATAGTAAAAAGGGTATATACGCTCTAAAATTTGGATGGTAAGGTCATTGATGTACCGAAAGTATAACGAAGGATATATACATACCATTTACGTAGTTCGGAGGTATATTTGTCCTTTTTCCCATAAAACAATACAGAAATAAAGAGGACATAAACAATACTCCCTCTGTCCCTATTTACTTGTTCATTTTTTACTTGGTACACCTATTAAGAAAATAATAATTGACATTGTAAATTTAACATTTTACCTCTACTAATTTGTAGGATTCCAGAATTAATTTACTCATTGAAGAAGTTCTATCTTTTTTCAAAAACATTAACTTTCTGAATAAATTGAGGGTATATATAATAGATAAAAAAAAAATCATTTCTTGATTTGTCAAAAATGACAAGTTAAAAGTCAAAATTGGACAAATAAAAAGGAAAGTTGGAGTTATAAGGAAACGTAATATAAGATACCATAGAGGCTGGACAATAACCATAACCAGCTAATGTGATAACTGAAGCACAGTAAATAACGAGGAATAACAAAGGTCGTATAATAGGTCAACTACGAGACAAATTTTACTATAACTGGTTAAAAAAAAGAATCAAGAAACAGAAACAACGCACCAATATATCTTCCTAGAAAATAAAACAACGCTCACCCACCTACTAACCTTTTATCCTAATCTGCGAACTTTATAACTTCCTATCTTAAATCATATCTTCGAAAAATTAAAGTTGTGTCATGTCTTGCCATTGTTTCTTAGAGGACCCAGAAAGAAAGAAGTTAATTCCCAAATGGTCACCCAAGTTGCGAGAGACAGCATTTGCTAAATGAAACTAGAAAGGACATTAATTATTATTCTTTCAAATCTACCCATACCCCCAATTAATGGTCTCTACAATTTTCTAAGAAGTCTTACCTAACGGATTCTTTCAATGTAGTATTTCTGGGTCCAATAAAATTCATAGGTATAAGAAGAAGCGTTATCAAAAGAAGATTTTTTTCTTTTGATCATATTTCAACTGTTAATATGATGTATAAGAACCATTACTATCAAGAGTATCACACCCCTGATACTGAAGTATCGATTCTTTATTGAACCCTACGAATTGCGTGAAAAAGAAAGCTACCATTAGTATTAAATGATTTTCTAAATAGATGTGTCAAAAATGGACCAATACAAAGGACAAGTAAGAAATAATACTAGACAAAAATATTAAGGATGAAAGGTAAAAAACATGATTGGCACTTGGAGGAGCAACATAGTTAGATCATCATTTTCTTGTTAAATCTTTCCCCTTTGAAGAAGTACTTGTTGGTAATTCTTCATTTGTATTTACTTGTTGTGAACCAAGAGCTGTTAAGTTTGTGAATGATGAGTTTCTAGATGGTGATGAATGTTGAATTGATTTAGGTGATAATGGAGGTGAAGCAGAGAGCATTCTTGAAACAGCAGGTATTGGTGAAACTTCTGTTACTTCTTCAAATCCTTCATCCAAATACACAACATCTTGCATTGTTAGTTGATGGTACTCAACAATCTCCCTTAAGATGAGATTTTCACGAGCGTATACTGAATTCTCATGTGCTAGACGAGCTTTCTCTGCTAATAGTGTCTCGAGTTGTAGCCGTATCTGAATTATTGCACCAAACAGGAAAGGTATAAGTTGGAATGTAATGTATGTATAGTAGATAATGAACCCCTTGACGGAAGTCCTACCTTATGTTGTTTGTCAGGAATAATACTCTGGTTTTGTTGACATAATGTACCTAAACAAGTCCATAAAATATAGTAGAAAGTAACTTAATCTCTACTACTATGTTCTTGTTTTTAACATAATGGTCAGAAATACATCTAAACTATCACTTTTTCACTAGTTCCACACCTCAACTATCAATTGTTCTCTATACCTACATAAACTCATTCTTTTTGTATTAAACACACCTCGATGTTGAGTTGGCCAAATATTTGTTCTCTATAAACAACAGGCACGAGTAGACCAACTTTGCATCTAGGTGAGTTTTAATACAAAGAGAGTGATAGTTGAGGTAAGAACCCCGCGAAAAAGGTGATAGTTTAGGTAGGTAAAGAGAACAATGGATAGTTAATAAAACTCATGAAAGGTATGAACTCTGCATCGAGGTGAGTTTTAATACAAAGGGAGTGATAGTTGATGTATGAAACTCGCAAAAAAGTGATAGTTGTTGAGGTATGAATCTCACGAAAGGGTGATAGTTTAGGTGCGTCTAACTCTATGTTTTAACAAGCTGAATTTCAAGATTGCTATTGCAGTTATCATACTAGAGAACTTGTACGATAAAATGGAGGTTTACGAAGATGAAATCAGAACAAACTTAGTAGTAGTAAGTGAAAAAAGAACTACCATGTCATCATCTGCAGGATTGTCTCCCTTCTCACGAGCCTCTCGAAGCATTTTATTTTCTTCTTCCAGCTGAGAGCTACGTTGCTTTGCGAAAGCAAGATCAGCTTTAACTGTCTTTAACTCTCGTAGTAGCAGTTTCGCTTTTGCTGCAGTTGCCATTGCCACCTGAAACCGAAAAAAAAGGGCAAAAAATGTATTTGATCACCAGCAAGGAGATATTACCAACAACATTTCAGTCTTTCATTGTACTTATAATATTTTCATATCCTTAATGCCAGTGATGAAGCTAGAAAAAAATATAAAAAAATAAAAAAAGTGATGAAGCTAGAAATTTTGCTAAGGGTGTTCAAAACTGTAGTATGTATCTCTAATAAGTTGTTTTTAACTTATATGCACAGTATTATATTTCAACAAAGGGTGTTCGAGTGACCATCATTGGGTCAATGTAGCTATGCCACTGATTAATGTTATATGAACCAGAAGTATGACATCATATATCATCACGCAAGTTGCCACCTTACGTCGCGAGAAGCTTTTAATTGATCTTCATGAATAGTTTGTGTTTGTGGCCGAGTTGTTTGCATCTGCCATGGGTTACAGCCGTTGGAGACATGATCTTGTGACGTCTCATCAATTGTGCGTCCTTCCTGAAATTCAAGAAAAAATAATTATGTTGAAGCACAGCATGTACTACCTGATGAGGGGAAACAGAGAAACTATATATTATTTGGAGGGTCTGAAGTAGCCTATAATCTATGTTGCTCGGACTCTTTATAAATGTTATGACATGCGTGTCCAATCCTCCAAAAATGCATATATTAGTGTGGCAACATGTTTTGAGAGTCCGAGCAACATAACCTTATAATGTTGATTTTGAAGAGGATGATTAGATTGGAAGTTCATGAACCAAAACACTAAGTATCACATATGCATTTCCTTGCATATTATGACGAAAGGAGTCAGCCAGAAATTCCAATAAATGTATTCGTTTTTTAAGAAAAAAGAAGCAAGAATGTCACACCTAACACAATTTTTGAGCCACTTTTGTCACTCCTCTTATGTCAAGGGAATTCAACAATTTGTATATATACATAAAAAGTTTGTATTTTGCACAATTTAATTCTGGAGATTCAATTGAACCCCCTTGAGACCACGTAGCTCCGCCCCTCGAAAGGAGTAGTAAGAAACCTTTACTTGGCAGAGAAAGGAAGGGCAAAATGATCACCTGGCTTTCTTCAAGAATGTCTTTGCCTTTCCTTGCTAAAACTCCCCAAAATCCATTTGCCTCATTTTCACTATATCCATTCGAAAGAGCATCCTGATTTTGATCCATCAATATACAATTAATCAATTGCTATGTCAATAATTAGAGAGCGTGTTCAATTTATCAAACATGATTTCAAAATCAGGCAATTTTGCTTCAATCTTAAACAATTCAATGACATTTTTCGTAAATTGTATCAACATTTTGAAAAAAAGTGACTATAATGAGAATTAGGTGGGACCTGAGAAGCACGACGATGATGAGCGGCTGAGGCTCTAATTGCCTGAGCAGCGAGAGACGAGGAGGAAGAAGAGGAAGAGGAAGAGGAGGAAAAAGGATCTCCGGGGGGACGAAAAGTGGTGGTTTCATGATGAAATGTGGAGGATCTAGAGATCCCCTGTTTCGGTTCCCCCGGTGAACGGAAAATGCTTTCTTCCTGGAAAGTGGAGGATCTGCTGATCCCCTGTTTCCTTCTGTAAGCCATTTCTTCAAATTTGTCAAAAAACTTGGAGAAGAATTTGATAACAAGTCAAAATGGGATTTGGATCAGATATTGAAGAAAAAGAATGTGCGTATAACGTCTCTAACTAACTTTCCACCTTTTAAGTTGACACTACTATTAAACATTTATAATTATTTTAAATAAATGAATTGAATTATTACATAGGGGTATGGAGAGAGAATCGAACTCTCACCAACAAGGTTTAACTGGTATAATCAACCAACCAACCAAGCACTAAATTCCTCCCTACCCTTACCCCTACCCCTTGCAAATAAAAAAAGAATAATTGATTTTGTAGTTTATCAATAAATTTTTATTTTAGTATAATACATAAACATGATTCGTAACTTGATTTCAGCTGACAACTATGACCTTAACTTTGGGTGTGCACAAGTAGGCACTTAAACTTGTATAAATTTAAACAAATAAACACATTCATCCTACATGACACCCTACATGGCAATTCTGTGTCCTACGTAGCGTCCTGCCTGTATGATGTCATGCAGGACGCATGTGTCTACTTGTTCAATTTTATATAAGTTTAAGTGTCTATTTGTGCACTCTCAAAGTTGGAGGGAATAGTTGTCCGTTGAAGCCAAGTTAAGGATCATGTTTATATATTATGTCTTTTATTTTTATAGCACCCAATGGTAGAGGTGGGTGTTCGATTCTTTGTTTCGGTTTACTTATTTCGATTTTTGGTTTTGAAAAAATGTGCATTGAATATTGAACCAAACTAATTTGGTTCGGTTCGATTTTTTAAACTTCAGTTCAATTTAGTTTGGTGTTTTTAAAACAGTTTTTTGGTGGGAATGAAAAATAAAATTAGGATAAGATCAAAAAAATTTAAAATCATGTTAAGGAATGATGTATCTCACCATGAAATACTTAATATGCTTTTTAAAAGATTGTGCCTCCAACTAGTGCTCGAGGAATACAAGGACCAAGACTCCTTTAGATGACATACATCAACAAAAATGCACTTGGGTTTCTCACAGATGTTTTGAAACTCTTACATTGAATACCGAACCAGAGAACTAAACTTTTGAAAAAAAGAACACCACACCGAACCAACAAATCAAAGAATCGAAACCAAAGAACCAAATTTGTTCGTTTGGTCTAGTTTGTTGGTTCTTTGATATTTATGCTCACCCCTATCCAGTGGTACGCCCTAAATCTTAATGGTCTATGAAGTGGTTGAGAGTCATGAGATCTCAGGTTCAAATTCTAGAAGAAAGAAAACTATTAGGTGATTCTTTCCATCTAAGCTAACCTTGATAGTTAATGGACAAAATTATGTAATACTTAACAAGGTGTACAAAAGATTATCCGAACACCACAATCATCAAAAAATAAATTAAAAGTTATATGTGCCTTGAAAATAAAATACAATATATTTTTGTAGGATTATTCTCTTCAGTTCATATAATAAGAAGTTGCAAGTGTTGAACCATTACAAAAAAATTGGGATGTAAACCAGTAGTTGTTGTCTTTGAGTAAAATTTAAAATATGTGACATACAAATACTGCTGGTCATTTCAGTTTTGGTTAATATCTAATACAGATATCAAACACAAGTAGAAAATCAAAACAAGAGAAGTCTTTCAAATTCAGAAATACTAAGCCATCTTTTGGTATCACCTTATAAAAATAACTTACACTAAGTAGGCGTTTGGCCATGCGATATCATATCAGGATATGGTATCGTGAGATGGAATCAGCCTTTGGACATGCAATTTTATGTTGATTTCATCTTATGATTCCATATCATGAGATGTGATTTCATATTCTCCAAAAACCATGATATGGAATTATATGGTAATTTCATATCATGATTTGAGATATTTTTAATACAAAAATTGATTCACAAGTTTATATTTTGTTAAAACAACCCCACATTTATATCTACTAATCATTTATTTCATATGTAAATAAAATTTATAATCACATCATTACTTTTTAAAATTTATTATTCTCACCGACATAAAATTTATTGTTCTCACCAACAAATAGTCACTTTAACTCTCACCAACCGATTGTTAAAGTGATGAAATATTTATGGTCTATGAGCATGAAAATATAGTTGCGGATGATATTGACCAACAAATAACTCAAAGTAACAATGTTGGTTCGTCTTCTCGGTCACATGATCAAGAAATACAAGTTCAACGTGAGAAAATTGTCTGTATTATGTGTGTGGATTATATTAAAGACTAGTACACTACAATTTATGTTCAATTTTTTTTTAATTAAATTAAAGTTAGATGAAACAATTACTTAAGTGGAGAACAAATAGCTTTGTAATAATTTATTATGCAATTTTATAAATTTTTGTTTATTTGATAAGATTAAATAAATAATTGGGGCTATTTTAATAGTTTTACAACTTATGAGATTTTTATGTTTATGAGAAACTATACAACACAAAAATTTCATATCGCATGTCCAAACAAAACTTCAATTTCATCTCATGATTCCATATCATGATACCATATCATAATTCCATATCATGATACCATATAGCATGATCAAACGGATCCTAAATTGATAGACAATATTAGAGGGAAAATATCAAAATGGTCCCTTTTCTTTGGAGATGCACTTAAAATAATCCCTTCTAGGAACAAAAGGGATAATTATGACTCTAAACACTTTAGCTATATAACCAGAGTATATTTAAATAATTAGTTTCTAAACTAATAAATTTTTTATAAGTTCCCCCCATTTAAATAATGATGGTGTTCAAATCAACTCAAGGGAATTTGAAAATTTATACATAGGAAGGAATATTGGCAACAGCACCTATTTTTGAGAATTTGTATTCTGATCAAAAGTGCCACAAACAATTCCATTTACTTACTTTTATTCACATGAACAAAAGGCCTCCTCTTTTGTCTTTACCAAATGCTCAGTTCAACTTTGACATATGCCAGTTTCAAAGTAGCACAAGCTTGGTATGATACAATAGAAGCAGCCAAGAACAAATAGATGTAGTAGATATACTATTCCTACGTATAATCGATACATCTCTCTCTCTCCATGATTACAAACAATGATCAGCTTTTCGACAAGAATAAAAGCTTCCCATCCGATATCTCGTGTTTAACTCTCTGTAGCAACAGTATTGATCCTAATGACTTAAAAGAGTATGTTGAGGTAGAGGATGATCCATCCAGCCATAGAGATAATAGCAAATATATGAACCCAAAACAAGACGGAAGCTGCCTCCTTCCCACACCCTCTCAAGTTGGCAACCGCACCTGTCCAGCGTAAAATTTTGATTAAAACATGCATTTCAAATACACACAGGATGTGTCTATAGCAGAGTCATATTCCATCGAAAATCATATGTCCGACATGTTATGCAAGGTATTTTACCAGCAAGTATGGATGTGGGCATCGTATACTGAAGAAGAAGAACAAATCTGAACATTTTATCATCAGCAGGAAGGAAGCCGAGCTTATCAGCTAACATGACAATACCGAGTCCAGTTGGAGGAACCAAACACAGCCGTCCAAAGACAATCGCAACAGTTGTCTTAAAACCAATTTTTGAACTTCCAGGTCCTGGTCCTGCAGAGGTTCAAATATCAAGGCAGTAAATAGGAGCACCTACGAATTAAACATCCTCAGTTAACAAGAAGATTTACCAAAAAAAAACAACGAAAATAAAGTTCAAATGAGAAAAAGGAAACAAAGAATTGTTGCTAACCGTCAACGAGATTGCCTCCTAAGGCCAACAATATGCAAGGAATCATGGCATCTCTGATAACAAGAAATACGACAACATTTAATCAACATTTACATATAACAACATTTCCACCAGCAGACAGAATAGTATTATTGCATATGTCAATTCAGCCAAGTCCAAATATTCTATTAGAACAGAAATAAATAAAAGCAGATTCTGCGAATCCAATTCGTTAGCAATATATGCTGATGTACGCTATCACAAAACGAATATGTATCATGTACAGACATAAGAAATTCATAGGCAGACTTTTAAGTCGGCATGCTGCAGGACCATTAGGTGACATGTCTATTTCAGTGACTGGAAAGGATACTATTTTACATATGCTGCATGGCATTTATGCTGATCTTTAACTAATTCCACAATGGGATAAAACTTACCCAAGAATTAAACAGCTGTCAGTGAAGAAGTAAAGTGGAGCATCAGAAGTAAAGACGAGGCGCTTCAGGACCGGCACACATCCTATGATAATCGCTAAGATCTGTTGAGAGAACACACAATTTAGCGACTGTCATAAAAGTTGTTCTAATTGACAATCTGCAAAAAGAATTGCCCTAATAGACAGCTCTCTGAGTGAATTATGCATACCAGCTTCCCCTTGGCCCCCAAAATATCCCACAACTCAAGTCTTTTAATCCGAAGAACAATTTTTTTAATAGGTTGAAGAACAGTTGAAATATTTATGCAGAGTATTTTGCTCTTGATATCTCAAAATTACTTGAATAAATGTCACATCATCAGTATACACGTACGCGATTAACGCATCAGCAGGTTGGCAACTCCAAAGAAATTCTAAAAATAGCAACTCGGGAAAGCCATATGTAAATGCATTTGATTGACAAAGGAGTAAGAACTCATAGTTCAGGATAAGGTCATAACATCTCTTATTCCTTAATATTCCGAGAGAAAGCATTGCCTAAAATGAAATATAAAGCCTTCTCAAGCATAAGTGACATAACATTAGTTGACAAAATTGTCTGAATGAAAGTTTGCATAGTAGAAAACCACAGGATAAAGCATTTTGCAGGAGAGAGATGATTCATTATATAATTTATCTCAGTGTAACATTTATAAGATAGAGCATGAAGATAAGTCAATGAAACTGCATATATAGATCCATCCCAAGATTATTGAACTTACAGAAGCTATAATAGGAGGTTGAATAAGTTGCTTGAGCTTCAGTGTCTCATAGAGAAATTTAAAGAACTCTTTAACCTGTAAGTAAAGTGATGAGCAGTCAAACACCAGTATTATAGAATACTATTAAAGGGATTACTATTTCTACCTCATGACACCTCAAACAATGAGTAAAGACGCAAATAATCTGAGCATAGAACGTCTCTCACCTTTTCTTTATTTGAACTACTAGAGTCAGCTGGTGCAACATTTGTTGCAAGTAATGGAACTTGCTCAGCAGAACTACCTGATGGATGGCTCAGCAATCTTTCTTTGTTAGGAACCTTGATAGGAAGGTTTGCATCTTCAACGTCGAAGGAACCTTCAGGAGGAGGTGAGAGCATCTGGAATACATAGGTGTAGAGGATAATTGCACCAACCTACACACATTTATCAAATAGTACTTTTATTAGCTAAAGCAATTTTTGAAGTTCAAAGAGGTTAGCAGATACTTCTCTACATTTTCAAGTTTCATGTGAAATTCTGTATTAGGTGCCGGATTTCCATGCAGAGGCTGGGCTTATTATTTTTTAGTCAGGGGGCGAGAGGATGGGGGGGTTTTAAACAGAAAAACCCATTGGCTGGTCAAGCAGTAAGGCAAAATCAGAATTTTAAGTTGGGGCAATGCAAAAACAAACAGTAGTGGGAAACATACAAAGGGATAAAAAACAATATTAATCTAAATGAAAGACATTGAACATCAACTCTGAACTCTTACATACCCACTGTCCAAAGGAGATGTATGCATTTCCATCTCGCGCACATATCTCAGAGTCACCAAAAGGATTTGATGTGTCCCGACATAACGCAGCTATCAGAACAAGTGGAACATTTCCTATGTTCCCTGCATAACACAGAAATGGAAAAAACATAAGCTAACAAATCTGGCAGTGAACTCCAGATGCCAAGACATTAAATAGAATAGATAGTTAAGAGTTAAAATGTGCTTTCATGTAAAATGCAAAGTGAAAAATGAACTATCAGTCATGCTAAACACAATAACTAGGTTTGGCATATTTTAATCATGCCGCGCGTAGAAGCCACAGTTGTTGTAATAAGGAAACATTGAAGAACTAACTGCATAATTCAACTTATATTCCACCTATCAAGTTAGGTCAACTCATACCACTATTTAGAGAAGTTTAACTGTTTAAGATACTGTACTTCGCATTATATAGAAAATCAAAGAGACTTCAGAAAAAAAAGTGATTCATAACTACAAATCTAGCTTTAAATGGAACACTTACCAATGCCAATCTGTATAATGGTAAACTTGAAATAAGGGTACGGTGGACGGACTATCATAGCAACAATTAAACCGATAATAGAACCAAATATGGTGGCCAAAACAATGTTAACAGGGATGAACCACCTGATACAATGAAGAACATCAGTTGAAAATAATATAGAATGGGCACTGCAGTACAAAATAAGCATGAGTCAAATGTAATCCTTACCACTCAAGCAATTTCTCATAAGTAATGGCTTGTCCAAGTTGAGAGAATATCAAGCATGGCAGCAAAAGTGAAAACACCAACTGCATGAAACCATGTAATAGTATCTATTAGAGATACACAAAAGCTAAATCTTACTACTTTTGCCATTAGGGACAGCACTAGGAATCAAAACACGTCACATCTCACATAAAATTGAATTGATGATTATGTCACAATCCATATTAAAAAAAATTGAAACTGATAACTTCATAACAATCTATCAGAAAGATATTTGAGGACTCCATCGAGCTAATTCCTATTTCAGGATTGAACAATGAACATTCAGTGGAGATTATTCTTAAACAAGACTTATCATAAAAAAAAGTACTGACCCCATTTAAAAGCTTCCGTCCATTCGCTGGAAGAATATTGACATACTTGGAGGCCATCAGAAATCCCAAGAAGCATAGTGTAAACACTTTCGCAATCGGTAAAACAGCAATCTTAATTGACGTGATGAAAGACTCTCCTCCTCGTTGTGGTTCTGTCAGAACATTAAAAAGAATCCTCGGCACCCTATCCATCTTTTCTACCTATTAACCACTACTTCCGTCAAAAGCGAAACTCTATCAATCCAAAGTCACGAAAATTTTCCCTTTCCAGTCTTGAAGGTCCTGATATTCTTGTTCAGAAAGATCCCAGAAACAAAACAACCTCAAAAGTATTGCACTTTTATCTAGCTTACTTCCCCAACAGTTTAGCTCCCTTTCTGCACGATTACGAAAGGAAGCTTCAATTATTATCAAATCCAAAATGCTATATTCAAGCTAGTTGACACGGCAATAAAAGACAACTTACAACAATTTTCTACAAGAACTGTGAATATAAGGTATTGCAGGTTTAAAAGGGATTTTCCGATTCACAAAGAACAACAACAACAAATCCGGCATAATCCCACAAATGGGGTCTAAAACAACGTATAAAGATTATTTCCGAAAGACCCTCCTCCCGAACAAACTTCAGATTCACAAAGAAAACAACCAAGCTCAAAACTTCAAAACTCATTTCAGAAACGCCATAACTACCAAAAAAAAAAAAAAAAAAAACAGCTACCTCCCAAGAACCAAAAAAATTCCCTTTTTTCACCCCAAGCTCCAAGAACCAGAAATTTCAAGAAAATAAAATTGATGGTATCCAGCAAAACAACAAAAATATGGTAAGTTAGTAACCAGATAATCAAGAAACGTCCCAAAATGTCTAAAATGCAAATACACAACTTATACGTTTGGCAGAATATTTATGCATGAATTTAGTCATCATAACAACATGAACCCCCAAAAAAACAGAAAAAGACTAAGAACTAACCAATAACTGTCTCTCAGAGAGCTAAAATCTGAGTAAGTTTCTTTCTTTGTTGCTTTTTTTTCCAATTTTTTTTCACTTTAATATGAACAAAAACCCAGGTTTAGAAGAATCTGAAAATATTTAATAATGGAAGTTTTCAAAAAAATAATTGCTATTTTGTATCTATTTATATTATACTCGCCCCTACCCCCACCCAAGATTGGATCTTTCCCGAAAACTACTCTGTTTTGCTGTCCCAATACAGAGTAGAAATTTCACATCATTTTGGAAACTTCCCCTCATCTTTTTTAGCTATTCTTTGGTCACGAATAAGTATTTTGTAATAGTTTGCGGGATTAGATTTTGAAATTTATATTTCGTCATAAATTTTTGAAAATAATGTATTAGAGATCTAATTTAATTTTTTAGTTGAGATTGATAGCTAAATAATACTTTTTTTTTCATTTTGGAAACAAAACTTAGTAGTATTATTTTTTTAAAAAAAATTTTACAATTTTTATGACGAAATGGTCCCTGGTTATGTGAATGTACAATATTAACCCTATGTATTTGCATGTTTTTTTTTTGTACTCTAGAGTAGTTACAAAATGGATACTTTGGCTTTTATCTACAAGATTTACCTTTTCCTTTTCCTTTTTACGTGGCACTAAAATAAAATTATATTTTTATTTGTTAATTTTAATACATTAAAAGAAAAATAAGCGGAGGGAACATATGTGTCCTCGTGTTATATCAAGTACTTACCAGATCCAGCCATATGGTTTGTAGCCCCATTTGTCCTTTAGTTTGCACACCTGTCTTATGTTGTTTGGTTCTATGACTTTTGTTTTTTATTATTATTATTATTATTATTATTATTATTATTATTATTATTATTATTATTATTATTATTTGTGTGGTTATATTACTTCTTCGATCGATTTGGTTCGATTTTATATATTATCGGTTCAAGTTTATTAGTTTTCAATTTTTATATACGTCAAACCATTAACAAATCAATAAGATATTTGTTACTGTTTTTTAGCTTATTAGTTTTTTTTATTGTTAGCGGTTTGATTTCCGATTTATCTAATAAGAAAATGTTCAAAATCTAAATATATGACGTCACAATTCTCTAGCAATTTGGCACGATATAGTGAAAGAGCAAATCAGTTGTAAATGCTTTGATATAGTCAAGTAAGAAAGATAATGAAAAATTGCATCAATAAGAACAAATGTAGTACGAAGACTACAATTAATTATATGACGTCACAATTCTTAGTTGAGGTTGCAGAGCTTCTTGGACTTTTTCTTGCAACAATTCTGGAGTTTCATGTACTCTTGTTTTCCATGAATCCTTATTTTCTCCTATTGAAAATATCTCCCATGTATGTGAGTTACATTTTTCACATACCTCTTGTTCATGTTCAACCACCCTTCTTTGTCCTTCTTCTTTAAGTTTATATTGTAGCTTTCGCTCTAATTTTCTTGAATCTGGCAAGGAGACTTCGTTGTACCACCATGTTGGTGCTTCATCAAGTACCACATAAGTTGTCTCGATTGGCATGACGTATATTGATTCTTACCTTCTCCCTTTCATTATTGGTGTGCTTGTAACTTTTAAGTTTTGATATACTTTTACGTCATTTGGCCCAAACAAGACATTGTTACTAGAATCTATTAGTTGTGATATAGATAATAAGTTTTTCTTCATGTGGTAGACATTTTGAAGTTCTACTTGTCTTGAGCTGTGATGAGGCACAAACACCGTCTTGCCAATATGAGTTATTGGCATTTTTGAATTATTTGTGGTCACTACAACTCGACCGCCTTTATATTCACTCATGTTAATGAGCTTTTCTCTTCACCGGTCATGTGATTGGAACATCCTGAATCAATGATCCAATCATATTCATAATCGACCAATTTCTCACTTACAGTTGCAAGTGCAATCTCCTCTTCATTGTTAGAGTGACAGGTGACAAGCTCCTCTTGTTGATTAGTTTCTTCAACTGCATAACAGGTCTCGAAATCTCAAACTTCTTCTTTATCTTTCTGTTTTTGGAAAGAAGTAGCTACATTACCTTCAACTTTCTTGTACCAGCAGTTTCTGACATAATGTCTTTACTTTCCACAATTGTAGCACTTATCCATTTGCCGGTTGTTGAAGCATTTCACCTACTTGTTTTGTCGTTGGGTTCTTCGTTGTTGATTCTTTTGGTCTCCCCCTGGCCGTGAGCTTCTCTCCGCTTCTCTTTTTTTATAGTCTTGCATTTTGCCAAAGAGCGTCTTATCTTCGTCTTTTATCGTGAGACTTGTTAATGGCTTCTCCAAATCTTCTTCATGTGCCAACAAATTTTACAATTCAAATAAAGTTGGTTCTGTGGCACATCCCCGTGTGGCTGTAATTATGCCTTTGTACTCCGGCCTTAGATCATGAACAATGACTCACCTCATTCTTGTCTCTGTGAAACATTCTCAGGATCTAATTTTGATATTTCATCAGATAAAAATTTTACCTTTGAAAGTATTGACTGATCGTCATATTCTGTTGAGAGATTGACAACAGCTCATTTTCAAGCCTTTGTAATCTTGCATCATTCTTCTTTGCAAAAATTGTTGCCAAGGTGTCGCAAGCTTCTTTGGGTGTCTTGGCATTCTTAATCCATTGTAGGAACTCATCCTTGATGGTTACAGTGAGAGCATATATGGCCTTTCCAGCTTTGACCTTCCACATTTTTGCTGCTTCAGCATCTATTAGTAGTGTGGTGTCTGATCCACTGATGATATCCCATAATTTATGATCGAGAAAGTAATATTGCATTCTCGTGCTCCATGATTCGTAGTTGCTTGCGTTGAGCTTCTCAATGCTATTGAGAGTACTGCGAAATCTGCCATTGATAAGTATCTCGCGACTTGTAGCTTCTGATAATAGCTTGTAAGATCTTCTATGATTACTACCTCGCTCTTATCCAACATGCTCTGATACCATTTGTTGGATATTGTTTGGAGACACGACAGGCACAATCGATTTCTCATAACTTGAATTTTATTATATCAAAGTAAGAACCCGCTTCGGTCTTACAACCTTGATCACACTTGTTGTTTGCTTCAGCAACACTCTTTACTTAAGCACACACTTATTTGCTCTCTTGGTTTGTTACTTAGTTTCTCGCTTGGTTGCATACAACTCAAATGGACCACTTTTATCTATAGGAGGTGATGGAACAATCTAACTAAGCATATTTTTCTACTATATTCTAGAATATTCCTCCAACTATTTAATTTTTGAACTACCCTATTTAGAACATTTCTAGACTATTCTATCTAAAATACTCATTCTAGAGATCTTCCTTCAATTCTCTATAACTCCGAATTATTCTAGATTTTTCTTGACTTATCTTAAGTAAATAATTAAGTTGATGATGAATTCTTAACACATCTATGTTTTTACCTCATAAAAAAGTAGCGTACAACTAATTTCTTATACATCAATAATATTATAGAAACTTTTTTTTGTTCTATCAAATCATTGTAAAGCCAAAAGACATAAGATCAAAAGTCTTACAGATGTTCGGTAGAGTGAGAGAAGGGTAATGTTGTACGTAAAGCTTTTTCGTTGAGTGCGCAATTATGATAGAATTCGAGGAAGAAGCTTTGGTTAACTCCATGATAGTAGTCACAGGGGGGGGGGGGGGGGGGGGAGTGTTCTTTAGAATAACTGGATGTAAAGGATACCTCTTATCATAATGTCACTCTTAAGGAGCAGAGTTTTTGGAAGAGATGTTAATTTTTTTTATGTTTACTTTGTTATATTTTAATCTTTTAAATATTTGAGATCTGTATTTATGTTTTTAGGTAACGACAACCCTTTTAAAACTAGAGGTTTAAAATCTTTAATATAAAGTAAGTTAATTAGTTACATAAATAGATTAGTATAAATATTTTTTGTTTTTTTAAAAATCGATTGGACTTGCATTGCATTCGTCTATGGTCGTGAGGCAACACTGCAGATCCAAAAAAGAAAGAGTAGCTTTCAACTTAATTATTACAATCAAAATATTTTATTTATAGTAAATATTAAATATATTTTGATCGATCACGACAACTTTCATTATTTTTTATATCTATAGTAACTTATATTATAAGAAGAAAGTCGATAACATGAATTGTGGTGCAGTAGTGAATTGCTATATCCTTAATCAAAAGTCTTGGATTTGAATCTTAGATATGAAGAAAATTCTATAGAGAGCACCACCCCCAAATGAGCCATACAATATGTGATTTAAATTTAATCGAAATTTTAATACGAACTCTGGACACTGAGTAGGAAAATTTCCAGCTGCCAAACATACTGTGTCTGATGAGCACACTCTCAAATAATGGAGTATATATTATGAATGGCTTCACATGGACTCTTTAAGTACTTTTTAAGTCCACTTACCAAATTGCTATTGTCGGTCCGTTTTATTTCATGTGTCTTAATTTAATTGAGCAAAAAATTTAATTAATAATTTATAAAAAATAAATGAAAAGTGTGTATGAATATTTTTTAAATTTTGTGGTCAATGTCCAGCTGTAGCATTATAGCTATGGATTCAATTGAAATTAATATTTTTAACGTAAAATATAAATGAATGGTCAAATATACTAAAATTTTTAACGAATGTTTTATTTATTATAATTTGTTTGTCTTCCTTTTCTTTTTAATTTGTTTGAAAAAGAATGCTTCTTTATTTTTTTTAATGACTCTTTCATTTTAATTTATCACGTGACATTATAACCATGAAATTAAAAGACATTTTGGTTCAATTACGTATCCTTGATTTAAGAGCACAATATTCAAAAGTCTTTTATTTTCTTAAATTTTATAAATAAGTCAAAATCAGACAAATAAATTAAAACGAAAAATATTAAATCCATAAAAATAAAATTCTAAATTTATCTCTGTTTGTAGCATGTTTAAACAAGCTAGCTACACTATAAGTTCTAATCATTGTTTATCTCATGTTTAAACAAGATCTAAGCTTCATGTTCAATTAATCACAAGTTTGTGAAGTAATATTTGGCTTCTTTTTTAAAAATTGATAGTTAGCAGCGTACGCAAAACATTTTCTAAAATCAATTTTTCGTCATGATGCAATAATTCGTAATTAAGTGGGAAATTTTGTACAAAATTAATCTTTTGTCAAGATGCAATAATTTGTAATTAAGTGGATTTAAGTATGAAATAATTGTGTGATTAGTTTTGCGTGCACTACTACGAATCAAACTTTTAAAAAAGAAGCCAAATTTTATATTACCATACAAGCTTGTAATCAATTGAACTATATAAAGCTTAATTTGACACACCTATTAATTTTTTGATTAAAGTATTAATAATTATTTAAATTCATTAATAAATTTTATTTAGATATTTAACTATGATAACAAAAGAATGAGGAGTCTATGTTAGATCATAACCACATTTCAACCCTAATTATTATATTTTCTTTTATGTTGTTAAAATTACTACATGTGTCTCCATAAGTCCATATGGATCGGAATCTTTCCAAAAATATATATATAAAAATATAATTGCAAAATTATATTAATTTTTTTTATCTTAAATTCCTAAGATAATATTTATTTTGGAAGGATGGGAGTAATTAATAATGCCTTTGTATTATAAGTGAATCACCACCAAAGATGAATAATTTATTGATGTATTTATTACTTTGTGGGTTTTAGTTTTGATTTGATTGATTGTTGATGAATGATTCAATTTGCTTACTACATTTATTTTGTCCTTTTTTAAAAATTATATAAGGTGGTTGTCAATCTAGGAGATTTTTAAGCAGGAACGTTTTCTTATGATCATTTATCAATTTAATAAAAAAAATAATTTTTTCAGATCTACTATATGTAAAAACGAATATCTTTGATGAAAAGAGTATAAATTAAAAATAATTTTGTAATGATTATAAAATCAAATCTCGAAAAATTTTAGACTATTAGTTTTTGATTTATTTTAATTTATATGAAAATTTTAAAATAAATTGTGAATTATTAACATTTCCTTGTCTCAATGTATAAAATGACAAAATTTATTCTAGCGTGGGAACTCTTTTTTTATTTGGTTTATGACAAATAAAAGTGAGATTAATTAGATGCTTTTTGTCAAATATTCCATTATCGAACGGTGTAAAATATTTCTTCTATCCCTAATTAATTGTCCATTTTTGAATTGACACATCTATTAAGAAATCAATTAATGATATAGTGAATTTATTATTTTACCCCTATTAATTATGAAGTGAATGAAAAATTCCGCATTTTTCAAAGTAATTAATTATTTAATTGAGGGTATAATATGTAAAAAAAAATTGTTCCTTCTTGATTTGTCAAAATGGACAAGTAATTAGGGACAATTATAAAAGAAAAAGTGAACAAGTAATTAGGGACATAGAAAGTACTTCTCTGGTTAATGATTGAACACTCATTTACATTTTCAAGATGCTTAAGAGTTAGGAACCTTATTTTTTAATTGGGTCAAATATGCATAAAAAATTTAACGATGAGTTCGAATTTAAGATTTCTTTCTATTCTCATCACACAATTCATCTTGACCTTAGCTCTATCTCTATCACTCCATGTTACACACTTATCAAAAATAAAAAGAAAAAAAAACTCAATTATTTTTCTGAAAAAAGAACGTTTTCCCACCTTATGTGTCCTCTCATTTTCGAATAATAAATTACCTTGAAAAACTATGATCATTAATTTATTATTCTTTGGCATCTTTTTTTTTTTTTCTTTCTTATGGCATCTTTTTATTTATTTATTCCAAACTATGTTCAAACACAATGTCCCACTTAAGTCTTATCACATATTTTTTATTTTATTCTCCATGTTTAGCCCATTACATGATTATTATCATTAGTATTATTTTTATGTAGTACCCTCCTTTTCTTCATTTAATAAAGCAATAATTATGTCATTGTGGAATCAAATTATAAACAATTGAGTATGAAATATTAAATCAAATAAAGAAAAAGATTCACCAACTCATAGAGTTTCCTTTTTCCTATTTTAATTATTACTAGTAATATTTTAAGATGCACCAAACTAATACAAATTTTCTCTCAAAAGAATATTCATATCAATTTATGAACAATTTTTTTTAATTTATATTACGTCATTAAAAACAAATAGGAGTTTTGTAGTAATAATTTGCAACGTTTAACCTAGGTCAAAGTTTTCTTGAAGCGATTTATGACTTGACTTATGTTATATGAATATTCAATTTAAATAGCTTTTTAAATAACTTATAACAATCTAATATCTAGGAATCAAATAAATCAAATTATAAACAATTGAGTATGAAATATTAAATCAAATAAAGAAAAAGATTCACCAACTCATAGAATTTCTTTTTTCCTATTTTAATTATTACTAGTAATATTTTAAGATGCACCAAACTAATACAAATTTTCTCTCAAAAGAATATTCATATCAATTTATTAACATTTTTTTTTAAATCATTAAAAACAAATAGGAGTTTTGTAGTAATAATTTGCAACGTTCAACCTAGGTCAAAGTTTTCTTGAAGCGATTTATGACTTGACTTATGTTATATGAATATTCTATTTAAGTAGCTTTTGAAACAACTTATAAAAATCTAATATCTAGTACTCACTAATCCGATTAATTTAAATTCACAAATAAACTAACAAATGAAGCAGAATGTTTATATTTGGATAGCTTTGGTTAATGTCTACAGGTGTGTATATGTTTCTCAATGTAATATTTTCTCATACTGCCAAAGAGTTGAATTATAGGTAAGTATTTTTCAAACAGGGATAAAAATTACTTTAAGATGTAAATCAATTCTAACATCTTTAACTTTCAGATAATTAAAAGAAACCATAATTTCTTAAAAAATATCACTATTAACTGTGCAATTTACCTTCTTAAAAGAAAATAATCAATAAACATTGTTAGAAACATTCGCTTCTTCATGAAAATAAAGCTACTTTCAAATAGCAAAATAATAAAATATTATTATATTTTAAAACAAAACACATAAAAATCAATAACAAGTGAAGATATAAAATCCAACTATATATTTGAATTTTTACTTTTAAACACTTATTTTAGGTACTTGATTCACATAAATCTATTACCACTATATATATGCTCCATTCTACCCATTGTCTATACTCTATTGTGTAGAGCCTGGATCCAAATGACAAAAGAATTGAATCAAAACTTCAAAATCACAAAAGAATTAATGATAAAATCAAAGAGGCTAGTGTTCTGCCATAGATTTCCAAATATTTTTGGCAAATATTATTTGAATGAGAATTCGGGTGAAATTTCACCACGTGTTTGATTATAATATTTGGGAAATATATTTCACTTTTTAAATAAATATGATTTATACCCATAAGTTTTAAAACTATCAAAATTAATCATAGGTGTGTAGCTAGAAATGTTGACGTAACAAGATTCATGACTTCTGCAACAAGTCAATTGGATCTTCGTTGCAGCAAATAACAAGTAGTGTCCATGACATTTGAGCAATGTGATAGTTTAGAATGAGTGCAGCAAGCATCATTCCATACATCGTGAAGTAGACGAAGCACGTGACTTTATTATCCTAAGCTGATTGTTCGTCATTTTCATCAACAACCCTATCATCACTTTCATATTTACTGAATATTTCATCATTGCTTTGGTGTTCACGTAAAAGAATGATGTAATACAGTACTCCCTCCGTCCCATTTTATATGTCACCTTTTTACTTTGCACTTGCATTAAGAAATAATGTAATTTTACTCTTCTACCCTTATTTAATTTTTTTGGAACTCAAGTTTTCAATCAATGAATATGAAATAATTTATTTTGATGAATCAATTTAACCAATGAACATGCATCATTTACTTAGCTTTTCTAAGTTGGTCAAATGTATATTTTCAAGACTAATAACTCAGAAGGGTAAAAAATGAAGAATATGATAATGGACCAACTATTTAAAGAAAAGAATGACATATAAAATGGAACGGAGGAAGTATTTCAGAAGAGGGCACACAAACCCTTGCGCCTTTCCTATTATTTGGGTTCCTCTCATTTTGTGAACTCTTCCATTATTTTTTTAAATAAATTATATCCCTACTTCTTTTGCCGTTTAGAAATTTTGTCTCAATTTTTATATTTTTTTTAAAATTTATTTTTGGTCTAGAAAATAAATAAAATTATTATTTTTTCTCAAAATATATCAGAAACCACAAAACACTCTTTCTCTCCTAATTGACAAGTCATGTCCCATTAAATTCTATATTTTAATGATTTAACTAATACTAAATCATTCAACCAACTTAAGACTTTATTCTCCTAATTATCAATCAAGTCATGTCCCATTAAAATTCTATTTTTTAATAATGAATTTTATTTTTTAACCCAATTTAATTCATGTCTTAGACCCGATTTAAAATATATTCAAAGAAGCACTTTTATATCCAATAGAAACCTTTGATGAATTTATATATACCTCCCATTTTTTATTTTATTACGTTTAACTCTATGCAATTCTCTATCCGTAGAGTACATTGATTGTACATAAATGACTATAGCAGAATTTCTCTTATTCATATTAACAGCTACTCTAGGGAGAATGTTTTTATGTGGTGCTAACGATCTCTCATATCTTTCGAGTTCTACCCGGTGTAAAAATGTCAAAATAAGTTATTTTAGCCCTTATAAAAAGAAAAACAATTTGAGATTTCATTGGTATAAAATTGCTTCTTTGAATATTTTTTATCCATTAAATAAATTTATGATAAAATTATAGTTTTAATATGGCACGACATGCCAAGAGAAAGGGAGAGTTTTGTGGTGGTTAATATAATTGAGTCATAATTGATATTCTAATCCTAAAAGAAAATTAAAATAATTTTAGGAGGCAATTATCAAAATATGAATAACCATTCAGCAAATTATTTTGTAATTCATTAAATATATATAAATTATTACTTTAAAAGTCATTTCTAGAAAAATATAAGCTAATTAATATTTAAATATAGACTATAGTTACGCTTGCTAGTTGGTGGTGTTAATGATGGAGATTAAATTTTTATCGATTAAAATTAAAACTAAACACATGAAAAGATTAACTGAATCCAATATTTATATATAATATATATACATATAAAACTATAATTTTAAATCAAATATATAATATAATTTTTCATTTAAAAAAATTCAAATAAATCCTCTTGCTCTCACCTAGTTCCGTTTATGGGTGTTACGTACAATTTAGGGGGAACTCATCGGTGGCCCCCTAAACTTGGCACGATATTTCACTTAGACACCTCAATTGGACGATGTTCATTTTAGACACCTCAGGTAGGATTCCGTTGTGTCATTTTGATACTTTTCGCTGACATGACATGGTAAGTGTAATGCACCCAAAATCAACGCGTGAAGGGGCTCTTTTTCAAGCCAAAAAAATAATATTTAAAAGGTTTTTACTATTCTTCTTCCTCATTCTCTCCTCCACCACACACCATCCATTTACCACTGCTGCAACCGTTGCTATTAATACAATCAAATTAGTTTTTTTATTTATTCAGTTCTGAAAATCACCACAACCATCGTCATCTTCTCATTCTTATTCTTTAGAAAATAGCACAAAAGAGATATAGAGTGTATGAAAAAAGACGATTTTCGATTCCACCTTTTTCGCTGGAAAAAATGGATACGAACACTCATAGTTAATAATTTTTCTTTCTTTCTCTCCTTGTCTCCCTCCTCCTCCTCTCTTTTTCTCTCAAAACAACACTAAGATAGAAAGAAAAAAAGAATCTAAAATAATTTTAAAGAGCAAATTAAGAAAACAAATTAAGAAAATTGTTGGGTATAGTAGAGAAGACAACTACCATGGAGGGCAAGGAGGGGTGGGGGGGAGGGGAGGGGTTAAATTGATTTTTTTTTTAGAATAATATTTTTATTTTATTTACTAAATAGATTTTAAAATAATTTTTAACTTAAAATAACACATGTAATCATTTAATTCGTCGTTTGCCACGTTATCAATGAGTGTATTACACTCTCCTTCAGCTTTTTTCTTATTGTAAAAAAAGTGTCAAAAGAATATAACGGAACCCTACATGAGGTGTCTAAAATGAACATCGCACAGTTAAGATGTCTAAGTAAAATTTCGTGTCAAATTTAGGGGGCCACCAATGGGTTCCCTACAATTTATAATTTGCATCATGCATTTATTATTTTATGTATATGTAAAGCCACAGTTACAATAATACGTACAAAAGTTTGTGCTTTTTTTTTTTTTTTTTTTTTTTTTCTCTTTATGGGTTTTCCACTCTATATTTATAATTTGTATTGCTTGATCAATTAGAATTTATATCGAAAAATTTAAATACATCCTATGTTAATTTAAACGCGTCTCTTCATCCACAAAAGATTAAATTCACCCCACTCTACCCTATTATCATCCCTATTCAAAATCAATCAATAGAAGAATTATCACTAGATCTTTGGTTGATGATTTATAACAAAACATTATTTAGCTAAATCAATTTTATATGAAAATAAAACTTCCATATTATAGTATCTCATATTTGTCACTTAAGTTGTGCTTATTCAATTTGATTATGATTAATTGATAGGTGAGAAATCTTTTCAATATTAGTACTTTTTTCTCGTTTTATCTTCGTTTTTTAACCTATAGTTGAATGATTGATTTGACAAGATGTAGTACTAGATGACAAAAATGGCATAACATGGACTGATGATCTACTGATCCGTTTTTTTATTTTTCATAGGATGTCCGATATTTATGGTGTTTGAATTTTGGATAAATCATAACCTAACAAAGGCGATTTCAAATTCAAGAAATTTAAATTCGAGACTTCTGATTATGACTGAAGGAATATTTACCACTCTATTACAATCATTGATGATACATTAATGATCTTTTTCAGATTGCTTGATCCTTATTGATTTGACACACCTAGAGCCGTTAAAACAGGCTTTGCCCATGGAGTCGGTCCAACCCAACTGGTTATTGAAGTAGAGTTGGAATAAGAGATTTCAAGCCCATTTAAAAGTAGGGCTTAGAAGCCCAGCTCATATAAGCCCTTGACCCTTGAAGCTTGATCAGGGCAAGACTGGGGTCGGTCAATGAGCCAAAACTTTTTATTTAAGGATAACTTATAATAATCTCACTAGTATATAATTTAATTACTTAAATACACATTATGTTGTAATATTATGAATCTTACCAGATTTTGGTATGTTCAGATACATGCATCTCGAAATATATTGACTCAAAATTAGGTTAATTTGTTTTAGATACACTCTATCCAAGTAGATTCACGTGTATCTACGATACATAGACAAAATTCACGTCCTCACCTCCTCCCATCTTGTTTGTCACTCTCTTAACTCGCTCGCGTATCCGATATGCGAGATACATGCTAATTACACTAGATTTTTTGCTAGTGTAATTAAAAATCTAGTGTAATTAAAACAACACCATTGTTTGTCATATTTGATTTAAAAATCTTCTCATTTTCTTGATGTTATAGAATTATACATTTGATAAGAAAAAAAAAAAGAGAAAAGAAAAAAAGAAGGGTTAGCCCCCCCCCCCCCCCACGTCAGCCCTCGCCCCTTCTAGGATTGGGTTGGGTTGAGCATATTCAGGCCCTTCCAAATGAAGGGCCGATCCGTCCTAGCACTTTAGATTCCTTGTCCGCGAGGCTTGGGCCTGCCATTTTTGTTAGCTCCAGACACACTCCTTTAAAAAGTCTTAACCAAAAATGCATTTACCTAAACTAATCTTATTAATGATTGTTTGAAATTTTATTTTTTTTATGCTAAGGATAATAATAAAATAATTTGATAAAAACTCTCTCAATTTGCTAAAATGGATAAGTAAAATAAAGTATCTAATTTTAGTTTCAATTTATTTGATTTTTTTATAGTCAATTTTAAAATGAATCTTTTTTTTTTGAAAATTTTCTAATTTGAATTATTCAATTACATGTTTACGATCAGCAGATTAAATGCATTTGATACATTTAACGTATTTTTAGTTTAAGATTATAAAATTTAATTCTTTTATTCCTAAAATTCATATCAAATTAAAAATCAGATAAAAAAATTAAAAAAAAAATACAAGTACGTAGGTAGCGCGGCTTGTGCAGAGCTATATATATATATTATGCCTTTTGTCTTTTTTCTTGTTTTCAAATAAATAAAAGCGAAGTTTCAAGGAAACATCATATTTGGAAGCTTCAATTATGCCTTTTGTCCTTTTTCTTCTTTCAAAATTCAAATCAAGGGCATCAATATAAAAAATTAAATATATAATGAACACAAATCCAAATAATAAAAAACTGTAATAATATATATGCATTACTAGAGATGTGGAAAAATTGGTTTAAAAAAAAAATACCATTAATTTATTAGTATTAGAATATTGGGTTTACAATTTTTTCATAATTTTATAATTTTTTATTGAGTTATTATTTCGATTTATGATTTTAATGATTTAAAATGACCTTTTTCGTACAAGTTAATTTCGTTAGTGATATTAAAAAATAATATATATTCTTTTAGCTTAGGTTCTTCGTTTACAAATTTGTTTTTGTGTAGCATGGTGCATGTGATTTAAAGGCATGCACGTACCAAATAAATAATTTGACAATGTAAAAAAATGATGTGCTGTATGCATTTAATTAATAATCAGATGCAGAGTTAGGATTAAGAGTTTGAATATTCTAAATTTTAGGATAGTTTAAAATTTTTTTGTCAAAGCATGCGTCCCTTTTTTAATTTTTTTTTTTTAAAATTGATAGTTGGGTTCGAATCCACACTACTGTGGAAAGCATTTCCTCAATCATTTTTATACCACTGAATCATCAATCAATTTTGTTAGGGAATTCACAAATTAATATTCATATATATATTTATTTAATTTTCTAATACATAATATAAAAGCTATGAAAAAACAACTGAATTCTTTCGAACCGACTAACCCCATACTTAGTTCCTCCCCAAACCATGCTTGTCCTTCTCAAGTTGGAGAACTTTGGTCCTACAATGTAAGTGACTATTTACCCATATTATTGAGCAGTCTCTCATTTTATTCCTTTTCTTATGAAATTTATCAGTATTTTTTACTTTGATTCATAATCAGAAGCTAATTGGATTTCTTATAATTGACCTCTAATCCATGATCAAATAGAATAACATAAATTTTTTACTATTTAGCTACGAAATTTTATTTCTTATAATTGACCATTTTTTTAAATATAATTTTTAAAGAAATTTTTGTAATTTTAAAAAAAATAAGAATAAAAATTAATTAGCCCTTACTCTATAAAATTTATGTGAAATTCGTACACTATTTTTACCACCTAACTTCTCCCAAATTACAAATCACTTATTTTTCACAAACAAAAGCAAACAAGCTTCATATATACCCACACAGTTCATTTTCAAGAACCAACCACCTCTTTTGTTCTTTCTTCTAAATAAAACAAAAGGATAAATCATTACCCCTTTTATCTACTTGTTTATCTTTCCATCTTTCGATTTGATTAGTGGAATAATGGATAATAATTCTAGGATATTTTGTAGAATTATTTTATTTTTTATATTTAATTGTAAGTATTAATTAACCTAAAGAATTTTGTTATATTAAAATGATGAGATTAGTTATTATTAGGGAACATTATAAATAATAGCAAACTATTAATTCAAATTAAATGCTATAAACATAATTTAATTTAATTGTATCCCATTGCAAGCTGTTGCTATTTCGCCTCTCTTCCTGGTGAATCTCGCTCGCCACTCTCGTTCTTGCTGACAGTCTCGTTCACCTCTCTCGCTTTTATACAAACACAAATGTATAAAATGCGTTTGTGTTTGTATGAAGCGAGAGAAAATTGTATATATACATATATTTTCGTTTCACTCTCTCCCCTCTCCTAAATCTCACTTGCCACTCTCCAGATCTCACTCGCCACTCTCACTCACCTCTTTCACTTTATACAAACATAAATGTATACGTTGCATTTGTGTTTGTATAAAGTGAGAGAAAATTGTATATGCAAATACAAATGCATATATTTTCGTCCTATACACTTATGATTATACAAATACGATCTTTCCCTGCCTAGTTTTCTTTTGTCTTTCTCTCTTTCTCGATTTACACAAACACATATTATACAATTGATTCTTTTATATATGTGTATCGAAACAGATTATACAATTGCTTCTTTTGTATATATTTATAGAGAAATAGCCATAGGAAACATAAAGTTTGCTATGAAGCGCAATTATGCAAACTATAATTATAACATACAAATATGATTTTTGTATTTGCTATATGTGAAAGTTTCTCTTATTATTAAGCCATAAACCTCAAATAAGATCTAATTGATATTAATATGTATAATTAAAATATGACCTGTTATATTTTATGTGATTAATTTAACTATTTGATTATAATGCCTTAATTTTCGTACGGTAATAGAGATTGCATTTTCTCGTACTGCTGTTGCACTATACGGCTCTCCTATCCGTCTAATAATTGATCAACCATATGAGTTGATATAAAAGAAATTGTAAAAAAAAAAGAGAATAATATTTGTTTTAAATAAGTTTTAAAGTAATGAAAACTAAATTATAATCATAAATAAATATGATGAAACAAAGAGCTAATTATTGATTAATATTTGTGAGTATAAGTTTGTTCCTTTTTGATCTTTTTTTTTTGTACTTTTTTTTTTTGTGATTCAAGTGTTAGTATCGTAGTTTTCGAACGTAGGATGATTTGAACCTCCTAAAAATTTCGAAGAACGAAGTATTTGATGTTTTGATAACTTTACGAATATTCTAGGAATTTATGAGATTTCATAAGCCTTTTGAAGGAAATATGTTATTTTTTATATAGGCGTGAACAAAAGCTTAGGGTAGACTAAACCTCCAAGAATTATAACAGAGATTGAACTCGTCTTGTAGAGTTCCACAAAATTTCGAAGTTTACAAGGATTTATGGATTTAGTGGCATAGCCACCCTATGTTAGGGTGTCCAATTGGACACCCTTCGTCAGAAAATTATACCATAAATACAAGTAAAATAATAAATAAAGTGGCTAAATAATATATTTTGGACACCCTTGACACAACAATATAATGTAATCTAGTGGTTTCAGGCGCCTTGAAAGAGTAAAGACACATGAACTTAAAGTGTTTGTGTGTTCGAATATCACTATCACTAGTAACAATTTTTTTTCCACTTTTTAAGAAGAGCGGGTCACTTTAACACTTGGACACCCTTCGTGAAATTTCTGGCTCCACCACTGAATGGAGTGTATGTAGTTTTGATGAAACTCAAACATGTGACATGAAGTATCCATAAAACTGGAGCAGAAATATACGAATGCACCAACATGAGGGTGTGAGAGGTTGGCTATAGCAGGAGTTAGGAGAAGCAGAGGTAGGAACTAAGAGAGCTGATCGATTAGATAGAGCATGAAACAACTTCAGTTTATTGAAGATATGCCCTAAATAAGAAGATATGAAGATTGATAGGGGTAGAAAGTTAGTTGATATCTGAGTGTAGTCGTACTTTAGTTGTCGTGTCGTTTCTTGTTCTTCAATGTATATTATTATCTGCTACTTTATTTACTCTATATATCTTATTATTATACTCTCATATTTTTTTGTAACCCTAGTTCAAATACTTCTCTTTTAAGCCAATGGTCTATCGAAAACAACCTCCCTAATCCTCTATCTCATAAAGATAAAGACAATATTTACATACATCCCGATACTCAAACATGAAACATCCACAATATTAGTTTAGTATATAGATTTATCCCACGTAATTATATAGATGTGTCCTACTTACATAATTTGTCCATTTCAAATTATTCATCATTCTATATTTTATAAGTTTATACTTTCAGCAATCTCTGATATTCCTTAATATATACAAATGACATGGCAGATCTGGTATAGTGGTGCAACAAAAATTTTTAATAAGAAATTTAAAATTTTAAAAAATAGACATATAAAGTAGTCGAAGAAGGTTTTACATCTACTATATACACCTAAATAATATAATTTTCTGCTGAAGAAGGTTCAGATAAACTCGGCTCTGCCCCTGATTTGGTACCATAAAATTTAAAAATATATTTATAATTATGATATACACGTTTCTAATTTATCATAAAATTCAAAAAAATCTCTTCTATATAATTGAATTTGTGTCCAATCGAATAAAGACACATAAAATAAATTTGATGGATAAGTGGCAATTTTTGATAAGTGGGCTTAAAATACTTACTTATATAGTCCGTCTGCAGGACCAATGATTAGTTTCAACCTCCACAGCCAATACAATTTTAGTTCATAAAATAACAGTAGTACATAATATTATGTAATACTTTTTTTATTACTTATTTAAATAATTATATATTCTTATATTTGAAAATATTTAATTTGGAAATTTTCATTTATTCTTAACGATTTTTTTAAATGATCATACAAATAGTATAATTTGTTTAAGATCACAAATTTTAGAAATGATAAAAAGTACTTATGACTTACTTAAAATAAGCTACTTTATCTTTCATTGCATTCAAAACTGTCTTTACTGTTAGTTAACTAGCTCAAAAATAGGTCATCAACACGCCAATAGTTCAAAAATACCTTTTTCTACTAACAATTACTTCAAAACAAAAATATAAGACCATATACACTAACATTTAACAACTTCACATTTAAAATGTTAGGAAAATACACATTAAATAATGTATGCATGATTCTTATAATATGTTAAAAAAAATTAGAGTTCCGTATTTAAATTTGACTTCAGACCACTAATTAAGTTGAGCCGCCACTGATATACCTTTGAGCTATTGGAAACAGAACACTTTTGTACCCACCATTATATATCAATTAGCTGGCTCATATCATGAGTTGCCGTAAACCATTTGGATATTTCGATTGAAATAAGTTGAAACTAATATTTCCAAGAGAATAAGATGTATGAAGACAAACAAGACAATTGCGCAAATTAAGGACTAAATAATGGGGCACTAAAGATGCTGGATTGATAAGTATTAACATCTCAAGAAGTTTTGATTTTAGTTATTGTCATTTCAATTATCGTAAATTTTGAATATGTAATCGTCTTTGAAAGAGAGTGTTTTATCTTCGAATTTGAACAAGTCAGACATTAAAGCGGGCATCAAACACTAAATGAGAAACTATCACACTTGTCAGTTAACACTATCAATTACTACTGTCAGTCACTATTACTACTAGATACTATTCACTTCACACTACACACCATTAGCCAACACCAGTCCCTATCGACAACTATATCCACTATATATATACTATTTTGAGATGTCCAATAATACTTGTTCATTTTATGAAATTAATAGATAATTTTACATTTAGTTCCTAATTTACCCCTTATCATGTTTCCTTATACATTTTTCAAGACATTATATTTATTATATTCAAAGGGTGATATAATAAAATTATCCTTCTATTTATAGTTTTTTAAGAAGTGTGCAAAATCAACCTTGAACAAGTATTGTTGGACAGAGAGTAGTAATCACCACCACCAAATTACCATATAAATTTTTAAAAATATTTTGTTCATAAAGTATTAGATTAATTTTATATTTATTATTTTTCATTTAAAGAAAAATTTAATACATTCTAGATGTTAAATAGCAAACAATCTTAATTATCTAGAATTCAAATTTTCACGTAACATTTTAATGTGTGTGTGTATATATATATATATATATATATATATATATATATTTGAACACATATTTGGATAATAGATAGTAATATAAATCACTCATTTTAAGAAAGTAATTTGCTGGCAAATATTCTTTCAAAATGGCCTAGGTTTTATAAAAATCCACTTACACTAATAATGTATAAAGTTTTAAATGCATTTAGTAATTGGAAAAAAGAAAATAAATAATTACCCCATCGAACTTATATTCTTTTTTTGAAGTAGACACCTAAAATTTGCGGGAGTCCTATTACCCTATGAAACTATTTATATTAACGATACTTACAGTATTTTCAGCCACTTTTAATTATTGCAGTTGTGTTTTCACGAAAATTGGACGCGTGAAGGAGTAATATTACATCCCCAAACAAGTGTCAAAATGCCACGTGACATTTTTTATTGAGGAACTTTCACATATAGCCACTCAAAAATAGTCTAATTACTCCCATAGCTATAGTTTGACAATTACAATTCATAGCTACAGCTATAGGGAGGAAAGAGGTGAGCGAAACTGGGAGAGAGAGAGGCGAGAGAGAGAGGGCAAAGAGTGGGAGAAAGGTGAATTGTATATGTATATCGGTTAGATAATTGTATATTATACATATGCATTTGTATATATGGCAAGCGAGATTGGGAGAGGGAGGAGAGAGGCAAGTGAGAAAGGGCAGAGAGTGGGAAAGAGGTGAATTGTATATGTATATCGGTTAGATAATTGTATATTATACATATGCATTTGTATATATGGCAAGCGAGATTGGGAGATGGAGGAGAGAGGCGAGTGAGAAAGGGCAGAGAGTGGGAAAGAGGTGAATTGTATATGTATATCGATTAGATAATTGTATATTATACATATGCATTTGTATATATGGCAAGCGAGATTGGGAGAGGGAGGAGAGAGGCGGGCGAGAGAGGGCAGAGAGTGGGAGAGAGGTGAATTGTATATGTATATCGGTTAGATAATTGTATATTATACATATGTATATGCATATTCTGGCGAATTATACCTATACAAACGTGACTAATTATACAAATACGAAGTCAGCCCACGTAATTAATATATAATGTTAGTCGCGAGTGGTAATTAAAGCAAACTATAGCTATGATAAGTAATTAAGTAGTATAAGTTTGCCTAACCACGTAATTTTCCCTTTTTTCTTTGATTTTTTAATTGATAAATTAGACCCACCTTCCCCAAATTACCATTAATTGCCTTTTAAGAAGTTTTTTCAACAGGCCAAAAATTAAAAATCATCATTCTTGCTCTGATTTTGTATTTTTTTAAATGTGATATTGTTAGATTTTTTTTTTCTTTTTAAAACTTGATTAAAAAGTTTTTGTCTTTCCTAAAAATTAAAGATTGAAAATTGTCACGACCCAGACCGTTGTGATTGCCACCCACACTAACGCTTCGGTGGGAGAACCATTAAAGCTAATTAGCTAACCAAGAACTACACAACTTAATAAAAAAGTAAGGCATTTAAAGTTACGGAAGCAAGTTTAAATGCCTAGGAAAGGGAAAAATAGGGAGTTCCCATAAACTCCAACAAAAGTCTAACAACCAAATGCGGAATTAACGCCTAGAACCTGAAAGCCAATGTACCAAAACTCTAACAAGGATCATAAGTCTAAGGAAATGGGTACAAGCCAATTAAACATAAGAAATCTAAAGTACTAGTCTAAGTCCGAAGATGTGGACATAAACAAAAGAGAACTCATGGGAGCCGGAAGAACTGACTCACCCTTGAATTGGATTGATCACTGATCTTTCATGCGAGGTCTGTCAATAGCCGCCTGAAGATGCCCTAAACTCAACAAAGAAAGATCAAGTGCAGTATTAGTACACAACCACAATGTACTTGTAGGATCACACGACTATCCCACTAATTGCAATATAAACAAGTCATTACAACATAATAAACATGAATACACCGAACATATACAACATCAATTATTACTTATGAACAACGTACAATTTCATAGTTCACAAGATATACAATTATGTGAAGTCAATGACCCTCTTATGAACCCATATAATGTACCGAATTGTGGTACCCGTTCTAAGTTAGTGTGTCGGATCGCAATACCCGCCCTAATTTTTATGCCGATACGTGGCAACCGATCTCAGTTAGTGTGTTGGAACGTAACACCCGATCTATTCAACAAGCCACAATCACGTACACAATGTACATTCTCATAATCATACAATCAAGTCATGATTCATAACATACAATTATTTAATCATCCTCATTTACGATTAGTGTGATCAATAATGCAACCTTCACATACATACATGCATCATAATGAAGCAATTACAAGCATACATCACACAAAACACGAAATCACAACAATCACCTACCTCGAACAAAACTTGAATCCCCTAAGAAATTTGATTCTTTCCTTTCCGGATTCTTTTCACTTGTTCTTGGCCTACAAACAATCAATAATACGCAGTGATCAGTCATTAAGTCTAATTACTAGGATTACAACTAACCCATTAACCCTAGACCAAACCCTTGATCCCATACCCAGATTATGGCTTTTTCCACCATAAATTCCAGATCAAAACCCTCCCCCATCGATAATTACCAAAGAAACTAAGTTCTACGGATCGAAAAATGGAATCGAGGAGTGAAAACCTTACCTTTAGGCTCAAGTAAGCGTGGCAACGGAACTGGAATCGGCACTATCGGACTGGGACGGACCGGAACCGGAACCGAAACGGAACCGAGCACCACGGGCCGGAACCGAACCGATAATTCCGAAAATAAATATGTATACCCGTCCCGGACCGGTACCGGACCGGAAATCGGGTCCCAACGGCTATATTTTTTTAAAAAAATTATTAAAATTAAAAAATTAGGAACATTACTCAAATAATATTAAAACTTTTAAAGTTTTAAATACAAACTTTCAAACTTTAAAAGTATAAAAGTTTAAATTTCACACTTTAAAAGTTTGAAAATTTAAATTCAAACTTTAAAACTATAATAGTTTAAATTTCACCCATTAAAAGTTTGAAAATTTAAATTCAAACTTTAAAACTATAAAACTATAAAAGTTTAAATCTCACATTTTAAAAGTTTGAAAATTTAAATTCAAGACAATAATAATAAAAAAAAAGGTGAATAGCCTATACTTTTATTAATATTAATTAAATAGTACGAGTTGAGTTACAAAATATTAGTAGAGTATTAAAAAATCTAATCTACACAGCCACCTTCTAGGAAGGGATCTGTTTGAATTAGATCTCAAATTATTATACTCATACTAATAGACATTTAAATTTAATAGTTCAAGCTACCAAGGAAATGTTTTTTTAAATCATTTAACATTTCTCTAGTAACATTCTATAGAATTGGTTGATTAGCTAGTTCCTCCATTGCATCAATGTTGTCTTCACTATCATCTTGCATTATTTTATCAATGTCATTTTCAAATTTGGTCGGTAAAGGTGGACGACCATAACTCCTTCTCTCGCCATTAATCCAATCTCTAAATAGTATCGATATATCTAAGCTATCTGCTGCTAACAAATATCTATGCTCTCTAATTTGAAATCTTGTTGTACTAAAAGCACCTTCCGAAGCTACTGAAGACGCTTGAATATATAACACATCTCGAGCAACTGGTTGAAGTTTTGGAAATCCCTGACCGCGATTGCTTCAGCATTTTAGAAGATCAATAGTAATAGGTTCTGTATTTGATTAATATATGCATTAAAATCATTTCTATCATTATGAGAAAGTTCAAGATAACAATCTATCATATCATCAATATCATCTTCATTATTATATCTACTCTTAGAACTTTGAGGATCTTCATTACGTACTGCATTCATTATATTAGAATTATACAAGTCATACAATTTTTTAGCTTCAATTTTTATACTATCTTTAACATCTTGACAACTAGGTGTTTCATCATCTTGACTATCAATACCCAAATTAAAATATATTTTATCAACCATTCGTGATGCACCTTCATCTTTGTAATGTGGGTTTAACAAACAAGCTGTTAAATAAATTTGAGGAATAGGAATAAAATATTTTAAAAAAAATTCAATCATTTTGTTAACAAATTCTTCAAATCTTGGTTTATTTTTGAATTTATAAAATTTACTAGAAATAACACAAATATTAGGTAAAACAGAGCAAATAGTTGGATAATAAAGTGCAGATATTTTTTTTGTAGTTCAATAAAAAACTTTTAAGAATTCTATAAGTTCTGTTATGTCATTCCAATCATTATCATCAAGTCTATATATCATATTTGAAGTATGAGCATTCCAAACCATTTGTAAAGGTTTCCTATATTCATAAGCGACTTCAAGCATTTCATATAAAGAATTCCATCTAGTACACACTGATTTTGGAATTTTTCTAGGTGGAAGATTAAATTTACGACAACGATTTTCAAAATCTCTGTGTCTAGACTTAACTTGACATTTAAAAATAAAATAACATATAGTTTCAACTTTTATGCAACCATCATTATACATTGTTATACCATCTCTAAAAATCAAATTATATATGTGTGCAGCACGTCTAATATGAAAACCATCAATATAAATCAAGCAAAGAGATGATTTTAGTATTTCAACAATAGTTTTATTAATAGAAGCATTATCTGAGGTGACACTACTTATTTTATCACAAATTCCATAGTTTTATAAAACATCTATAATTGTTTGAGCTATATAACTAACGGTTTTATGCATTTCACAACATGTATAACCTAAAATTCTGTTTTGCAATGTCCAATTTTCATCAATCCAATATGCAGTCATTGTGAACTAATCATTAATATTTACACTACGGCCTATATCAGAAGTAATAGCTATTTTACAATTATTATAATAAAATAAACAAAGAAGGTATTGAAAATATTGAGCTTGATAACCAAAGATAACCTTTTTAATTGTATTTCTAGTAAAACTTTTAAAATGTGGATTATACACAATTTGAATATAATGAATTGAATCGGGATTTTCAGCAAAACTAAATGGCAAACCCATAACAACAATCATTTTAGCTAATTCTTTAAGATCTTTTTCTCTACTATATGACTGTTGTATACTAGCGCCATAAACATTAGAATGATTTAATTGTGTTTGGACCATATTACCCCTCTACTCCTACATTTTCAGGAAGGGTGGTACCATTCTTTTTAGTTTCGGCTACAGTTTTAGCATGCAAAAATTTATTTTTACAATGTGACATTAAATGATTAGTCAAATGTCCTGTCCCACCCTGTTTACCTACAGTTTTATGATTCATTTTATGTTTACGTTTATTACAAATTGCTGGTGTTTTATCTTCATTCTGAGTCATAAATTGCCACACAATTGATTTTTTAGCGCGTCCTACCTTAGTCCTAAGATGGTCGGGGGGAATAGGAATAGGACAATGAAAGGTAGCGGGAGGGGAGGAGAGATTGGGATTAGGAATAGCCGTAGTTGGCTGAGTTTCATCATCATCATATTCATCAACATTATTATCAAAACTATCAATATAATCATTAACATATCATGTTCATCATCTTCAGGTAATTCCTCATCAAAATTACCAAATCTTCTTTGTAAATGTTCATGATAAGGATCTAATCCACTATTACTAGCAATATTAAAAACAGTTTCATCAACATGCGTATAATCATCCGTATTTATTCTTAATTAAAAAGTTTTTTTAGTTTTAGATTTAGAAGTACTATCGGTTTTTTTTTTCTTGAATTTTGAGCTCCATAAATTAGTGATCGAATCAACTATGGTTGTTTTACCCTTGTCAACATTGTTTTTACCGAAATCCATTTTCAAATATAAAAAGTAGTAAATTATATATAATACGAAAATGTAATGCAAAGTTTTAAACAATTAAATAACTAAATAAGTAGAGACTAGAGAGTAGAGACTAATTACTCACAAAATAAATAATTAAATGCAAACAAATAAATAACTAAATGAAAAGTGAGTTGGAACAAATGTACCAAACGTCTACTTAAAAAAGTAGACGTGTCTGACCGAAAACCAAAAATTGAAAGTTTAATTTTGAAGCTCCAATTTTCAAAGTCCAAATTCGTAATTTTGAGAATAAGAGATTAGAGAGTAGAGAGAGTAGAAAATAATATTTTTATGAGTGAAAAGAATGAAAGATTGGGAGTATTTATAGTTAAAAAAAATGGATGAAAATGTAGTTTTTAGAAGGTTGGGGTATTTAAAAAAGTTTGGGGGGGGTAGGGAGGTGTAAAGGGGAGTTATGTAGGTGAAAGAGCCGTTGGTGGGGGCCCGAAACCCGTTGCCCAACGGCTCTCAATGGCTAATTTTAAGATTTAAAAAAAATAAAAAAATCGAACCAGACCGGGATCGAAACCGGGACTGACCGGTAAATCTCGATTTCCATCCCGGACTCGCTACTGTCCAAACCTAATCGGTACAAGCCGAAATCGAGACGGAACCGATAATGGATCAGAATCGAAATCGGCACCTCCCGGTTCCTTTGCCACGCTTAGGCTCAAGAATGGTGGAAAACTGTTAAGAAAACAGCTAGGGTCGTTCCTTAGCCCTCAAAGTCGAAAAGTGTAAAATAAAATATTTTTTGGGTTTATTTCTAACTTAAGTCACGTCTCTCTCGCCGCAGTGGTTCTCACCCCGTTGTAGCGGCCCTACCCTAGCGGCTTACGCGGAGACAGAACCTCAGAAATTGAGTTCCAAACCTCCATTTCACAACAAACCTTCAACCTACGACACTCAGAAAATATCTGTTCACACTAAGATCATTTTTAGGAGTTTTACTCGCCTGAATTCAATTCTGTAAAGTCGTATAAGTTTCTTAACGTCTTAGCTATCTACTAATAGGATAAAATTCATAATTTTATCTATTGTTTGTTACCATATTTCCTTAGACCCCATTGATTTCGATTTCGTCCAAATCTGGACTAAGTTGGGGAAATTTCAAGATACTACCAAAATGTTTTTCGGTCCAAAATTTGTCGCAATTGGCTTTTCTATAACGACGTGAACCGGTCGTTACAATATATACCAATTTACCCATTGCTCATCTCTGAGTGATAAACTAAGAAAGACAGGCTAAAGCAAGAGTGGAGTAGTACCTGAATCGATGAACAACTGGGAATACTTGGCTCGTATGTCGTTCTCAGTTTCCCAAGTGGCTTCATCAACCGGACGATGCTTTTATTGAACTTTCACGGACTTAATCTCCTCGATCCTTAGCTTTCAGCCATTACGATCAAGACTATCAATCGATTCTTTCTCATACAGAAGGTCTTTGTCTAGCACAACCGAGTCTCATTTTATGATGTAATCCCCGTAACCATTATATCTCTTTAATATGAACACATGAAATACCGGATGAACTTTCGATAAATTTGGAGATAAAGCCAATCTATACGCCACTGGCCCTACACAGTCAAGAACCTCAAATGACCTAATGTATCGGGGACTGAGCTTGACCTTCTTGCCGAATCTCATCACTCCTTTCATGGGTGATACCTTAAGATGAACGTTCTCACCAGTTTGAAATGTTATGTCTCTTACCTTATGGTCTACATACTTCTTCTGTCTACTTTGGGCTGCTAAAATCTTAGCTTGAATACTCCTCACTTTATCTTGAGCATCCTTCACTTAATTAACCCTCATATGTTTCACATCTCCAGCCTCAAACCATCCTATGGATGATTTACACCCTATCCCATAGAGTGCCTCAAACGGTGCCATATCTATGCTGGAGTGATAACTATTATTATAGGAAAATTCATACAACAGTAGAAACTTATCCCAGTGCCCACCAAAATAAATCACACATGCCCTCAACATGTCCTCTAACACTTGAATAGTCCTCTCTGACTGCCCGTCCATCTGCGGATGAAACCTGTACTAAAAGTGAGTTGTGTGCTCAATTCCTTATGTAACTTTCTCCAAAAGTTGGAGTTAAACTGCGTACCACGGTCTGAGATGATAGAAAGGGGCACCTCATGTAGCCTTACTATCTCCTTTACATATACATTAGCCAATTAATGAGCATTATAGTCTGTTCTAACTGGAATAAAATGGGTTAACTTAGTCAATCGGTCAACAATTACCTAAATAGAATTAGTCTTTCCCAATGTCTTGGGAAGACTAACCACGAAATTCATGGCTATTCTTTCCCACTTTCATTTCGAAATTGACATTCTCTGAAGCAAACCTGTAGGCCGTTGATGCTCATATTTTACTTATTGATAATTTTGACACTTAGCCACAAATTCTGCTATATATTTTTTCATGCCAGGCTACCAGTAGAGTTGCTTCAAGTCTCGATACATCTTAGTCACACCTGGATGAATGGAATACCTCGAACCATGGGATTCGGTCAATAAACTCTAAATCAAGTTGCCCCATTCTAGGAACACAAATCTTTTCTTTAAAACTGAGCACAACTTCCACATCAATAGTGGTCTCTTGTGCCTTGCCAGAAACTGTTTTATTTTTGAGTTTTTTCAACTGCTCATCCTCAAATTGTTTGACCTTGATCTCCTCAATGAACATGACCCTTACTTCAATGCTAGCTAACACCCCACCTTTCTCTGAGATGCCAAACTGCATGAACTTAGATTCTAAGGTTTGAATTTCCTTAGCCAAAGGTCGCTTACACCTAAGCAAGCTAAACTACCCATACTCATTGTTTTTCGGCATAGTGCGTCCACCACTACATTAGACTTACCCAGTTGATATTGGATGGACACATCATAATCCTTAAGTAGCTTCATCCACTTTCGTTGTCTCATATTCTGATCCTTTTGAGTGAATACATGTTGTAGACTGCGATGATCAGTAAATATTTCACACTTAACACCATAAAGATAATGTCGCCAGATCTTATGAGCAAACACTATTGCTGCCAACTCTAAATCATGTGTTGGGTAGTTTCGCCCATGAACCTTTAACTGCCGCGATGCATAGGCTATGACATTCTTATCCTGCATTAATACCACACCTAAACCATAATGTGAAGCATTACAATAAACTATAAAGTCCTTACGTTCCACCGTGTAGGGCTAGAATATGTGTTGTGGTCAAAAGAGTCTTAAGCATTTGGAAGCTCTCCTCACATTTTTCAGTCCATTTAAAAGGTACCTCATTTTTTGTCAAATTTGTTAGATGTGTGGCAATAGAAGCGAAGTTTTTCACAAACCGATGATAGTAGCTAGTAATCCCCACAAAAATTCTAATTTCAGTCACATAACTTGGTCGAGCCCAATTCCTAACCATGTCATTCTTTTGGGGGTCTACCATTACCCATTCCTTTGAAACTACATGACCCAAAATGGCAATCGAAGTCAACCAAAATTCACGCTTAGAAATTTCGCATTCAACTTTTGTTTCCCAAGAACATCTAGAACAATACGAAGGGTGTTGGTGTGCTCTTCCTCACCTTTCGAATACACCAGGATTTCATCAACACTATCACAAACGAATTGAGAAAAGGCTTGAACAGACCGTTTATCAAACTCATGAAGGCGTATTTGTCAACCCAAACGACAAAACTGGAAACTCATAATGCCTATAACATTTCCTAAATGTCGTTTTTGGTATATCCTCAGGCCTAATCTTTAACTTATGGTAACCAGACCTTAAATCAATCTTAGAGAAACTGATACACTATGCAATTGGTCAAAAATATCATCTATCCAAGGCAATGTATACTTATTTCGAATGGTGACCCTATTCAATTGTCGGTAGTCTATACATATTCTCATACTACCATCCCTTTTCTTAACAAACAAGACAGGAGCACTCCATAAGAAAACACTAGGACGAATGAATCCTTTATCAAGAAGTTCTTGGATTTGAGTACCAGGTTCTAAATCAATGCAGAAATTTATATCTCTATCCGGGGGGCATATCAAGCAAATCAGTAGGAAACACTTCTCTAAATTCTGACACCACAGGGATGGAATCAATAGAGGGAGACTCAACTTCAACATCCCGAATGTGAGCCAAATAAGTCAAAAAACCCTGCACCACCCGTTTTCTAGCCCTAATGGAGGATATGATCTTAGCTTTCTAAGGCTCGTACACCCCTTCCCACTCTAACTTTTCCCTTCCCAAAATTTTCAGTGTCACGGACTTAGTATTACAATTAAGCATAACATAATAGGGGGACAACCAAGTCATGCCTAAGATTATATCAAGGATAGTAATATCCAAAATCACTAAATCAACCCAAGTCTGAAGACCTATAAACAAGATTGGACAAGCACGATAGACATGAGTGACTATGACAGACTCTTCAGCTGTGGTAGAAACATGGATGAGGGCATCACGTATATCACAAATCATATCATCAAACTTTAACGCAAATTGCACGGATACATAAGAACAAGTAGAACCCAGATAAGATAATATATTAGCCATCCGGTCACAGATGAGAATAGTACTTCTGATCACAACATCAAACACATTTGTTTCGATTTTCCATGAAACGGCATAACACTAAGCTCTGTCATCATGACGGGCAACTTTCCTGCCTGGTTACACCTTCCCTCTGCCTGTGTTATCATTTGCCCGACCTCCACGACCTCACTGGTTTCTTCCTCGCCCACTTTGTGGACGTCCTCGACCATTATTACTATTTCCCACGGGTAACACTTTTCTAGACTGCTATTGCGTGAAGTCTATCATGCGCGGGTGGGGACAATTTCTCCTCATATGCCCAGGTTCTCCACAGTTATAACAAGTAAGATCAAAAGATGGCTTGATGCCTGCCGATTAACCACATGCGAAATTAACACCTAGAACTTGAAAGTCAATGTACCAAAACTCTAACGAGGATCATAAGTCTAAGGAAATGGGTACAACCCAATTAAACATAAGAAATCTAAAGTACTAGTCTAAGTCCTAATATGTGGACATAAACGAAGAGAACTCATGGTACCCGAAAGAACTGACTCACCATTGAATTCGATTGATCACTGATCTTCCAAGTGAGGTCTGTCACTAGCCGCCTAAAGATGCCTTGTACTCAACAAAGAAAGAGCAAGTGTAGCATCAGTACAGAACTATAATGTACTGGTAGGATCACGCGGCTATCCCACTCAATGCAATATAAGCAAGCCATTACAACATAATAAGCATGCATACACCGAATATATACAACATCGATTATCACATATGAACAATGTACAATTTCATAGTTCTCAAGATATATAGTTATGTTAAGTCAATGGTCCTCTCATGGAACCCATACCCATATAGTTAGTGTACCAAATCGTGGTACCCGTTCCAAGTTAGTGTGTCGAATCGCGACACGAGCCCCAATGTTTATGTCGGTAGGTGGCAATCGATTTTAGTTAGTGTGTCGGAATGTAGCACCCGATCCATTCAACAAGCCATAATCACATTCACAATGTACATTCTCACAATTATACAATCACGTTATGATTCATGGCATACAGTTATTCAATCATCCTCATTTACGATTAGTGTGATCAATAATGCAACAGTCGATACATACATGCATCATAATGAAGCAATTACAAGCATACATCACACAAAACATGACATCACAACCATCACTTACCTCGAACAAAGCTTGAATCTCCTAAGAAACTTGATTAATCCCTTTTCGAATTCTTTCTGCTTGTTCTTGTTCTACAAACAATCAATAATATGCAAGGATCAATAATTATGGTCTAATTACTGGGATTACAACTAACCCATTAAACCTAGACCAAACCCTTGATCCCCATACCCAGATTAGGGATCTTTCCACCACAAATCCCAGATCAAACCCCCCCACCATCGATAATTACCTAAGAAACTAAGTTTTAAGGATCGAAAAATGGAATCGGGGAGTGAAAGCCTTACCTTTAGCCTCAAGAATGGTGAAAAACTGTCAAGAAAACACCTAGGGTCGTTCCTTAGCCCTCAAAGTTGAAAAGTGCAGAATAAAATATTTTTGGGGTTTATTTCCGACTTTAGTCGCTTCTGTCCTGCCACAACGGTCCTCACCCCGCTGTAGTAGCCCCGCCCTGGCGGCTTACGCGGAGACAGAACCTCAAAAATTGAGTTCAGAACCCCCATTTTGTAACACACCTTCAATCTACAATAGTTAGAAAATACCCGTTCACGGTAAGATCTTTTTCGGGAGTTCTACTAGCCCGAATTTAATTCCCTAAAGCCATAATGTTCCTTAACATCTTAGCTATCTACTCATATGATCAAATTCATAATTTGATCTCCCATTTGTGCCACATTTCCCTAGACCCCACTGACTCCGATTTCGTCCAAATCTGAACTAGGTTGGAAAATTTCAAGATACTTCCAAAAAGTTTTTAGGTCCAAAATTTTTCTCCGTTGGATTTTCTGTAACGACGGAAACTGATCGTTACAAAAATAATGATATTGATAGATAAATAAGGTGATTTAGGATGAAGATGGTGATTTAAATTTTGATTTGATAGAACTTCTAATTTTCATATTTTGATTATTTGTCATTTTTAATAGTGATTAAGTAGTGCCATGATTGAGTGTTGTCGCTATGATTTGTGATGGTGGAACTAAAAAAAAATAATTTCAGAAGTCAAAGGCAAAGTAAAAATTAAAAAGAGAAAAATTTTAAAAAGAAATCAAAATATAAAATTGGTCAAGTACATTGTCAGTCCTTAAACTTACTGGTAAAATTTAATTAAGATCCTCAAATTATGAAAATATTTCAATTAAATACATGATAAAGTAATCAAATTAAACACTTTCTATTCAAAATATTGAAAAAACTCTTATGCATGTTGTTAAGCAATCATAACATAAAATATATGTTAATCATTTAAACTATGTCTCCTTTTAGCATCAATAACCAGTAAAACCTCATGTATATTTCAACTAATATTATGTGATATATAACTAGCTAAGCTAAATAGTTTATTGTTAGAATATCTATCCAAACCAATGGTTTTATAAACAAATAACGAAAATGGTGCTTATGTATGGATAATGTTCTATTTAAACAAAAATTAAATTTAACTAACAAGACAACAATGATGAAATTTGTTAGCCACGTAGGATGCATAGTTAAATTTAATACATTTTTTTTTTATAAATGTGTTAGATTTAGGGTAACAGACCAAAATGAACAATTTTTGTTATACATTAAGAAATATTTCAATCAAGTGAAAACATTAAAGACTAAAATGAACATCTTTCTTATATATTAAGGACCATTTTACTGAAGTGAAATACATATTAAAAACCAAAATAAAGCATTACACATATTTTAAGATAATTTTCTCAACTATTATATGTCTATAATAACATTTGATATCTAAATCTTATTCATCTATTATAAACAAAATACCTCAAATAATAAATTTTCTTATCATTTTATGTGTGAAAAAAAAAAATGATGCATCTAAAATTCTCAACTTCATTTTTAATTTTCTCACGTGTTCCTTCACAAGAATTTTGTCGTTTTAGTTTTCATTAGTTGAACTTATAAAAGTCAAATCAACATAAGTTTAAACAAGAATTGTTGGGGATCTCCGCTGTAGCTTCTCTTGTAGCCGATGGGACTTGCGTTCTACATGGTACTAAAGTTAATGAATGAAAAACTTTTAAAAATATGTGAACTCATCTGCACTTCGCGTGATTATAAAAAAATATGAGTAATTCAGTATTTCATATATAATAATGTTTGTATCGAATAAATGTGATTATGAGTAAATTTTTAAAAATATTTTTCAAGAGTTTTACATAAAAAATATATAAAATAAAATAATTACACCTTTCTATAAATGTGTAGAGGTACAATTCGAATCCATATAGAAAAAACATAAGAAAATTACATGTGATTAGAATTGAAAGAACACGATATTTATTGTTGCAATTTATAATGATTTAAAAATAAATTGCATAGATATATTATTTTTTAAAGTAAAAAATAAATAACACCAGAAATTATAGAGTTACAACAATCAAAAATTCATATAAAAATTAAACTTAAGAGGTACGTACCACCGAAGAGATACATAAGGAAAAATAAAATAAAGAAAGAAATAATACAATACACATATCATTACGATTTTAATCATTAAAAAGTAGAAGGAAAAATGAAATTAATACATAATGTTTAAGCTTTTCTCGATATCAACTGCATAAGCCTATCACTATTTGAGAGTTTTCTTCTTCTTTTTCGAGTCAAGCACAAGCATGAGTAGGTAAAAATGAAGGGAAACTTTAGATAGAATTTCATGAAACAAAAAATATAAAAGGGCTCGAAATATATTCGAACTTTGATTGAAATTGCTGTAACAATCCCAAACTTTGGACAAGACCTAATACCCCATGCACTATTTAATAATGTATTTTAGAGATATATGGGTGCCCACGTGGACATCATAAATATTGTATCATTATAAATAGTAACTTGTCCAGTAGGGAACCGGGGGGGGGGGGGTTAAATAGTTTAAAAAATTTATGTTTGAGGAGGTGATTAAGACTCTCAATAAAATACACTTTATTAAAGAGTCTTTTAACTATTAATTCAATAACTTATCTACGTAATGAATGCATTACGAACATGTACATAAATTTATCGTAAGGACCATCCACACTTGCCAAGTTGTGATAAATCGAATAATTGTGACGATCCAGACCACCGTGAGTACATCCATACTAATCATCTAGTGGAAGAACCATTTACCAACCAAAAATTTGGGAACACACCATTTCTAAAACAAGTCATGATATAAAAATTAAGAAAAAAAGTTTAAAATAATTAACAGATTGAGCCTCCATAAACTCAATCAATAGCCAAAATTTGTGCAAAATAAAGCCCCTAAAACATAAAGTTGTGATACCAAAACTCCAATTAATCAATTATGGGGATGCAACCCCGAAAGCTAGATAACATAACGAATTGTACAAAAGTTTATGTCCGAAGAGATGAATAAGAAAACGATAAAAGAACTCAACACAACTTGGAAGAGTAGCACGCCTTGGATTCGAAAGGTCAAATTTCCTTCAACTGAGGTCTTGTATCAACTGTCTGAATATACTCTGTACTCATCAAGGAAAAAGTGAGTGCATTATCAACCGCAATCACAGTGTAATGATAAAATCACATGACCAATTCCACATTATGAATGTAAACATACAACTACAACATAGTAAACACTAACCAACACATATAATTACAATCACGTATACATAGACTTCCAATCACAATATCATGAATCAATCAATACAGGAAACATGTCCCACATAATCATAATTATAAATACCCATCCTCTCATGGAACCACAATAAACATACCTAATCCTTTCAAGGAACCCACACATAAATTGTTAGTGTATCAGCCTGAGGTAATCAATATTTGTATTCATATGAGGCGCGATATTCAAACCAACCGTTAGTATTCTTGTACTGGGGTGGTACCCAAGCCAACCAACAATTACAAACAACATACACGCACAATCACCATCACAATGAACAATAATTCTTGAAACCACAAGTAAACAGGTTCATTGCATGAGATTATAAACATGGTGTCATTTCAAATTTTTCCATATGCTTTCCCCCATCATGCATACTATAAAGCAGTAGACATGAATACATTAAAAAACATACAACCATCACTTACCTTGAATCAAGCCTCTTAGAAACTCTAAAGAACCCGAACTTTCCCCTTGTTCAATGCCTTGCCTTGTTATTGGTCTAAAACAATAAATGCATGTCGCAATCAGTCTAAAATGACCTAAATATATCAGAATTATACTAAACCCTACCCCACGCCAATTCATGATTATTCTATCCAATCCATAGCTTTTTCCATCATTAAATCAAGTCAAAACCCTCCCCAAAAGTAATATCTTAGATTATAAGGCTTAAGAATCAATTTAAAAGACGGGGGAGTAATGAACTTACCTTTATCGATGAACTTGGTGGAAAATTAAATAGAAACTGCCCTAATTCGCTCCCTAAAACCAAAGAACAATGTTACAGAAAATAGGAGGTCTTGAGACTTTTTCTGCATAAAATCCCGACTTACCTTGCTATAGTGACTTGACTCGTTATAATGACCGCCCTATAGCTATTATAGTCCCGCTATTGCGCCTGCACGCGCTCACTATAGTGGGATGTCACCCGCTATAGCAGATTACATGAACTGTAGAGACTCGAAAACCCCTGAAAAGCCCTTTTTCAGAACATATATTCTTCTCTTGACGTCCCAAACTATCCCCTTTAGACTCAAGTTTGATTTTGGAAGTTTTACTCACTCAAATTTGATTCCATAATTGCCTACGAGTTCCTTAAAGTCTTGACGACTAGAAAATATAACCCACCCTAGACATATCACCCCACACATTCCCTGATGACTCTTGATCTCACTTCGCTAAGATTTCGTCTGAAACTGGCCTAACCTAAAATTTTGAAGTCACTATTCAAAAAGTTTTCTAGCTTGATTTCTTTCACCATTAACCTATTCTTAATAATCGAGACATATTGTTATCATAATAGTCTTTACATAAATAACACATGCCATTTCACCCACAGATCATGTGACAGTGAGAGGATTATAGGAGATTTGAAAAAGATATCATAAAGGTGGAGTAGTTAACAAAAATGGTATAAGATAAAATTAGGAATGTATATTCCTGAATTTGTAGTATATATAGAAAAACCAAATACGTACGTAAAGTAGTGAAAATATCCAGAAGTGAGAGTGACAGTTACCCTTTGTAGAAATAAACGAAGTTTCAAGGAAACATCATATTTGGAAGCTTCAAATGAAATGTCTCTTTTCTTTTTTCTTGTTTCAAGAAAATAGTTTTTAAGAAAAGTGTAATCAATATATATACGTGTTATAATCTTTTAATAAAAGATATTAATGATCCCTCCAAAAAAAAAATGTATGAATTATCAATAAATAAGTCTATCGATAATATAATTGAATGATGAATAAGTGATTGATTTAAAAAAAATATTTATTACTTTTATCTTGTTCTTGTTTTTTGTAGTGCATATACAATCCTCATTCTCTCCTAAACTTGCTAACGTAGTTTCGAATAAGTAATAACATATCAGTTTGATTTTGCTTGAATAGATCACACAAGTTTATCAAGCTATATATTTATTTTTCTACCTTTATATATATGTGTTTGTTGTGCAATAATTTTATGGATGCATATATGATTCTTATACATAGATTTCATATATCAAATGATTATATAAAATAAAAGAGATGAACTCAGGTATAAATATTAGGCAACGTTACTGGCGGATTTAGGATTTTAAGGTCATGGGTGTTCAAGCACCCGGAAGTCACTAGGATTTTATTATTGTTTTCATCTATTTAATTGAATCTCACTTTTTACATTTAAAATTTCTTCAAAATACTTTCTTTATCTCATATTCCTGGTTCACCTTTTCTTTTATATACTCCTTAAAAGAAAATCATAAATAAGAAAAATACTTTTATTAATATACCCTTGAATTCTTTTTAATACACTTTATTTATTTGACTTATACATCGATTTCAAGATTAAAGATGGAGGATTTTTAATTTTTTTTTTTATAATATTTATACTTCAATAAGAATTAATTTTAAGGTAAACTAATTATTTAAAAAAATTAATTCTATCTAATTTTTAAATTGACAAGCAGTTTGAGATAAATATTGTTAGTAATATGAACAACTTAACAAGTAATATGAGATGAAAAGAGTATATTTTCTTTATATATATATATATATATATATATATATATACTCTTATAATATTATTGAATAATGAGAGGGATGGAGTATATTTTCTTTGATAACTAATTCCAAGTAGTTCAAATCTTCCAAATCAGTATCGTTCTCTCACTTCAAGTTGTGGTTTCTCCAGGACATGTGGATTTTTAAACATTTCTAAAAATACGCAAATTATTGTTGAAGAAGCTGATTCAGTTCCAACAACAAACGTGTCCTACATATAAAATTAAACGTATGAAGATTGAATTTTCGATTCATAACATGCATTATTTTTTTTTCAAAAAGATGCGCTAGACTTACAAGAATGACTGGTTTAATGTTTTTATTACAGTAGGAGATTCAAATTGTCACGACCCAGACCGTCGTGATTGACACCCACACTAATCCTCCGGTGAAAGAACCACTATACAACCCAAAACAAGCAACTAAACCAAAAACTAAGTCATTTAAGTCAAACAATTAATGAAATAAATATGGAGTTCCCATAAACTCCAACAAAAGTCTAACAATAACTAAACAAATGCGGAAGAATAACCTAGTACCGAAAAGTCAATGTACCAAAACATCTAAAGTTCAACAGTCTAAACAAGAAGGGATGCAACCCCATTCTAATGAAATAATCAACTGACTAAAACAAATGTTTAAGTCCAAAAATGGTGGACATAGACAAAAGAGAATTCGATGGCAGCCCGGAAGAATTGGCTCACCCTTGAATTTAAAGCGACGATCACTGATCTTCTAAGCGAGGTCTGCCAATAGCCGCTTGAAGATACCCTGTACTCAACAAAAATAAGAGTAAGTGCAGTATCAATACACAACCACAATGTACTGCTAGGATCACGCGGCTATCCCACTAAGTGCAGCATGAGCAAGTCAGGACAACATTATAATCACATGCATATATATCAACATATACAATATTATCAAAAATTATGAACAACGAACAACTTCACATTTTATATCACATCATTGATCCACTCATGAAACCCAAACCCAAACAGTTAGCATACTAGAGTGTGATATCCGATCCCATAATTATGTCGGAACGTGACAACCGATCCAAGTTAGTTATGCCGGAATGTGGCAACCGATCCCATTCACACACCACAATCACAATCACAAGTACATCATCAAGATCATACATTTAAGTCATGATTTCATGACATTCATCAATTCTCTATCTCATTTATAACAAGTGTGATCAACATTGCAACATTCATACATATACAAGTATCATAATGAAGCAAGAACAAACATACATCACACAATTATAGAATCACAGCCATCACCTACCTCAAAACAAGCTTGAAACCCTAAGAAACTTGATCCTTGCCTTTCTGGATTCGTTCCGCTTATTCTTAGTCTACAAACAATCAACATAATACGGGAATCAATAAACAATCACTAATTACCTGAATCACTAATAATTCTATGAACCCTAGATCAAACCCATGATCCCAATTAGCCAAATTAGAGTTGTTTCCACCATAGAATCTATAATAAAACCCTCCCCCATCAATATTCATCCATTCTATTACGTTCTACGGATCGAAAAAAAGATTCGGGGAATGAAAAGCTTACCGTTAGCCTTAGAAATGGTGAATAATGAGTAGGAGTCACCTGAGGTTCGTTCCTTAGATCTAAATTTGAAAAGTGCATAATAAGGTCGTTTAGGGGTTTATTAACGACCTTAAGTCGAGTCGAGCCCGCCATAGCGTCACCCATCCCGCCAGAGCGGCCAAAACACCTGCCAAAGCGGCTTGCGCGAGACTGAGAGCTATTTAAAGAATTCCAAAATTCCCATTTCACAACACACCTCTAACCAACGACACTCAACAAATACCCTTTACGCTAAGGTCGATTTCGGGGGTTCTACTCACCCAAATTCAATTTCGTAAAGTCGTACGGATTCCTTAACGAGTTATCTAACGACTCATGCAATCAAAATCATAAATGATTCATCCGATTATTACCAGATTTTCCTACACCTCGATGACTCTGATTTCGTCCAAATCTGGACTAGATTGGGAAAATCTAAATAGTACGAAAAAAATTTTCGACCCCAAATTTCCCCCGTTGGCATTTCTATAATGACGGGAATAGGTCGTTACACAAATTCTCTCTTCTCCACCACTCTAAGTAATGCATCAACCAAATCTTTATTTCTAGACTCCTCATTACATTTCTTATCTTTTGCTCAATTATCACGATAATCATTAATGATTTTCTCTAAGATTTCATCAACCTTCGAATGCACCTTTGACAATTTTGGCTTCATTCCACTGATGTTATGGAGCCATTTTTTTGGGAAGGAAACAAATCAGTTAAGTCCAATCCTCCAATTAATGAATAAACATCCTTTATTGACATTATCAACTTATTTCGATCATGTATGATTTTTCCAGATATTGACTTACAAGTTACAGTATTCACAAATAAAAAATTTTTGTTGGATAAGTTCATGAATGATTCAGGTGTATTGGAATAGAGTGATGAAATGAGATATGATATTTCTTCTTGTCGAATAGAAGCAAATGATTTGACCATCTTTGTGCTAAGAAGTTCCATGACACAAACTTTTTTGCATATTTCTTGTCACGACTTGAGCCTACACCCTGGACATGGACGACACTCGAGAACCATTGCTGGTCCCCAAGCAAACTCTTATCCTGATTGACTGCAAGCGGAAGACTAACTTGAGCATATGTAAGCATCAAATCGAAAGAAACGTTTAAAAATAGTTTACTGAATCTCAAAATTTTGCTGAATATATATTGAGTATGAAACATAAGTTTTAAATAAAATATCTGAAACTGAAAGACTCCTTAAAACTATCTATCTATGAAGCCTCTACTATACAAACATGAGTGTCGGGACAAGACCCATGACTCCTTAAAGAACTAATACTATCGACTCATAAAATTGGAGTCCTCTGAAAGCAAAGAGGTCCCACTCATAAGCAGACGAGTGGATGAAGTGATCTCAATAGACTCTTGTTGAGGATCCTAAGAACCAGCATCTGCATCATTAAAAGATGCAGATCGAATGACATCAGTACATTGAATGTAGGAGTATGTAATATAGCTGAATAACAAATAAATGAAAGAAAGAACTGCAATAGATAACAATGAACTCAAACTGAATGTAAAGAAATAAAGGAGTAAAATCATTTAAAGCTTTAAAAAACTCTTTCTCATCTCTGAACTCAACATAATAAGTGATATATAAAAATACACTTTAACTTTATTGGGAGATTCTCTAATCGACAACCATCATTATGAGCTACGTGATGATACAATGTCTTGCTCACGCTGCCAGAACTGTTCTATACCTTTCCGAGGTATAGAACACCTCAACTAACTGGATCCACTAAGCTATGCTTAAAAAACACTAAGAAATCATCTAAAAAGTATGACACTCTACCTATGTTGGGATACATGGTTTATGAGGACTTTGAGTTGTCTAAACTTGTCCCCATATCAGTGTTCAATACTACTCCCTATTTTTTAAAAAATAGCTCTTCCTCTAGTTTGAGAGAATTGCTCAAACTACCTTTTTAAAAGAGGTAACTGTTCTTGAAATATCTTTTGAAGTCATAACTCATTTAGAAATCTCAGTTTCTCATTTATCAACGCAAAAAATGATACCTCTGGGAATATATAGGCTCTTTTGTACTCTTACTCAATTCATACTTGAAAACTCTTTCTCAAAAACATATCAAAATCATATTTTAATATGATCATTGATGACTTGAGAAGTCATACAACATAAACATTGATGGTATATCTAGATACCATATTGCTCATACATTGATGGAATACTCGATTGTTATACTAATCATGTTTTAGAAACACTTTTCTCAAAACTCATCTTTATTTTCTTAAAAACTCAGTTTAAAACTCAATTGTTGGCTTTAAAAAGCTTCTCAAAATTTATAACTCAATTCATAGATTTCATATGGAATTATGGACATGAATGACTCAACTCAAGGATGTTAATGCATAAAATATATCAATTCAATAATTAGGAGTAGAATTTAAAAAACAAATAGGAACTCGAGAACTCAAAATTAACTCATCTCAAGAATACTCAAATCTAGGGGTAGAATCCTAGATTATTCTTTTACTGATTTGAAAGAAGATGTAGGGCATGAGGACGAATTAGTCCAACACTCTGATAACCTTACATACATGGAAGAACAAGGTTCTTAAAATTTTTTGAAGAATCTTGAAACAAAACTTGGTTAGAAGCATTGAAACCCTAGCTTGAAGGTGAACAATCAAGAAAACCTTTCTTGTGATTCTTGAATTAGTTTCTTGAAATCTCTATGGCCAAGAATAATGATTTTCATTAGTAATTCATAATTGTATGAAGGAATTGGAGTTGAGAAAAATGGAATTCTTGGAGAAAGACTTACCTTGAAGAAGAATCTTTAAAGAGATTGGAAGAATCTTGAATGGAGTCGTCTACTTTGATTTTTTCCTTAGGGTTTTGTCTTAGGGTTTGAGAGAGAAGAAAATGATGGATTAAGAAATGAAAATCTGATTCTTTTGAGCATTATATTAGTCAAAAAAATTCGTTTAGGGTTTTCTTGGAGGTAAAAAGACAAAAAAGACTCTTTTTAATGTTTTTCCGTCGGCTAATTTGTCACTGCACTGTATCAGTTACTAAAATGGTCATAACTTTTTACTCAAAAATTAAATTGACGTGAAATTGGTGGAGTTGGAAAGTAGATTCAAATACCTTTAATTTAATAGGTTATGGGCAACGTAACTCTTTATATTCTACGAGATATGGTTGTTTGAAGTTGATCCAAGTAGAATCTTACATCAAACTTAATCGATAATGAAACTTTCAACTCTATTTTGTGCTAGGGGATTCTAGTGACCTTAATTCATATCCAAATCATTCCCACACTAAAGAATTTTACTTTTACACATATGGATAATTTATGAATCACCCGATATGACCCTACAAGTAAATGAAGAATGGTTCGAGTCTAAACTTAGAAATTTTTGGAATGTTACATTTCTCAAGTAGTAGCTAGTTGACAAATATGGTAGGGAGAGATGTAGCAATACCTAGATAGTGATATTCCTATAAAAACAAATATGTACGTTTATCTATTATTGAGACATACAATTTTTGTCACTAAACAATAAAAATTCTCTCTCTTTTTTTATTTAATTTTATTTCCTATTCGACATGCACTGAGGGAGCACATGCTCCAATAAGGTTCCTTTTGTTAAGATTTTAGAATAAAGTAAGAATCCTTTATATATATTTCTTTTCTTTATTAATTTTATATATGCAATTGAAGAATTGTGCATCCATGAAATTATTTCACAATGTACACAAAATGAATTGTCTATGAAGATTGTGATGGATGAGATAAGATCTTTTTTATCTTAAATTAGTTAAGAATTTGACGTGTTAATGAAAAACACTTCCTCCTTTCTACGTTTTATATGATGTAATGAACTAAAGATTCCATAGATTTTTTTAAAAGTAAATTTTGGTATTTTATTAGTAATCTCAAAATGAAAAATCAAACACCACATAGGGCATTGCCCAATCAATACCGAGCCCAAATAACAAAAACACATGCTCCCTCTGTCTCAATTTATGTGACTTACTTTTCTTTTTAGTCATTCTCAAAAAGAATGACACAGTTCTATATTAAGTAACAATTTAACTATAAAATAACTATTTTACCCTTAATGAAATGATTTACGGCCACACAAATTTCTATCATTCATTTTGGACCACAAGTTCTAAAAATCTTCCTTTCTTTCTTAAACTCCGTACCGAGTCAAACTGCCTCACATAAAATGGGACGAAGGGAGTAAAAGAATAACATTTTTTCTACCCATATCCTAAAGCCCAGTCCAACTCTTACCCAATTAAGGCTATATATACCTAAAGTAGGGTTTCATAAAACATATCCCATCATTATATTATTTGTCTTCTCGCCTCTTTCTCCGCCTTTGCTTTGGTCATCAACAACCTGGAGCTTCTGCTCTTTCGTGCAGGTCATGTGTCAGATAACAAGAGTAAGTACCTTCGTCCCTGTACTATTCCCTTTAATTTGTCTTGCTACTAACTATGTTTCCCTCTTCAAATGTTCTCTCAGGTTGCATGGATTGTACTCCTTTATATTTTGATGACAAATCCTTTCTATTGGAGAGATGCTACTTAAGTTGGTAAGTTTTCACACTTTTTCTCAATTTGTTCAGTTTCTCTCTAACCTCTAGGTGGTCCAAGATCGGAGTGCATGTGTAGCTCTGATCCGTCTTATTAAAAGAGTGTGGATAGCTTCTTTCAAGTTTAAACATCCTACACTTATCTCAACTCCTCCCATTTTGCCGAATCCTCTGAAGCAACTTAGGATAGATAGATTTCAAATATCAAATGACTATACAAAAGAAAATGTCCAAATTCAAAAAGGAATACCAGGCGATTGACATGTACAAATACCTCCTTTTCAGATAGTTATTTAATTTATAGTCGGTGTTGATTAATTTTTACAAGTTTTCTGCTGCGAGCACAACTTCAAATATACACAATTGAAGTTGAAAATTTGTGCTTAACTTCGAACATTTTTGTCTGAAGTATGGCCTTGTGAAGGTGGCCAAACATTAGACATTTTTTTCTGAAGTTTGGTATGACTTGTCAAGGCTAACTTCAAACTTTTTTTTATTGAAGTACTTGTGGACTTTACAAGGCTAAACATTAGACATTTTTGCCTGAACTTTGGTACAACTTGCCAATACCAACTTCAAATAATTTTCATTTAAGTCGTGGACTTTACAAGGCAAGTTTCACACATTTTTTACTAAAATTTTACCTAACTTGCCAAAGCTGATTAAATTATTTACCTTGTTTTCCAAATAAATAATATATATAGCAGATAATATTTTTGATTCTGTATATGTGTAGGTTCTCTTGATGGAAAGAAATTACTGATTATGAGTCCCTAGGAAACTCTATTTTTTGGAGAAGTCCCTAGAATTAAGGGTATCTAAGAGTCCCTAGCTTATCTAAAGTTCGCTTAATTCATTAAGTCGATTTAATCCATTATCTTTTCTTCCAAGCGTATATCTACTAATCTTAAATGTCTATCTCTATGTTTTTAAATATTGTGATTATACATTGAATTTAAAAAGGAGATGAATCAAGCTTATCACTAAATTGATTTTAAAGCATAACAATCAAATTGATTAACATGCTTTTTTCCCTTCATATGCTTGAATGATTCTCGTGGATGAATATATAGAAATAAGCTTCTTCAATTGGATCCCAATATGAGTATAAAAAACATATAAAAATTAAAGAAGATTTCTTGTGAATATTTTATTAGATAAACGAGAAAAGCCAAACATGTCACTAAATCAGTCTAATTATGTTTTAAGTATTTAGTTAAAGATTCACTCAATCTTTTTATCAGCAAATTTAACACTAACCCCCCCTCCCTACACACACAAAGTTGGATACATATATAGGTTTCATTGCAAATAGAAGGCGGTGCTCCACAGTTCTTTGTTTGATATATCGTCCTCGACCCATAGAACATAGGAAAATGAGATGAATTTTATTTGTGATGAAGAATTTGATACCAAATCCAGTACTTATATAATGGAAGTCCCTAGTTCTGGTGATGATCAAGAGGATTCGAATCAACATACACTTCCATACTCAGCGAAATAGAATCATAAGTAATTAAAATAGTTTAACTTATATACACTGAAAATATGTGATCCTCAATTTTGTATATGGTAAATTCATTCCATATATAACAATTGTTTCATGTTTGTTATTGTATAGGTTTTAAAAAGAATGCACTCACCCTGATGACAAACAAAGAAAAGAGTTGGGAAGAAGACTTGGGTTGGGGCCTTTACTAGTAAAATTTTGGTTACAAAACAAGCTCACTCATACGACAACTATGAACAACTACAAATATCCCATCATTGAAGAATTTCTCTCTAAGTATGCCACTCATCCCATATTTTCTATGTTGTGTTGTTTTCATATGTGAAATATAATTTGTTGTTGATCAGTATGTTATGTTTTATTGTTAGTCATGATGTAATTTGATAAAGAATACAATTTCTTATGACTCTATTAGGTTGTTAGTTTTTGGAAAGTGAGGCTTGGTCAAGTGTTTGAACTCCACCATTACATCATCAGTTTAGGGTGAAACACTGTTGATCCTATTAGGGTGGATGGAAAAAAAGTTATTCAATGTTTTACTAGTACTATCAGTTACCCTTATATTATGAAGTATCTCATGGTAGTCTATAATAAAATCATAAGCATCCTCTATTTCAAAAGACCTAGAAAATGTTTGTTCAATGATACTCTAGTGTTGATTATTTGAAATTTATTGCTAGAGTTCATTATGTTTTTTTAGCTTACCCTTCGCACTACAAAGTCGGACTACCTTCTTTTTGTAGTTGTTCGTCAAAGAAAATAAATCAAGTTGAATACATTCTGCAAGAATGTAAAACATTAGATATGGGGAAAAGAAATGCATTTATTGGCTATAAATGTCAATCTACTAAAAGATGCTATTCATGCACCTTACTAATCCATCATTTTGCCAGATACATTTGAACTAGATGCCTTCGATTTTGATGATGATATTGACCTGAATAGGTAATTTTCCATATTATTACCTTTTAGTATTAGTCATCTAGAGTCTGCACAAAGTCTCACATTTGTTTTTGATTTCCAAAGTTATCTATTTGAGACTTTGAAGATGAGTATCCTCAAATCTGGAAATCAAAATGCGCATGTAACTTCTTGCAGGCTCTATATGGCAAAAACTAAAAATGTACTTACATTCAGGTCAAGATCATCATCAATATTAATAGCATCAAGTTCGAATGTTTTTGGCAAAGTGATTGATAATGTGCATAAGTAGAATCATCCTGTAGGTTGACATATGTAGACACAAATGTTTTTCTTATCTCCTTTTCTAATGTTTTACATTTTTGGAAAAAGTATCAAACTTGGTTTGAGTTTATTCGAACAACTCTAAGAAAAAGGTAGGTAGACTATCACAGTGTAAATGGTAAGCTCAGAAACATGATGAGCTCTAGAAATAAATTACAAATAATATGCATTAGTATCATTGAAGAAACACTTTATATGAATTTGAAATAAAGGATTCTTATGAGTTAATTATTGACTACTATGAGAAATATCATAATATAGGGTAGTGGAGAAATACAGAGTTGAATTTGTGACCTTTCAGTTGTAGGGTGATGCGAAGATGTGGTGGATGGGTTATATGGATTGTAGGGCTGCTCAATTCCCTCCACTATCACGGACTCAATATTACATGATGTTCTTGGAAAAGTATGTAAAAAAGAGAAAATTATGCCCATATCAGGTAGGGATGTGCGTGTGTGGTAGTTTTAGGCCAGGTTTCACTTTGTATCTCAATACTCCTTATAATTTCTCCATTCAGAAAAAACGTAGATTCACTGTTGTTAAGGGTTCACATATTTGACTACATATTCCAACTTTACAAATATATTTTGTTAGGTCTTTATAAGTGGTAGTTGACTTCATTAGGAATGTTAAGGAGGTTAACATGAGAGTTATGCCAAGACGGCAAAGAAGAAGGTCTGGATAGTGGGCAATTTTAGTGGGAATTGCTAGGGATACAATTTGTAGGGATATTTCGCTTGCCCATTTCAGTATGTGGTTTAAGTTTCAATTGGGGGTGTGTCAGGAACCAATCAGAATCTTTTCGAATCCAACAGATATCAGGCACCTTCAGCACTAGCTTAGTAATCTTTTTAATACCATAGTTGTTATGGGTATTGTGAGTATAAAGAGCTCCACACGTATTTCACTAAGTCTCTTCAATCATGTTAACAATGGGTTCCTTAGGATTCAACAGACATTAGTAGGGAAGATGATGGTAATGGTAGTCATCCATAAAGTGGTTGTAATGATAATCATTCGGGTAGAAATAGTAATCAGAAGGGCATAAAGGTAGTTATGCTTTTAGAGGAGGTACCCAGCCAGGCTGAAGTGGTGCTCAAATAAGCGATTGGGCACATTTTTATTCTTTTATAGGAAGGTCGGAGGTAGAGGCTTCACACACGGTTATTATAGGCACTATTATCATGTGTGTCGTATGTCCATTATTTTATTCGATCACGCCCCCACTTTTTCTTATGTATATGCTAAATTTGCGGTGGAAATAGACATGATCTGTGATTTACTTGATACCCCTATCCATGTGTCTACCACGGTAGGTGATTCACTCCTTGAAGTGTACCATTCTTTTCCTATGATGTTGATAAGTTATCCAACTTGGGAAGATTTAGTAATCCTTATTAATGTGTATTTGATATCATTCTAGATATGGGTTGGTTATCTCTATACAATGTAATTTTGGACTATTGTGTAAAAATAGTGGTTGTAGCTACGCCAGGGATGGCTACAGTTGAATGGAACATGGAATATTATCTTATTTCTCTGAAACTCAGCTTCCTTCATTAAATCAAAGAGGTTAATTGGGAGAGAGAGGTTGATTAGGAGGGGGTGTCTGACTTATCTAGCCTATCTCTAGGATACTGGCACAGAGGTCAGATACACATAGTGAGTTTTAATAGTATGTGAGTTATTACAAGTTTTCCCTACTGATTTGCCTGATATGCCACCGGATCATGATATTGATTTTAATATAGCCTTCGAGCCACACACTCATCCTATTTCTATTCTCCCGGATGGTATCAGTTGAGCTGAGAGAGCTACAAGCTCAATTGCATGAATTTCTAAGTAGTGGATTCATCTAGTTGAATGCTTCCCCGTGGGGTGCTTTTGTGTTATTTCTTTTAAAGAAAAATGATAGTTTACATATATGCATCAACTATTGACAATTGAACAAGGTTACAATCCGTAAGAAGTATCTATTGTCTAGATAGATGATTTATTTGACAAGTAATAGGGTGCTTCAGTCTTCTCCAAGATTGATTTTAGATATGATTACAATCAACAAAAATTTAAAGCTAGAGACATTATAAGACTGCATTCCATACTCGGTATGGAATTTATTAGTTCTCGGTAATCTCTTTAGGGCTGACCAATGCCCTAATGCCTTTATGAGTTAGATTAATGGATCATTTAAACCTTATCTTGACTCATTTTTTATTGCTTTTATTGATGACATCTTCGTTTATAAGAATTAAGAAAACATGAGAACCATTTGAGAATAGTGTTGGGTTTGCTCAAAGAGAAATTTTTTTATGCTAAATATTCCAAGTGTGATTTTTCATTTCCTTCAGTATCCTTTCTAGGCCATGTTGTTTTAAAAGACAGAGTAATGGTGGATCCATAAAAGATCGAGGCAATTAAAAATTTGACTAGGCCTACGTACTACCACAAGTTTATGAAGGAATTTTCCTCAATTGCCTCTTATATAACCCACCTAACTCAAAAAAAGGTGTCATTCCTGTGGTCTGAGAAATGTGAGGAGAGTTTCCAATAACTCAAGAAATTGCTGAACACCACTCTTATTCTCTCTTTGATTGTGAAGGGTAAAAATTTCATTATTTATTGTGATGTATCACGGTCTAGGTTAGGTGTTGTGTTAATTCAGGAAAAAAATGTAATCACCTATGCCTCTAGACAATTGACGGTTTAAGAGAAGAATTATCTGACTCATGAATTGAAGTTCGCTGGTGTAATTTTCACACTTATGATATGAAGGCATAACTTGTATGAAGTTCGCTGCAAATTGTTTGCTAACCACCGTAGTCTATAACATATCTTCACCCATAAAGAGCTTTGAGACAATATAAATGGATAAAACTATTGAAGGATTATGATGTTACTATTCTCTACCATTTGATTAAGGCTAACGTGGTAGCTGATATGTTGAATATAAAGCTAGAGAGAATGGATATTCTTGCATGTCAAGTAGTCACCAAACGTTTGTTAGCTAGGGAGGTGAAAACCTTGGCTAATAGTTTAATGAGACTTGAGATATCCAAAAGAGGTGGGCTACTAACCAACATTAAGGAAAAGCCTACCTTCTTAGATCAAATTAAGCCCAAGAAAGTTGAAGATCTGAAAATGAGGAAAATTCATGAAACAGTGGTGAAAGGTAAAGCCAAGGAAGCCATTTTTGATGGTGCATATGTGTTGCATAACAAGGGGAGAGTTTGTGTGCTCGTGTGCCCCGAGATGGTAAATTGATTCCTACCATCCTTGCAGAGGCTCATAGCTCAAAGTATTCGGTACATCACAACATAACTAAGATGTATTGCAACCTGAGACAAAACTATTGGTGGAGTCAAATAAAGCCACACATAATGAAGTTTTGAGTTTAAGTGTCAAAATTGTCAAAAAGTTAAGTATGATCATCAATAACCAGATGACGCCCTTCAACAAATGTCTATCCTTGAATGGAAGTGAGAGAGAATTGCGATGGACTTCATTGTGGGACTTCCCAAGACTTTAGGAAAGTTTGATTCAATATGGGCTATTGTGGATACGTTGACCAAGTTTGCACACTTCATTTATGTTCAAGTAGCTTGTATGGTAGAGAAATTAGCTTATATATATCTCAAGGAGATTGTTTTTTTGCATTGGGTACCCATTTCGATTGTTTCAGATAGGGAAACATAGTTCACCTCTAACTTTTAGGGTGAAGTTGCATGAAGAGTGGGGAGTATATTTGATCTTAGCATTGAGTTTCACCCTTAGACAAATGGCTGGTTGGAGCAGACAATTCAAGTCTCAGAGGACATGCTCCACTCTTGTATCGTGGACTTTTAAGGCTTTATATTCGAATCAGTTCCTCTCCATGGCCGAGTTCTCTTACAATAATAGTTTTCACTCGAGCATTGATATGACATTATTTGAGGCTTTGTAAAAGAGGAGGTTTAACTCTCCCATCACTGGTTTGCTTCTTTGAGGTGAGACTGTGGGGTACTGACCTATTAAAAGACTCGTTAGATAAGGTAAGGTTTACTTAAAAGAAACTTGTAACGGCACATAGTCAGCAAAAATAGAACACAAACCGCATGATAAGAGACATGCACTTTATGAAAGGCGAGCAATCTCATGGTGTCACCCATGAAAGGAGTCATGACATTTGGCAAGAAAAAAAAAGCTTAGTTTGATATTTATTGAGTTGTTTGAAATTTTTAGGCATGTGAGGTTGGTGGAACACTAACAAGCATTAACCTCGTGTTTGTCCAGGGTTTACCCAATATTTTATGGGCCTATGTTTAAGAAGTTCCATTATGATGGTAATTACATCATCCATTGGAATTCTGTGTTAGTTGATGAAATCTTATCTTATTAAGAAAAACCTATTGTTAAGTTGAGAAATATAGAGATTGAGTCAGTAAAGGTTCAATGGAAGAACAAATCAATTGAAGGCTACTTGGGATAACGAAGCAGACATGTGCAACAAGTATTCTAGTTATTCATCGATTCATGTATTTCTTGTGATTCCTCCCTTTTTACTTCTTTTGTCATTTGGGGAAAAATGGTTGTTTAACTGGTATCTTATATAACAACTCATTTCATCATTTTGATGTTCTCATAATTGATTTATTCGGGTAGAGTTCGACTTGGATGATAGTGGGTCAAATTTTAGGCTATAGTAGATTATAGAAATTAGGAATTATAGGATTTGAAATCATCCTCGACGCGTGATGTAAGGTTTGATTAGATTAATGTTAGATATGTTAGTGGGGCGGATTAGTGATCCATAAAATCTTTTAAAATTAAAAAAAAAATGATTAGTTCGGTTATAACATTTTTCATTATATGGTATTTCTTTGTTGACCAAAAATCCTGAGTGTGTTGTGAAATGGGGGAGTTGAGTAAGGCCCTCATAAGCACTTCCATAACTCATAATAGTGGGACCTCCATCACTGTACTTGAACCACTATGGTAGATGGGTCTGTCGTAGTGGCTTTAACATAGTTGAGGACCACTATAGAAGAAACCTTCTCTGCTTTAGTGGCCTCAACCAAAATAAGGGCCATCATAATGCTCCTTCCCGGCCATAGAGGATCTATCATAGCGCGATAACAACTTTCGACAGTTTTTATGACTATATCATTTTTTTGGACATCATTTAAACCCCAACTTCAAAAGCATATCCTTAAACTTGAGAGTTGCGATGTTATCCTTAAACTTGAGAGTTGCGATGTTTGACCTGCTAGGGATTTTCTTATCAAGGTAAGTCCATTAAGCCCTTCTGACATCATTTAATTTATTAAATTGATTTTATATTGGGGTGGAAAATCTTAAAACTAGACCAAAAATTCATGAATAGTTAGAATTCATTACGGGTGTCCCTTAATGTGTGTTGTACCGATTATGGATTGTTGGATTCTACTTTCTAGCATATAAATTGTTCCTTCCAATATGGGTTGTCGGAAATTTGGGAAGTTGATGGGTAAAAATCCTAAGTTGAGAAATTAGGCTATGAATAAAGTTAAAATCAATGGGATTTTAGCACTAAGGCTAAAAACTATTGAATGAATGATTGTGTCACGACCCAAAATCACTAGTCGTTATGACATCTATGTCCCAATCGATAGGTAAGTCAACTCAATAACCAATTCCACTTAAAATATGGAAACGTAAGTACAAGCAATATCTCGAATACTAAGTCTTTTATAATAAAATGTGGAAAAACTGAAATACCACCCAAGATTTAGTGTCATAAGTACAAGAGCTTCTAAAGTCAATACAAGTCTCTAATTATTTAACAAGTCTAAACATAAGAAATATCCTATTAGAATACCGACACAACCGAATAAGTAGAGATAGATGAAGGTATGAGCCGCATAATATCTAAGCAGCTCACCACAACTCCAAGGTAATCCGAACTCAAAATCAAGGTCTAAGAAATGCGCTCAAATTTGAAATACAATCTACAACACAAAAGAGTGCAACATGTGTAGTATGAGTACGAAACCACGTGTACCCAATATATCTTATAGACCGACAATGAAGAAGTAGTGACACGAGTATATAAGAAATAATTCTTTAATTTTACAAATCCACATTGTACTTATCAACCATGTTTTAATCAAGAGATAATCAAGTGTCACGTAATGTCAAAACATCAACGAAGCACATAGTAAAAAAAATGAAGGATGTAATGAGATGCAATGTGACACCATGAAATGATATGCCTCAAATGCCCAGTACTCTCCTAACCATATCTACATGATACTCCTCAAAAATATATCGAGAGTTCATGAACCATGCGGGACTCGCGAGGTTCATATACCGATACAGATGATCTCCACATGTCTGTGCGGACGATCTCAATCCACTATCATAAAATCAAACAATCCACAGAACAAATAATCTTCACGTGCTCAACTTATAGTCATAACCAATCACTCGTACAGACGATCTTCACGTGCCGAAATTATAATCATAACTCGATCTCATCGTGAATGATCTCCACGTGTTAAACCTTTACTCATACTCAATCTCATGTCGATGCATGTGCACAATATGATATCAATAAAAGGGGATGATGACGCATCTCAATAAGTCAAATGTCGCTATGACATATAATCACCTCAATTATTACAAATATATGGGTTTAATAAAGAAACACAACCACACAAAAAAATCAAGTCACTAAATACATCAGCTAATGCCTATATGCTTTGGCATTCTCGAATTACAATCTATCATATTATAGTAATGAACTTTTCCTTTAATAACATCGGTACTCGTACCAATTTCCGTCACACCATTGGTACAAGACCCCCATCTTTTATCCTTACCCATTGTCTATTCTATTTTTAATCTTTAATTAGAAAACGCCCCTTAACGAAGTCTAGAAAGTCTTAACATACCTCAAAAGTCGAACACGTACCACAAATTTTTCAAGATTTTGTCTTTCTTTTTTGTAAAGCTTCAAAACATTTCCAATCTATAAAATATGTAATCCTCATAAGAATACGAATTTAATGACACTCATATTAATATAGGTAGTTTCGGCTCGAAAATCGCGTCAGAAAGTCATCACGAGCCACCAAATTAGAATCTAAAATTTTCTTTCAACTCATGTTTACCCATGATAAAACAAACTCGCATGCAAAATTTCAGCTAAAACGGATGGTTATTCGACTCCCAAATCAAGATTTTGTTCTAAGTACCCTAGACCTATATTTTTTTTAAATCAATATAAATTATACACGTTTCTAACTAAATATCTGTTCATAATCACATAAAAATTTAATAGAAAGAACGAGGATCATTACTTTAATACTTTGGGATGAAAATCCCAATTTTTCTCCTCCTTTTTCCTTTTTCTTTTCTACATTCTCGTCTGCGGGCGTTATTGTTGTTGTTGTTGCAAAAAAACTTAATGTTATTGGAAAAGATTCCTCTTTTGATGATTTAAAAATTGAGGTTGAAAATTTGAAAAATCTTTACAGGATCAAGGACCTGGCGGTAGTTCGCCCAGTCATAAATCAAGCAAGTCAAGCATCCTTAAGATAGCGGTAGTCCGCCTGCGAAAGAATCAAAATATACAAGAATTTTGGCATAGTTTTTCAGACTGCATGGTAGACCTTTTACCCGAGTAAAGGGTCTGTCAGAATTTAATACATACTACTTATTGAGCCCACGTGCCTGGTGATTCTGACCGGGTATAGAGTGCCTTACTTATCAAAACTCATCTTTCGGGCTAAAACCACGGCTTGCCAGGCAGAGTCACTAAGACAAATCCAATAAGAGTAGTACTAAATTCGACTGTACCTCGATCTCGGAACCAAGTCGAAAAGCCATACTAAAATTCCTTTATATTTAAATTGAGCTTAGATCCGTTCATGGTCTATACAGGAGAGAAGTTAGTTATTCGACATAGATAATCTTTTAGCCGGACATAGTCCTGGCTAGGAGAAACATACTAAGTATAAGACTAAAAGAAAAGAACAATTAAATACCTTATAAAGGACGCTGTCTTTCAGAATCCCAAGTAACAGAACTGACCGTTTATTATTATCGGAACAGTGCTCAAAAGAGACTTACAAAGCAAAGAAACAAAGAGAAAACAAGAGAGAGAGAGAGCTGAAATTTTTCTGATGCCCTTCTCCACAATAAACTCACATCTATATATAGGAAAGAAAAGAAACACAAAACATCTATGTACAGTACAAAGAGGGCCCTCATCTGGGTCCATAAACAGTGTATCTACTGTTTCAACAGTTCTTTTACTGTTGAGTGGGCCTGCTCTTCACATGTCTTCACATGTCTATGCTTCCTTCACGTTTTTGCCTTTTTCTAAGGCTTTCATTTACAACAAAAAATCTTCCGCTTCTAGTAATTCGGTGGCCGACAGCATATGTTCTAACTCTGCCCTTTGTGAATCGTCCATCTCATTACTAGCTTCACTCCTCATCGAAGTGTCTGATTTATCTATTTGAGTTATAGTCTGAAGCAAATTTTTTCTTACTTCTTCCAGATAATCTTGAATCATTTTTTCTTTATCGCCTTCTTGAACGGAGATCCTCCTAGTAATATATCGTACTGAAGAATTATCTTCAATGATTTTCTTGGGAAGAATAGTTTGATATTCTTCAATCTTTTCCTTAATAGAGTCTATAAGCTCTTGCCAACTAATTGTTTGGTCTTAGGATCAATTTTCAACAGTTTGTCCCAGAAATTATTTTAATAATTTATGTATAAGCAAGGAATATTTTCCGCATTGAATCCTACTTCGGGAGTCCATTTATGAATCCATGGGATTGAAAATTCAATGAAAAAATAGATTTGATCTATTCTTTCTATCCAACATACGTGATCTTCATGATATAATCGATTAAGATCCGGAGAGACTTTATTCCATTCTTTGTATAAGTTAAAAAATGGTTCTGGCAAAATCTGCGTAGTAGGATCGTGGTATGACCACCAATTTATAAACCAGTTAGGAATTATATCAGCAAATATCTTCGCACATACCTTTATAAACCAAGTATGTTTATGTTTGTCATTGTTATAACACAACGCTATATCAAATGCTCGGATATAATCCCAATATGTGAAATTCATTCTTGAATTATTAAGACTTATCTGTCTTTCTTTCATAGCGGACATACCCCAATCTTCAGCAGATATAATCTGTTTAATAATGAATTTAGAAAAGTTATAACTCTTCTCTTGGGTATTACCTGTGCTGAAATGCTGAAAATCTACACTCCCTGTGCTCATCAGAATTACTTCGTAATAAGATCGAGTCTTATATGACTCTCTTGGAAAATATAATCCGTTCACTAAGTGTCTTTGGAATATTTTCCAAGGTTCATCTTTTCTCTGCAAATCAGAATTTTCTAAGAGAAATATTATCTCTCTTGGAAAATATTCCAAAGACACTTAGTGAACGGATTATATTTTCCAGGAGAGTCATATAAGACTCGATCTTATTACGAAGAAATTCTGATGAGCACAGGGAGTGTAGATTTTCAGCATTTCAGCACAGGTAATACCCAAGAGAAGAGTTATAACTTTTCTAAATTCATTATTAAACAGATTATATCTGCTGAAGATTGGGGTATGTCCGCTATGAAAGAAAGACAGATAAGTCTTAATAATTCAAGAATGAATTTCACATATTGGAATTATATCCGAGCGTTTGATATAGCGTTGTGTTATAACAATGACAAACATAAACATACTTGGTTTATAAAGGTATGTGCGAAGATATTTGCTGATATAATTCCTAACTGGTTTATAAATTGGTAGTCATACCACGGTCCTACTACGCAGATTTTGCCAGAACCATTTTTTAACTTATACAAAGAATGGAATAAAGTCTCTCCGGATCTTAATCGATTATATCATGAAGATCACGTATGTTGGATAGAAAGAATAGATCAAATCTATTTTTTCATTGAATTTTCAATCCCATGGATTCATAAATGGACTCCCGAAGTAGGATTCAATGCGGAAAATATTCCTTGCTTATACATAAATTATTAAAATAATTTCTGGGACAAACTGTTGAAAATTGATCCTAAGACCAAACAATTAGTTGGTCAAGAGCTTATAGACTCTATTAAGGAAAAGATTGAAGAATATCAAACTATTCTTCCCAAGAAAATCATTGAAGATAATTCTTCAGTACGATATATTACTAGGAGGATCTCCGTTCAAGAAGGCGATAAAGAAAAAATGATTCAAGATTATCTGGAAGAAGTAAGAAAAAATTTGCTTCAGACTATAACTCAAATAGATAAATCAGACACTTCGATGAGGAGTGAAGCCAGTAATGAGATGGACGATTCACAAAGGGCAGAGTCAGAAAATATGCTGTCGGCCGCCGAATTACTAGAAGCGGAAGATTTTTTGCTGCAAATGAAAGCCTTAGAAAAAGGCAAAAACGTGAAAGAAGCATAGACATGTGAAGACATGTGAAGAGCAGGCCCACTCAACAGTAAAAGAACTGTTGAAACAGTAGATACACTGTTTATGGACCCAGATGAAGGCCCTCTTTGTATTGTACATAGATGATTTGTGTTTCTTTTCTTTCCTATATATAGATGTGAGTTTATTGTGAAGAAGGGCATCAGAAAAATTTTAGCTCTCTCTCTCTCTCTTGTTTTCTCTTTGTTTCTTTGCTTTGTAAGTCTCTTTTGAGCACTGTTCCGATAATAATAAACGGTCAGTTCTGTTACTTGGGATTCTGAAAGACAGTGTCCTTTATAAGATATTTAATTGTTCTTTTCTTTTAGTCTTATACTTAGTATGTTTCTCCTAGCCAGGACTATGTCCGGCTAAAAGATTATCTATGTCGAATAACTAACTTCTCTCCTGTATAGACCATGAACGGATCTAAGCTCAATTTAAATATAAAGGAATTTTAGTATGGCTTTTCGACTTGGTTCCGAGATCGAAGTACAGTCGAATTTAGTACTACTCTTATTGGATTTGTCTTAGTGACTCTGCCTGGCAAGCCGTGGTTTTGGCCCGAAAGATGAGTTTTGATAAGTAGGGCACTCTATACCCGGTCAGAATTGCCAGGCACGTGGGCTCAATAAGTAGTATGTATTAAATTTTGACAGACCCTTTGCTCGGGTAAAAGGTCTACCATGCAGTCTGAAAAACTATGCCAAAATTCTTATATATTTCGATTCTTTCGCAGGCGGACTACCGCTAGCTTAAGGAAGCTTGACTTGCTTGATCTATGACTGGGCGGACTACCGCCAGGTCCTTGATCCTGTAAAGATGGCATCTTTACAGTTCTCTGTTTTTTACCAAGGCCATTCCTGGGTTATCAACTCCTTCATCGTCGGCTATTGCGTTAATGACCGTAGCCTTCTCTTCTGTGGTAAGATAATTATCCCACCATCCTCTGAGTTGACCTGTAAATCCTGCAATAATCATCTTGCAAATTGTTCTATCAGTGTTTTTAACACTTTTACAAATAGTTGAATACATCATCATCCGATGTACCATAATAGTTAACTGTCGATCTGTTAACCCATCTAAGTTTCATTCATAAATTTCGGATCCACTATAAGACGCATTTGTTTGATTCCACTCTCGTTCTTCGATCAAGACATCTTGAGGAGTAGGACGAGGATAGTAGTTGGTATACATACTGGGTTTGGTAGCGTAGCTGCAATTCTTCTTAGGATAACCCCTGAGTTTATTAACTTTTGAAGCATCACTTGGTATTTCAGTACTAGACGCTAAATCCATAGGACCAACATTTAATCCAACAAGCTTTTTAGCTGCAAGTTCTCCGATATCTAAATTAGAAAATTTTTCGCTTAGAAGATCCTCCAAGTTTTTCAAAGAAGTTGGTTTAAAATCAGAGAATTCAATCGGCCTTTGAATATGAGTAGAGACTACAGTAGGACTATCAGACGATTTTGAAGTTGAAGCAATATCAGTTTTTGCCTTAAACTCATTTTTGACTATATCAGTCTTAATATCTTTTATCAAAGTAGTTAAATCATCAAGTTTTTTGTCAAGAGAACTAATATGCTCCCCTAACACTTCAACATAAAGACTTAAATAATTATTTTGAGTAATCAATTTATTAATCTCGTTAATACTGATTGAGGCAATATCTTCCTCAATAAATTTTTGAAAAGCAGAAAAAGTAATACCAGTATTATTTGGTAAAACAAATGTTGACTGAGGAGGATATATAGCTTTTAAAAGATTACCACTCCCATCTTTATAAGTTCTTTCAATAACGTTAATATATAACGGTAAATAAGTGGTTATAAACCAAGGAACAAAATACATAATTTGATTATGCAAAGCACAAGTTTCATAAAATTCTTGTGAAATACAATTTAAATCATCTTTGCTATAAGCTTCAAAGAACCAAGTTTTAAACCGATTCCATTTTTCATCAAAAAATTCTTTTTGAATATATTTTCTTGCCAGTGAACCTGGACTAAAATCAATTTGGTGTGGAATCATTAAGAATCTTTTAAATCAAACTCCATTTCAGAAGCAGTAGGAATCTCCTTGTCAGATCCATCGTTGTTCACTTGTACTATGTTCGTTTTTGGGTCGATTGTTACCTTTTCGACCATAGAGTTTTCATCGGAACCCATAGTATGTAAAGAAGAAGTGTGGAATGCAGACTTTATTCTGACAGATCTTCACATTAGATAACTTATACTCTATATCTAGAGCATGACCTGAAGCAGATTTTACTAAATGAGTTGTTTTTTGAAAGTATTTAGTCGGAACTAAACCTTTCTGAATACAGCTAACATCTGCACCACTATCAATCATTACAATGTTAGTAATTGAGAAAGTATTATCAATTAAAATAGTACATTTAATATATCATTTATGAGCTGTAACAATCTGCATCATTCCTAAAAAAGAATCTTGCTTAGGATCAGAACTTTCAAGCTGAAGATTATCACTTTCAACCTGTTTTCCTTTATTTTTTGAAAACCGATCTTCGTTAGTATTATTAATCTTAATTTGAGTAATACGGTGATCACAAGTCAACTGACTTTGTTTAAGAAATTTGATTTCCTTTTTCAAATTTTCAACCTTAATTTTTAAATCATCAAAAGAGGAATCTTTTTCAATAACATTAAGTTTTTTTGCAATACGATCCTCTACCACCTTTAAAGAGTAAGGAGTTTCATAGTGAAAATCATTTAAATCAGTATTTCGTTTTTCAATAATTTTTGAAGAACTAGTTTCATTTGAAACAGCCAAATTAATAATTTTTTCACAAAGCCTATCATCAGTGACTTCTTTAAGAAGTTCAATCACATTATCAGAGGTTATTGTGTTTAAATTGAAATCTTGAAATTGGGATTGCAATTTGTAGATCTCGTCGTCTTCACAGGTGCAATCATTACCCTGACAAGTAGTACAAGCATAAGTACGATTGTTATCATCAGATTCAGAGGAATCAAATAATTCGATGTTAGAACCTGTATCTGATTCATAATCATCTTTGGAACCTGAAGTGTATAACATACTGTATATCTTGTCATAAGTGTCATTTTCAAGTTCCAAATTTTTCAACTTGTGTAACTTGCAATTTGGAGCAATATGCCCAAGTTTACCACACTTGTAGCATTTTATTTTAGAGAGATCTCTCCCCGATCTATCTTTAGTAAATCTTTTAGATTTACGATGGCTTTTTCTAGCCTCTCGATCATCCTTAGATCTATGTCTTCTCTTAGATCTTCTCCTTCTGCCCGAAGAATGTTCGTCTTTTGACGATCTGTAGTAATTATCTTTCTTCGGTGTGGGATTTGGTAAACCAAATTGTTCACAGAAATCTCCCAACTGAGACCGTTCTTTTAGCTTATCTATCTTAAGCTGTCTTGCCATTTTAAGTTCATTACACAGGTTTAATCCTTCCTATGTACATACTCCTATAATTTTTCCGTAACTTAAAACGGCATAAGGTATATCAACCTGATTTCCTATTAGAACTTTTCTAACTCGTTCTGCAAAAAGAGGAGGAAGTCCATCAATAAACTTAGCTTTCCAATATTGAAGCTTATTTTCGGGTAGTTCCATAACCCTACTAAGATAAGTATCTTTATACCATCTGAAATAAGCCAAAGTTTGACATCTCAAGCCGTTTAGCATAGTTCTACTGTTTCATGCTGGCTGGTAAATCTACCATTAAAATGTTCCAAAATAGTAAGGATAAGGGTATAAACCGCATCTTCTCTATTTTTTACCAAGGCCATTCCTAGGTTGTAGTAGTAGTAGTAGTATGGTCATATGCAAGCCTACCTGGAAGGTTAGAAGTAAAAAGATACTTTTGTTTCAATCATAAAAGAGGATTCTGATTATATTAAATTCTATGAAAAATTGCAAAAAAGAGAAATGATATTCCTCTTAGAAAATTCGGATTTGCAGCGAAAAGATGAACCTTGGAAAATATTCCAATGGTACCTTGTTAATGGATTATACTTTCCCAGAGAGTCAAATAAGACTCGATTTTATTATGAAGAAATCTTAATGAGCACAGGAAGTGTAGAATTTCAGCACTTCTCCAGCACAGGCAATAACCCCCACGAAAAAAGTTATAACTTTTTAAAATTCATTATCAAACATATTATATCTGTTGAAGATTGGGGTATGTCAACTATGAAAGAGAGACCGACAAGCATTAATAATGCTAGGATGAATTTTACATATTGGGATTATATTCGAGCATTCGATATAGTGCTATATTACAATAACGACAAACACAAACATACTTGGTTTGTAAAGGTATGTGCGAAGATATTCGCTGATACAATTCCTAATTGGTTTATTAACTGGTGGTCATACCACGGTCCTACTACTCAGATTTTGCCAGAACTGAGCACAGGAAGTGTAGAATTTCAGCACTTCTCCAGCACAGGTTATAACCCCCACGAAAAAAGTTATAATTTTTCCACACTTGTGGCATATTGCCTTTGAAAGATCTCTTCCAGATCTATCTTTAGTAAATCCATTAGATTTATGATAGCTTTTACGATCTTCATGATCGGATTTATTATCAAGATTATATGATGCCAATATATTTTTAAATAGAGCTTAGATCCGTTCATGGTCTATATAGGAGAAAAGTTAGTTATTCGACATAGATAATCTTTTAGCCGGACATAGTCCTGGCTAGGAGAAACATACTAAATAAAAGACTAAAAAGAAAAATAAATACCAGGATAACCCAAATTGTTCACAGAAATCTCCTAATTGAGATCGTTCCTTCAGCCTCTTAAATGGAGTTCGATTTAAACGACTCTTAATGATGCCACACCAAATTGATTTTAGTTCAGGTTCACTGGCAAGAAAACATATTCAAAAAGAATTTTTGATGAAAAATGGATCGGTTGAAAAAAGCAAAACCGTGAAGGAAACATAGACATGTGAAGACATGTGAAGAAAGACCCACTCAACAGTAAATGTACTGTTGAAACTTATCTGTTTATCTTACCGAATCTTTTTTAAATTGCTATCTACTCTTAATCCTAGATGTAGGTTATATGATATTTCCAATCCTTTGAAAGATCTCTTCCATATCTATCCTTACTAAATCTATTAGATTTATTTTAAACCGGAAAGCTTTTTAGCAGCAAGTTCTCCAATATATAAATTAGAAAATTTTCATCAAGAAGTTCTTCTAAATTTTTTAAAGAAGTAGGTTTAAAATCAGAAATTTACTAAAATTCCTTTATATTTAAATAGAGCTTAAATCCGCTCATGGTCTATATAGGAGAGAAGTTTGTTATTCGACATAGATAAAGAGCAACTAAAAATGTCTCTGGCAACCCTTTAAGAGTCAAAGGTTTAGATGGTACAAAGATACTTATCTCAGTAGGGTAATGGAACTACCCGAAAATAAGCTTGGATATTGGAAAGTTAGGTTCATAGACGGACTTCCGTCTCTTTTTGCTGAAAGAGTTAGAAAAACTCTTAGAGGAGGTCAGATTGAGATACCGTACGACCAATTCTTACTAATCATGTAAAGGATATTAAAAGGAGAGTGAAATCACTACCCTGCTTGGCACAAGCCAACCCTGCTTGGCTAAAGATTATTGAGACAGATGCGTCTAATATTGGATATGGAGGAATTCTTAAACAGATTGTCTATATTGATGACATTCTAGTATTTTCTAGAACTTTTGAACTACATATCAAACATCTTGATATTTTCAAAACGGTTGTAATACAAAATGGCTTATTTTCGGGTAGTTCCATTATTATTATTATTATTATTATTATTATTATTACTATTATTAAAATTATTATTATTATTATTATTATTATTATTATTATTATTATTATTATTATTATTATTACTATTATTATTATTATTATTATTATTATTATTATTATTACTATTACTATTATTATTATTATTACAATTATTATTATTACAATTATCATTATTATTATAATTATTATTATTATTATTATTATTATAATAATAATAATAATAATTATTATTATTATTATTATTATTATTATTACTAATACTATTATTATTCCAGGACGATTTATACCATCAAAAAGTTTTTGATAAAAGCTGACGCTTAATCAGTCAAATTTATATTTGACAAAGACTTTAAGCACGATGCTTCGAAATTAACTTTTGCTAGGTGGCAAGCACAATTAGCCCCTTTCGATATCGATATTCAATATAAGAAAGGAGTTGATAACTCTTTACCGGATTTTTTATCCAGAAAATATTTGTTGTAAAAATGACCTTCTTTTCTCCATTTTTTACTAATAAAACCTTAGTGACTATTCTAAAGGTTCTTCCTCTCAATCAAGATATGAAAGAGGAAATATTGTGGAAAATTATAGATGACATGCTTAGAGATGACTTTTCAATTCATATGATTGAACAAATCATCAATTTTGATGATGAATTATATTATTGTAATGAATATTATGGATTCGACTAATACTTTGTGTTATGTTTGCAGGTTGGATCCAAACTGGGTTCATATCAAAGGAAGAGGAAAGGGAAGAACAGCCCCAAATAGAGGCAACTATGGTTCTTATGGAACCAAATCATCACAAGGATCGTCATACCGATCCGACTTAAATTCTCAGGTTATACCAACGGGAAGAAAGTCGATACTTAATAAAAGAACCTCGTCTCAAGAGGAATCCTCCTCCAGCTCCCAGCAACTGGTAAATTTGAAAGATATTCCAAAAGACAGTCTATTATATGCACATATGCAGGCTTATCTAGAAGGCAAGAAACAAAAAGATACTTTTGTTTCAATCATAAAGAAGGACTCTGATGATATTAAGTCCTACGAAAAATTGCCAAAAAGAGAGATAATATTTCTCTTAGAAAATTCTGATTTGCAGAGAAAAGATAAACCTTGGAAAATATTCCAAAGACACTTAGTGAATGGATTATATTTTCCAGGAGAGTCATACAAGACTCGATCTTATTACGAAGAAATTTTGATGAGCACAGGAAGTGTAGATTTTCAACACTTCAGCACAGGTAATACCCAAGAAAAAAGTTATAACTTTTCTAAATTCATTATTAAACAGATTATATCTGTTGAAGATTGGGGTATGTCTGCTATGAAAGAAAGACAGATAAGTCTTAATAACTCCAGAATGAATTTCACATATTGGGATTATATCCGAGCGTTTGATATAGCGTTGTGTTATAACAATGACAAACATAAACATTCTTGGTTTATAAAGGTATGTGCGAAAATATTCACTGATATAATTCCTAACTGGTTTATTAATTGGTGGTCATACCACGGTCCTACTACGCAGATCTTGCCAGAACCATTTTTTAACTTATATAAAGAATGGGCTAAAGTTTCTCCGGATCTTAACCGATTATATCATGAAGATCACGTATGTTGGATAGAAAGAATAGATCAAATATATTTTTTCATTGAATTTTAAATCCCATGGATTCATAAATGGACTCCCGAAGTAGGATTCAATGAGGAAAATATTCCTTGCTTATACAGGAATTATTATAATAATTTTTGGGACAAACTCTTAAAAATTGATCCTAAGACCAAACAATTAGTTGGTCAAGAGCTTATAGACTCCATTAAGGAAAAATTGAAGAATATAAAACCATTCTTCCCAAGAAAATTATTGAAGATAATTCAGTACGACATATTGCTAGGAGGATCTCCTTTCAAGAAGGAGATAAAGAAAAAATGATTCAAGATTATTTGGAAGAAGTAAGAAAAAATTTGCTTTAGACTATAACTCAGATAGATAAATCAGACAGTTTGATGAGGAGTGAAGCCAGTAACGAGATAGACGATTCTCAAAGGGCGGAGTCAGAGCATATGCTGTCGGCCATCGAATTACTAGAAGCGGAAGATTTTTTGCTGCAAATAAAAGCCTTAGAAAAAGAAAAAAATGTGAAGGAAGCATAGACATGTGAAGACATGTGAAGAGCAGACCCACTTAACAGTAAAAGAACTGTTGAAACAGTAGATACACTGTTTATGGACCTAAATGAGGGCCCTCTTTGTACTGTACCTAGATGCTTTGTGTTTCTTTTCTTTCCTATATATAGATGTGAGTTCATTTGGAGAAGGGCATCAGAAAAATTTCAGCTCTCTCTCTCTCTTGTTTTCTCTTTGTTCCTTTGCTTTGTAAGTCTCTTTTGAGCACTGTTCTGGTAATAATAAACGGTCAGTTCTATTACTTTGGATTCTTGAAGACACCGTCTTTTATAAGGTATTTAATTGTTCTTTTCTTTTAGTTTTATACTTAGTATATTTCTCCTAGCTAGGACTATGTCCGGCTAAAAGATTATCTATGTTGAAAAACTAACTTCTCTCTTATATAAAGCATGAACGGATCTAAGCTCTATTTAAATATAAAGGAATTTTAGTATGACTTTTCGACTTGGTTCCGAGATCGAGGTACAGTCGAATTTAGCACTACTCTTATTGGCTTTGTCTTAGTGACTCCGCCTGGCAAGCCATGGTTTTAGCCCGAAAGATGAGTTTTGATAAGTAGGGCACTCTATACCCGGTCAGAACCGCCAAACACATGGGCTCAATAAGTAGTATGTATTAAATTCTGACAGACCCTTTGCTTGGGTAAAAGATCTACTATGCAGTCAGAAAACTATGCCAAAATTCTTGTATATTTCGATTCTTTCGCAAGTGGACTACCGCTAGTTTAAGGATACTTGACTTGCTTGATCTATGTTAATAATGCGGCTGAAAGAGAACGAGATGTTCCGCGGTTAGTGATTAACTATAAACCGTTGAATAAACACTTAAAGTGGATCAGGTATTCTATTCCTAATAAAAGGAATTTATTATCAAGTTATATGATGCCAATATATTTTCAAAATTTAATTTAAAATCAGGATATTGGCAAATACAGATCTTTAAAGAACATTCTTATAGAACTTCTTTCAATGTTCCATTTGGACAATACGAATGTAATGTCATGCATTTTGGTTTGAAAAACGCCCCTTCTGAATTTCAGAAAATCATGAATGATATTTTTAACCCTTATATGGAATTTATTATTGTCTATATTGATGATATTTTAGTATTTTCTAAAACTTTCGAACTACATATCAAATATCTTGATATTTTCAAAAGAGTCGTAATTCAAAATGACTTAGTTATTTCTAAACCAAAAATGAGTTTGTTTCAAACAGATGTTAGATTTTTAGGACATCAGATTTGGCAAGGGAAGATTACTCCCATTCAAAGAGCTATTGATTTTGCTGATAAATTTCCTGATGTCATTACAAATAGAACTCAACTACAGAGATTTCTGGGAAGTTTGAATTATATTTCTCCATTTTACAAACATCTTTCTAGAGATTTAGCACCGTTATACGACAGGTTGAAGAAAGATAACAAGTCTCTTTGGGATGAGACTCTTACCAATTTAGTAAAAGACATTAAGCGAAGAGTAAAATCGCTTCCTTGCTTAGCACTAGCCAACCCTACTTGGCAAAAGATTATTGAGACAGATGCGTCAAATATAGGTTATGGAGGAATTATTAAACAGATTAATCCTTATGATAAGAAAGAATATTTGATTAGATTTCATTCTGGGAAATGGAACGAAGCCCAGAAGAAATATGCAACGGTGGCACATGAAATGTTAACTATCGTTAAATGTGTTCTCAAATTCCAGGACGATTATACAATCAAAAGTTTTTGATAAAAACTGACGCTCAATCAGTCAAATTTATGTTTGACAAAGACTTTAAGCACGATGCTTCGAAATTAATTTTCTCTAGGTGGCAAGCACAATTAGCCCCTTTCGATTTCGATATTCAATATAAGAAAGGAGTTGATAACTCTTTGCCGGATTTTTTATCCAAAGAATATTTGTTGTAAAAATGACCTTCTTTTCTCCTTTTTTTATTGATAAAACCTTAGTTACTATTCTAAAGGTTATTCCTCTCAATTAAGATATGAAAGAGGAAATATTGTGGAAAATTATAGATGACATGCTTAGAGATGACTTTTCAATTCATATGATTGAACAAATCATCAATTTTGATGATGAATTATATTATTGTAATGAATATTATGGATTCGACTAATACTTGGTGTTATGTTTGCAGGATGGATCCACCCTGGGTTCATATCAAAGGAAGAGGAAAGGGAAGAACAGCCCCAAATAGAGGCAACTATGGTTCTTATGGAACCAGATCATCACAAGGATCGTCATACCGATCCGACTTAAATTCTCAGGTTATACCAACGGGAAGAAAGTCGATACTTAATAAAAGAACCTCGTCTCAAGAGGAATCCTCCTCCAGCTCCCAGCAACTGGTAAGTTTGGAAGATATTCCAAAAGATAGTCCATTATATGCACATATGCAGGCTTATATAGAAGGCAAGAAACAAAAAGATACTGTTGTTTCAATCATAAAGAAGGACTCTGATGATATTAAGTCCTACGAAAAATTGCCAAAAAGAGAGATAATATTTCTCTTAGAAAATTCTGATTTGCAGAGAAAAGATGAACCTTGGAAAATATTCCAAAGACACTTAGTGAATGGATTATATTTTCCAGGAGAGTCATATAAGACTCGATCTTATTACGAAGAAATTTTGATGAGCACAGGAAGTGTAGATTTTCAACACTTCAGCACAGGTAATACCCAAGAAAAAAGTTATAACTTTTCTAAATTCATTATTAAACAGATTATATCTGTTGAAGATTGGGGTATGTCTGCTATGAAAGAAAGACAGATAAGTCTTAATAACTCCAGAATGAATTTCACATATTGGGATTATATCCGAGCGTTTGATATAGCGTTGTGTTATAACAATGACAAACATAAACATTCTTGGTTTATAAAGGTATGTGCAAAAATATTTGCTGATATAATTCCTAACTGGTTTATTAATTGGTGGTCATACCACGGTCCTACTACGCAGATCTTGCCAGAACCATTTTTTAACTTATATAAAGAATGGGCTAAAGTTTCTTTGGATCTTAACCGATTCTATCATGAAGATCACGCATGTTGGATAGAAAGAATAGATCAAATCTATTTTTTCATTGAATTTTAAATCCCATGGATTCATAAATGGACTCCCGAAGTAGGATTCAATGAGGAAAATATTCCTTGCTTATACAGGAATTATTATAATAATTTCTGGGACAAACTCTTAAAAATTGATCCTAAGACCAAACAATTAGTTGGTCAAGAGCTTATAGACTCCATTAAGGAAAAAATTGAAGAATATAAAACCATTCTTCCCAAGAAAATTATTGAAGATAATTCAGTACGACATATTGCTAGGAGGATCTCCTTTCAAGAAGGAGATAAAGAAAAAATGATTCAAGATTATTTGGAAGAAGTAAGAAAAAATTTGCTTCAGAATATAACTTAGATAGATAAATCAGACAGTTCGATGAGGAGTGAAGCCAGTAACGAGATGGACGATTCTCAGAGGGCGGAGTTAGAGCATATGTTGTCGGCCATCGAATTACTAGAAGCGGAAGATTTTTTGCTGCAAATGAAAGCCTTAGAAAAATGCAAAAATGTGAAGGAAGCATAGACATGTAAAGACATGTGAAGAGCAGACCCACTCAACAGTAAAAGAACTGTTGAAACAGTAGATACACTGTTTATGGACCTAGATGAGGGTCCTCTTTGTACTGTACCTAGATGCTTTGTGTTTCTTTTCTTTCCTATATAGATGTGAGTTCATTTGGAGAATGGCTTCAGAAAAATTTCAGCTCTCTCTCTCTCTTGTTTTCTCTTTGTTCCTTTGCTTTGTAAATCTTTTTTGAGCACTATTTCGATAATAATAAACGGTCAGTTCTGTTACTTTGGATTCTTGAAGACACCGTCTTTTATAAGGTATTTAATTGTTCTTTTCTTTTAGTTTTATACTTAGTATGTTTCTTCTAGCCAGGACTATGTCCGGCTAAAAGATTATCTATGTCGAATAACTAACTTTTCTCTTATATAAACCATGAATGGATCTAAGCTCTATTTAAATATAAAGGAATTTTAGTATGGCTTTTCGACTTGGTTCCGAGATTGAGGTACAGTCAAATTTAGCACTACTCTTATTGGTTTTGTCTTAGTGACTCCGCCTGGCAAGCCGTGGTTTTAGCCCGAAAGATGAGTTTTGATAAGTAGGGCACTCTATACCCGATCAGAACCGCCAGGCACATGGGATCAATAAGTAGTGTGTATTAAATTCTGACAAACCCTTTGCTCGGGTAAAAGATCTACCATGCAGTCAGAAAACTATGCCAAAATTCTTGTATATTTCAATTCTTTCACAGGCGGACTACCGCTAGCTTAAGGATGCTTGACTTGCTTGATCTATGACTGGGCGGACTACCGCCAGGTCCTTGATCCTGTAAAGATGGTATCAGAGACAAGAACTTTTCATGGAATATATATGAGATAGAGGTTAACTATTCGACATAGATCTTAATCTTTTACCCATGGATCTGGGAGATACAAGTACTAAAAGTACTAGACTAGAAAAGGTCAATATACCTCATAATCTTGACTTGTTAAACAAGTGGACAATTTCTAAAGTCCCTATTAAAACTATTTATGATTATGGTTGGTTTGATAAACTATCTTCAAAATAATTGATTAAAACAACTGAGCTGTTTCTTGCTTTAAATTCTTCTAAACAGACTATTCACTTGTTAATGAACGAGATGTGATTTTTTTATAAAAATCAATATAATTTCTTGCATATTGGTATGGTTCAAATTGCCTTTAAACCTTTAACTCTTAAGGGGTTGCCTGAGACTTTTATAGCTGCTCTTCGGGATGCTAGAAATTTAAATTTTCGTCAGTCTCTTATGGGTTCGATTGAATCTACAGTGGCCTATGGTCCAGTTTATTTTAATACGCAACCTAATTTGCAATTATCTCTTACTGATGCGAATATTCTCGATGCTCTAACATTAAATGTTAAAACTCATGGTTATAACTATGAGTTTTAACATTTATTATTATTATTATTACAATTATTATTATTATTATTATTATTATTATTATTATTATGATTATTATTATTAATATTATTACAATTATTATTATTATTATTATTATTATTCCAATTATTATTATTACAATTATTACTATTATTATTATTATTATTATTATTATTATTATTATTACCATTATTATTATTATTACAATTATTGTTGTTGTTGTTGTTATTATTATTATTATTATTACCATTATTATTATTATTACAATTATTGTTGTTGTTGTTGTTATTATTATTATTATTATTATTATTATTACAATTATTGTTGTTATTATTATTATTATTATTATTATTATTACTATTATTACTATTATTATTATTACAATTATTACAATTATTACTATTACAATTATTATTACAATTATTATTATTACAATTATTAGTATTATTATTATTGTTATTATTATTATTATTTTATTATTATTATTATTATTATTATTATTATTATTATTATTATTACAATTATTATTATTGTTATTATTATTATTATTATTATTATTATTACAATTATTATTATTATTATTATTATTATTATTATTATTATTATTATTATTATTATTATTATTATTATTACAATTATTATTATTATTATTATTATTATTATTACAATTATTATTATTATTATTATTACAATTATTATTAAAATTATTAGTATTAGTATTAGTATTAGCATTGGTATAGTAAAACCTTTATAAATTAATATAGGTGGGACCATGAAATTTTATTATTTTATAGATATATTATTTGTAACACCCCGACTTTTCAAAATGTCTAAATTAACTCGTATTTTCGTGGAAATATAAGGAGAGTAGGTAATAAATAAAGAATGATGTGGTATGTCATATTTTAAGTGTTCAAGGGTTGTATATCAAGTTTTGAAGTTAGGTAAGTGGCAAAATAAAAGTAGGTGAAAGTTATAGTAAGTTCCTTTTAAAAGATTTCTTTGAAATTTCGGTCAAATGTCTTGGATGTTTTCTCCCAATATATAAAGAGTTAGAAGGCCTATCACCCATTAAATTGAAGGCCAACGAGTCTAGTTTGTAACGCACAAAACCCTGTATCCAACCGACATCGGAGTAAAAAGATATGAGGGTTTTACTACGAACTGCCGGGACAGAATTCGGGTCGGATAAAAAATGTGGTATGTCAGCTTACTCAACGTTTAAGCCATGAAAACATTTTCTTTCACTTCCAAACCAGAAAGAAATCTTAAGAGAAGGTTCCTATGGAGTTCGTGCATAATGAAGGTTACTTTTTTACGATTTCTACCATTAAAGGTTGCCCCGTGCCAAGAAACGTGAACTCTACATGTGGCAATCGTTTTTCCCTTTTATTAGTTGCGTTTGGAGCTAGTTTTTAAAGATATAAATTTATTGTTATTGGTGTTTCTTCAAGGTTTAAACTTGGTTAACTAAGGTAATCATCTCAGGACTTTTTTATAATTGTTTTTATGAATTTCTACGGACGTTTCGACAAGTTGGGACAATATGGCAAATCTGTCGATTTAAGATTAATTATGAACTGTTTATAAGTTCGTACCAACTGTGTATATATAGTGTTTGTGAAGCTTAGGACATAGGGAACAACTTTTGTGAAGGAACTATGGTCTTCGAGCGTTCATTGGAAAGGTATGTTAAGGCTATTCCCTTCGTTCGACATGTTTCCTTAGAGCTTAGGAGTGATATAATAGGGTAGTTAATGTTGGTGATCTTATAGATGTAATTATGAGTGGTTGGCTGATTGAGTGGTTATAAACCCTCATTTTTGGGACTCATAATCTGTTAAGAACTACCCTAATTTAGGAATGACTTAGAGATTATTCATATACATTGTTTATAGCTAAATGCTTGCCTTTAGCCTATTCAATTGTTTGTTGTCGCCCTTGGGGCTATTGTGGTTAGTTGTTAAGCTATGAACTGCCTATGGGGGTTATGATGTTGTCTATTAGGACTATGCTATTTCTAAAGAGGGCTATGCGTTGCCCACGGGGCCATATTGGTGTCAAAGAGTGTTATGTGTTTCCTACGGGGTTATTTTAACACCAAAGAAGGCTATGTGTTGCCTACAAGGCTATGTTGATGCAAAAGATGGCTATGTGCAGCCCACAGAGCTATGATGTTTCCTAAGAGGGCTATGTGCTGCCTACGGGGCAATATCGTTGCCAAAAAGGGCTATGTAACTACCAATAGGGGTATGTAGATTGATTTGGCACCTTTGGAGCTTATGGGGGCCTAGATAGGTGGTATGTTGTTTGTACCTGCCGAGCTTATAGGGTCTTGGTTAGGTTGATGTTTGATCATTTTTGTATTTTTAGATTAAGTAGTGGGTTAGCATGTTTATCTAAAATTTTGATTTCCTTACGTGATTGCTTTTAGTATATTATGATACTTGCTCATTTAGTCTATTGCCTTTCATACTCTGTACATTATTTTGTACTGATGCCCCATTGCCTTAGGGGCACTACATTCATGCATACAGGTCCCGACAGACGACCCAGTAGACTTCCTCAGTAGAAGGATTGACTTCTATTCGATTGGCTAGTCCCTTTCCTCCGGAGCTGCCAGAGTTGGGAGGTTTGTTAGCTTTTGTTGTATATATCTTTATGGGTAGGTTGGGGCCCTGTCCCGCTAATCTTTACTACTTTTAAAGGCTTGCAGACTAATGTGTGGGATGTATAGCTACGTTATGGCCATACTGGACTAGTTTGTTGGTTTACTGAAGTTTGTGAGCTGTTTGATGTATTGTCTTGATATATACCTGCTTTCAGTTTTGGTATAGATATCAGGTGGCCTCGACGGCCCAATCAGGAATTTTGTGCTAGTTGGCTATTTATTTATATGAACTCTTGGGAGTAACTATTTTTTTTTATAGATTAGTTGACAGGGGTTTTGCCGGCCTAAGACTTAGTTTTAAGTCAAGATATACTTGTTTGTTTTCTTGATTGCATGTGACTGCCATGAGCTAGTAGCAAATGTTTCAGTAGGGTCGGATTCAGACTCAAAGTCATCTTTGAGTTTTCATGTAGGGCACTAATAGTCCCTCATGTTTGCATTATTGATGCACTTTTGGTCCTCTCCTATACTTTGACCTATTTTTTAACATTAATTATGTTCATAATTTTATGTAAGTAATGAAAAAGATCATGCTAGTCATCTCAGAATAGTTCTTCAGACTTTGAAAGATAGGGAGTTGTATTCCAAGTTCTCTAGTATGAGTTTTGGCTTGAGTCTGTGGCATTCTTGCGCCACATAGTTTCCGGTGATGGAATTAGAGTTGATACTCAGAAAACTGAGGCAGTGCAAAATTGGCCTCAACCCACATCTCCAACTGATATTAGGAGTTTCTTGGGTTTGGTTAGCTATTATAGAAGGTTTGTAGAGAGTTTTTCATCCATTTTATCCCCTTTAACGAAGTTGACTCAGAAAACAGTGAAGTTTCAATGGTCTGAAGCTTGTGAGAAAAGCTTTCAGGAATTGAAGAAAAGGTTGACTACTGCCCCAGTTTTAACTTTACCGGAAGGTACTAAAGGTTTAGTGGTGTATTGTGATACATCTATAGTTGGCTTGGGTTATGTTTTAATGAATAATAGAAAAGTTATAGCTTATGCCTCCAGACAGTTGAATGTTCATGAAAAGAACTACCCAACCCATGACTTAGAATTGGCTATTGTAGTATTCGCTTTGAAGATATGGCATAATTATTTGTATGGTGATCATGTTGATATATTCACTGATCATAAGAGCCTTCCGTATGTGTTCACCCAAAAAGAGCTTAATCTCAAATAGAGGAGGTGGTTAGAATTACTCGAGGATTATGACATGCGTATTCTTTACCACCCAGGTAAGGCTGATGTGGTTGCTGGTGCGTTAAGCAGGTTGTCTATGGTTAGAACCGCCCATGTTTAAGAAGGAAAGAGGAAGTTAGCAAAAGATGTGCACAGATTGCATGCCTGGGAGTCAGACTTATAGATTCCACTGAAGCAGGTATAGTGGTGACAAATGGGGCTGAGTCATCATTAGTGTCAGAAGTAAAAGGCAAGCAAGATCAAGACCCTATTTTGCTTGAATTAAAGGCAAATGTTCATAAGCAAAAAGTATTAGCTTTTGAACAAGGGGGAGATGGTGTATTGAGATATCAAGGTATGTTGTGTGTACCTATGGTGGATGGGATCTAAGAGAGGATCATGGAGGAAGCTCATAGCTCCAGATATTCCATTCATTCGGGTTCCACAAAGATGTATCGTGATTTGAAAGAAGTGTATTGGTAGAATGGTATGAAGAAGAACATTACAGAATTTGTTGCTAAGTGTCCAAATTGTCAACAAGTTAAAGTTAAGCACCAAAAGCCCGGTGGTTTGGTGCAGAATATAGAACTTTTGGAATAGAAGTGGGAGATGATTAATATGGATTTCATCATAGGCTTGCCAAGGTCTCGCAGACAACATGATTATATTTGGTTGATCATCGACAGAATGACAAAATTAGCCATTTTCTACCGGTAAAGACTGCCCATTCAGTAGAAGATTATGCCAGGTTATATATTCTGGAGGTGGTAAGACTTCATGGAGTTCCAGTCTCCATTATTTTAGATAAAGGTGCACATTTTACTGCACAATTCTGGAAATCTTTTCAAAAAGGTTTGGGATCAAAGGTGAACTTAAGTACTGTCTTTCATCCTCAGATTGACGGACAAACAGAGCGCACTATTCAGACATTAGAAGATATGTTAAAGGCTTGTGTGATTGATTTCAAAGGGAATTGGGATAATCACCTACCTCTCATTGAGTTTTCTTATAACAACAGTTATCACTCGAGCATCCAAATAGCTCCTTATGAAGCTCTTTATGGGAGAAGATACAGATCTCCTATTGGATGGTTTGAAGTTGGTGAAGCAGGGTTGATAGGACCAGATTTAGTTCACCAAGCTATGGAGAAGGTGAAAGTAATTCAAGAGAGATTGAAAACAGCACAGAGTCGTTACAAATCCTACAATGATGTTAGGAGAAGGGTGTTAGAGTTCGAGATAAATGATTGGGTATATTTAAAAGTATTATCCATGAAGGGTGTTATGAGGTTTGGTAAGAAAGAGAAGCTTAGTCCTCGGTATATTAGACCTTATAGAATAGCCAAGAGGACTGACAATGTAGCTTATGAGTTGGAGCAACCACAGGAATTAGCAGCGGTTCATCCGGTGTTTCACATCTCCATATTGAAGAAGTGCATAGGCGATCCTTCATTAATCATATCAACTGAAAATATTGAGATCAAGGATAGCTTATCTTATGTGGAGATTCAGGTTCAGATTCTAGATCGTCAAGTTCACAGTTGAGAACTAATTTATTAAAGAAGCTACTTGGAAAGCTGAAGAGGATATGAAGAAAAGATATCCACATCTCTTTGAAACTGGAGAAAATGCAGACCAAGGTACTAATTTTCTTCTTAGTACAATCTAAATTATGAGTGAGCATGTTCTTTGTTTGAAATTGCTTTTGGGATGTTTGAACTTGATGTTACCACCCTTAGTTTAGTAAGAGTAAATCTCATTCGAGGGTGAATGTTCCCAAGGGGGAGATATTGTATGATCTCGCAACTAGAAAGAACTAGAAGGAAGTTTAAAATCTGGAAATAGTTATTTTTGGAAAGTATAAGGAAATCTGGAAAATTTTAAATTAAAGTGAGTTTTTGGTCAACTTCAAACAACCATAACTTCTATATCAGGATGAGTTAGGTGTAGTTCCAGATATGGTTGGAAAACTCTTGGAATGATCTTTCCAACGCCGCTAAGATTACGCAATTCGTATGAGTGAGTTATACCCTTTGGAAGTTGGGATGTTCAAATAAGAAAATGCCCAATCCGGATTTTTGATGGGTAGTTTGGTCTTTTCCTTACCCAATTAATTAAATTTGTTTTTAATAAAATAGTTGGGGTCAAAACTGAGTTAGTTCAGTTTACACTTTGGAGAAATGGAGTTAGGGATTTTGGAGAAAGAATGCAAGAGAAAGTAGAAAAGGAAAAGCAAGATTCACCAAGAACGATCGATTTTGGTTGCAGATTCGTCAAGGAATTGACCCTACAATATATGTGAGTATTTCATAGCGTTGGCTTTATTCACCGATGTGCCAAACATGTTTAATTCAACAAAATTCGTCCTAAAAGAGTTTGAAAGTTGATGTTCTTAACATGAATTCTTGAATTTGAATGTTGCTCCTGAATTGGGTTGAATTGAGGAGTTTCTGAGATCGCTACATTGAGTTTTAGAGTGGTTTTGAGTTAGGTTCTTGGGTACACATGCTGGGTATCGGAATCTAAAATGACTTTGAGAACAATAGACGAGTTTAGGCGAATTGGGGCTGTAAAATGGAGAAGGAAAAAGTCGAGCGTGATCTAGCACGCAAATCCGCATCGCGGACTTTCTCCCCAGTGAGAAAAAAGTTGCTATGCGTCTCGGTTAAGACGCGGATCCCCTATCTCAAAATTTAATTTTACGAGTAATTATTTAAAGCACCTCCGCGTCGCGGACTTGTTCCAAGACGGTGATTTCGTGACCTTTACTCATGTTTAGCTATCTAAAATCATTTCTAAACAACATGAGATCTTTCCAAACACCAATCATAATCCTTGAATCCATAATTCAATTCAAGGTTCAGTTAATAGTCAACTCAAGAGCTGTTAAGATCAGAGTCAAGAGAAGTCAAGAGTCAAGTAAGAGAAGTTTATTTCAAGTTTTCATAAGTCTTTTACAAACGTTTTAACTTTGTTTTAAGACTTAAGTTTTGAAGTTGAGTAAAAAGTAAGGGCAAAGTTAATTTTCTTTAAAATGATATACGAGAACTAAGTATTTCCAAGAGTAAATATTTTCATCTTTAAGATGAGAGGAAATTGAGATTTCCAAAAGAGTTTTGAACAACAAAAGGGAGCATTGATTCCAAGAGAGCTTTTTAAGCTAAGTTTGAGCAATTATCTCAAACCAGAGAAGAAGTTGTTTTAAAAAAACATATGAGCTAAGTATATTTTGGGAGTAGTATTGAGCACCGATACGGGGACACGAGTTCATATTAACTCAAACCCCCATAAACCATGTAGCCATCATGGGCAGAAAAAAGATCATACTTTTTAGATGATTCCTTAGTGCTTTTTATCATAGACTAGTGGATCCACTTAGTAGTTCAGTTCTATACCGATGGCAAGGTATAGGACGGTCCTTGGCAACGTGAGGTAAAACATTGTACCATCACTTAGGCTCATAGTGATGGTTGTCGGTTAGAGAATCTCCCACATAAGTTATATTACTTTCTTAATGAGTAAAGTAAAGTTTGTTATTGCTTTATCTTTAATGAACTAAGATTGTTTTCAGTTGTTTTATAAGATTTATATATATATATATATATATATATATATATATATATATATATATATATATATATATATTTCATGTGTTTTATTGATTTATATTAAGTTGAGTATCCATGAGTTGAGAAGAGCTAGGTAGGTGTTTTTTCCATAATCTCTTTTGAGCCTATGTTTGTTAACATTCCAATTTGCATACTTGTGCATTTAATGTACTGATGCCAGTTGGCCTGCATTTTATTATGATGCAGACCCCGGTAACCAAGATCAACATCCAACGCCTCGTTGATCCAACTTGAGCATTCAGAGTCTGTTGGTAAGCCACATTGCATTCCAGAGGACTCCTTTATTTTCTTTCTAGTCCTTCAGATGTTAGGATGATTGGGGGTCCTGTCCCGACATTCCTCTTTGTTTTAGAGGCTTCATAGACAGTTAATTAGTTCATAGACAGTCTTTGCATTATCATTCTTATGTTAAAGACTTGGGTTGCCACTTTTGGCCAAGTTGAATGTTGAATCTTTAAAACATTCTCAGTTATTTTATTATTCAGTTCAGTTAAGTTCATTGATCACTATAGCTATGAATATTGTCTTCCGTTGAGTTAAGTAAGCCAGGCCAATGGTTCTCTTGGGGTCAGCAATGGTCTTCGAGTGTCAGTCCCGCCTAAGGTGTAGGCTCGGGGCGTGACAATGATACTACCTCATCTTAATAATGCTCAACTCATAGGGTTCATACGGAATAATGGGCATGAATAACTCAAATCAAGGAACTCATGTATACGACTCTAACAATATGGAACTCATGTATACGACTCTTCTCATTCTCACACTTACTTGATCAAAACTTATTTGAAATCGATAGTTGATCTCAAAGGAGTCACAATTGAACTCAAAGACTTTCTTGAATTCTACTCTCATCTCTCTCTTGAATGTGAATTATGAATTCAAGAGGTATCATTTATGATATGATGGATCTCATAATGATAAAGTAGACTCATGAATACATTCTCCCCATTCTCTTACTCACTTGCTCAAGTCTTGTAACAAGTTATTAGAAGTGTGGAAGACTCCTAAAAAAGACTCAAATGAGCTTTCTCAAAGTGACCGTAGGAACACTCAAGACTTGACTCTTAACTTTACCTTAAATTTGAATTATGAATTCAAGGTTATGATTTATGATAGGAAGGATATAGTGATGATTAAATGAGTTTTAGATAGTTAATATTGAAAAACACTATCTGGGGAGCAAGTCCGCAACGCAGAGATGAATTATAATGTTCGGGTTATCTCTGTGATGCGGAGAGGAAAGTTTCACTCTGAAGGAACAGGTCCACGACGCGATCCTGGTACTTTGCTTCTATCCGACTTTTTCTTACTCGTTTTTCGACCCTAATTTGCCTAGAATCGAATGGTTTCTTTCCCAATTACTTAGATTCGAATACTCAACTTATGTGCATGATAATGTACTCCAAACCATCATCAATTCACTAACTTTTATCTCTAAAACTCCTCAAACCCATCCTAATTCAAGAACAGAAACAATACTTTCAAGAAACAAATCAAGAACTCAAATTCTTCAACTTCAAGAACGAAACTTCGCTGAAAATAACATGATTGGCATGTGGGTGAATGAACCCAACATTATGAGAAACTCACATACCTCTTAGGGATCAAACTCATGACGAAAATCTGCAACAACTCTCAATAATCTCGACGAACAACTTGATCCTTTCCTCTTTTCTCTTCTTTTCTCTTCTTGAACTCTCAACTAAAACCCTAGGCGCATATTAGGATTATAAACTGAACCAAATCAGTTTAGACCCCTAAAACCTTACTAAAACGAATTAAATCTGATTGGGTAAGGAAATGACCAAAAATACCCCTCATATTTTCGAGTAACTTTCCTTAATTGGACAGCCTAACTTTAAAAGATCATATCTCACTCATCCTAACTCGAAACTTAGAAAACTCAGTGGTGTTGGAAAGATAATTCAAATACCTTTAATTTGATATCTTATGAACCACCTAACTCATCATGTACTGAAAGTTATGGTCGTTTGAAGTGGACCCGAAACTTAAAGGAACTTAGGAATGACTTGAATGATTTTCTCTTTAGTTCTTCTTGAAACTGAAGGTGCTACATCTAGAGACCTTAACACTGAAGAAATTTTAAATCCCTCGGTAAAATCCTACTCACAATGAAGGATGGTTCGAGTCTTAGTTAAAAAAAAATGTTGGGGTGTTACAAATCTATTCTAAATAAACTAAATTTGGAACATATGTGCTATATATCATAAATTAAAGAAACCCCAATCATATTATGATGACAATGTTCCCAAGGGTATCCCCGCAACTGAGTAGACAATTGATCGCAAATACCAATTGACAGATTCTAGGCCTTAGGTTGAGTTCTTGACTTAAGCTTGTCTTAAGATCGAAAATACCAATGGCCCATGGTTGTGTTTTTTAATTCTCAAGTGACAAATCAATTTTATTTGCAACTTTCTTTTGGATTGTTTGTTCATAATGCAATTACTCCTTCTTGCTATAGTAATGGTTTCTTTCTTATATATTATGAGTTTGTCCTCTTTTTTCTCGGTTTTGTTTCATTATTGACTGAACCTTGATTGGCAAGTATTTGTTCTAATTAAACAAAACTGTATAAATTAAAAGGAGAATTATAGGTCCTATAAAAGATCAATGTTAGAGGACCTATAAATTAAAACAGAAAAATATTATATAACAAAGAATTGGGGCAATATTAACATCAACAAATTCAGTATAATCTCACAATGCGGGTCCATGGAGGATAGAATATATTCAGACCTTATCAATAACTTATATGTAGATAGGCTATTTCCAATAGACCCGCTCAAGAAAATAAAAATTCAAAGTAGAAGAGTGAAATAATGTAAATGAATATAGTCATGACAAAATACTACAACAACCTAACAAATCATTCTAAACAATAGTTATAATTATCAGCTACAACAATAATCAAGGTGTAAAATATACAAAGTCCAATCAATTTATTATCAATTTAAATGCTGAGATATAAAATCTCTCATATATGTTGAATAAACATAGGAATGAGTTCATATTGTTAATTTATTGATTTAATTTCATATATTTGTTTGTATTTTACATGATCGCGCGAAGCGTGGCTTAGTTTAATAGTTGTGATATAACATGACATTAACCATAGAGTTCATTAAGAAAATATACCACTTATACAAATTAACCATTGAGTCGATCATAGGCAAGGAGCAGATCTAGAATTTAAGTTATATAAATTACATTTTAAAGTTTTTAGTTTTGAATCAATTATATTTATAAAATTATGAATTCATATTTACTATTAGTTGCAATTTTAGTAAAATTTTACACATAAATGGGGGGTGGTTGCGGAAGTTGAGAGAATTGCGGAAGTGGGAGATGAGGGATGATTTTCCCTTTCTCCTTCATTACATATATATACAAATTTACATGGCTACTATTTATGAACAGTAGGTGACTTCTACTATTCATGAATAGTGATTGACTCTTACTATTTACACAGTGACTCGACCTTTACTATTTACACAGTAACCGACTCTTACTATTCACATAATTGACATTTTACTATTTATGAATATTATTTTTTGTCTTTTACTATTCACCAATAGTATCCTGTCTGATGACTCCGAATAAAACAAACAACTTTACAAAAGGAAGATAAGATTCCTATCCTACTTTTGACTAATTTACATAGATGTCTCCGTCATATCTTTTTGTTTGTCGGCTGTCTTCATCAGGCTGCCGGATATCTTGTGTATCTGTTGTTCTTGGATAGATTATTCCAGCTGTACGGTTGGAACGTTGTTATCTTCTCCTTGACATTTTGAACATATATGTTCTGAATATTTACTGCTGATAGTTGTACAATATCTGGTCAATAATGCTGGTGAAATGAAATTTTTTCTGATAGCTTTTGTTGTTGGTATATTTTCTGGTTTGAGGAGACTTAATATCCATTGTCGTATTTCTTCCATATCTCCTTCTCTAGTCTCTCTACAATTAAAGTATATCATAGTATTATCTCTACTATAGTAGCTCCATATTGTATTATTGTTCAACTAATTGTTTGCCAGTTCCGTCAATATTGTAGCTATTCCAATAACTCTTTTGTTGGCATAAAAGTCTGAAATATCTACAATAGATATCTCGTCTTGTTTTTCTATTTTTTTTGGTATTAACATATCTCTAGTCAATCCTATCTTTATAACTTGTATAACAGGTTTTATCTCGTCACATAATATTTCTGCAGTGGCTGTATAGAATTTTATAAAAAATAACGTTCCTTTGGTAATTCTTTTATAGGTTAGGAAAGCTTTATATAATTCTGGTATCTTCGAGATTTCATCTCCTGTAGCTGTGTATACGGTACTTAGTAGTCCATAGTTATAACAAGTTGTAACCAAGTTTGTATTTGTACCTGGCAAGGCAATTAGCTTGTTGTATCCCTGTAGGTATTGGGTAATATAATCGGTATTTGGTTCTTTTATATTTGTGGCTCTGGGGTTTTTATTTAAATATGTTTGGACTTTGTAAATATTTTCTATGTAGGTACAAGTGATGTGGTTATATGTATATTTTTGTTGGGATAGGCTGTTTTTGTATATGGTAGTTTGTGGAGTAGGTACGGATTTTTGTATCTTTGGTGCTGTGTATGGTTTATCAAAAAGCTTGTTCATATTTGTATTTACATAACTTTTTTCTTCTGTAGCTTTTTCTTTCTTTGTAGCCCCTGATGTACCTGCAGCTGTATTTAAACAAACATTATAGGTTTTTTGGAGTTTCCCAACGTCTCCTTCTAGATCTGGAATTTTAACGTCTTCCGATCGACGTAGCTCCGCATGTTTAACGTCATGCTGCTGACTACTAGCTTGCTCTTTTAGCTTTTGTATCTCACCATCCATACTATCCACTTTCTTACAAAGTGTAGTTAGGAGGTTGAGTATTTGATTCATTGTATTTGTTTGTTCAGTATCTTTTCCTTGAGAGGTGATCTGCAATCACATTCTTGTCAGTTTTTATAATTTCAATTGTAAATGAAAAGCTTAATATATTTACTACCAATCTTCTTATTTCTTTTGTTGTAACTGAGTCTTGTACCTTTTTGGTTATCCACCATTTTACCTGTGTATTATCTGTTCTAACAATAAATTTGTTATATACAATATATGGCTCAAAAGTTAATAAACATTTATATAAGGCAAATAGTTCTTTTCTATTTATTTCCCATTTTATTTGTGGGTCTGTATATGATCCTGAATAATATCTACAGTGATGTTCTATTTTTTTATTTAGATATTTATATTTTAGTACTCCTCCACAACTATGATCACTAGAGTCTGTTTCTACTATATAAGTAAATTGTCTATGTTCATCTGGAAAGTATAATTTTGGTAAATCTTTACACATATTTTTTCTTTTTTTTGACACATTTTTTATCTTGTTCATCAAAGTGATATTCTATATCTTTCTTTAATTTTTTCTGTAATGATTTTAAATTTTCTGCTAATTTTGGTATATATTCTCTTACTTGATTAACTAATCCTAAAAATGATTGTAATTTTTTCTTAGTATCTAATAATTCTTCAGAATTAACTATTTTTTGTACAATATGTGTTTGCATTTTTATTCCATTTTTATCTATCTGTATTCCTAGGAATTCTATTTGATTTTTCATAATTTCAGCTTTCTTTTTTGATAAGCTAATTCCTGATATTTCTATTATATGTATAAATTTTTCTAATAATTTTAGATGTTCTTCTTTTGTTCTTGAGTATAATAATATGTCGTCTATATATACTATACAATTTTCTAGTTGGTTAAAATATGTATCCATAAAATGTTGATATCTACCTGGTGCGTTTTTATATCCAAATGGTAAAACATTCCATTCGTAAAATCCTTGTGGTACAGTAAATGCTGTTAAACATTTAGATTCTTCTTCTAGTTTTAGGTGGTAAAATCCTGATTTACAGTCAAATTTGCTAAAGTAATTATATCCTTGTATTTGTCTTACTTTTAATATTTTATTAGGTATAGGGTAATTATATGTTTTAGTTTTTGCATTTAGATTCCTATAATCAATAACCATTCTGCTTTTTCCTCATTTCTGTTCACTATGTTTATTTACTATAAATGCTGGACTGTTATGTTTACTATTACTTTCTTGTATATACTTATTTTCTAATAATTCATTTATATGCATTTTAAATTCTGATTGGTCTTCAAAATTATATCTTAGTGGTTTCTGTGTTATTATACTATTTTCATCTATTAGTTCAATTTTTACTTTTGTTTTGTGTTTATCACATCCTTGTAATGGGTTTTCGTTATATAATGAGTTTAATTTGTCATTTATTGCTTGTATTTTATCTATTGTGAATATTATAATTTCTATTTTATGATCATTAGTTGTTATATTTTCTAACTTTTGGGTAATTTTTTCACTTCCTTTTATCCATGGTGTATTTTTTCTGATTTTATTATTAACTCTTTTTGCTCCTATCTTGTGATTACATATGGTAGTGAACCACCAATGTGTTTTTGTTATAGTATGTGGATATAGTTTTTCTAAAAAAGGCATTCCTAGTAATATATCTTTATTTGTAAATTCATAACTATAGAGTTCATCTATTAATAATATTTTATCCCATATTTGTATTTTTATATTTTTAGTTTTATGTGTTATCATGCTTCCTTCATTATTAAATCCTGTTACTATTAATGGTGTTTTTAATTTTTCCCATTTACTATCTGGTAGACAATTATGTTTACACATATTTGCTTCTGCTCCTGTGTCTATCATAGGTGTGTAATATCTATTATAGTATCCTTCTATAATTATTTTTGCTAAAATGTATATTTTTGTCATTATATTAGGATGTTATTTTATCATATAATTGTTCTTTTAATGATTACTTTCTTATTTTCATAATTTATCGTTAGTTGTTTATCATCTATATTATATGGTTTAATTGTTTCTAGCCATTTTATTCCTAAAGTAATATTATTATTTCCTTGATGTATTTTAAATTTAATTTTTATTGGTATTCCTTCAATAATTAGTTCTTGTTCAGTAGTTTCTTCTATGTTTACCAAAGCTCTAGGTAATTCTGTATTTATATTTTCTCCTGTAATTATTTCATGTTCTTTAACTAGTTCTCTTATAATTTGGTTTTCTACTTGTCCGGTATTTATATTTATTAGATATTTTCTCTGGTCTAATATTCCTGTGATATAATATTGGTATGGTTGTATTTCATCGTTTTTTTGTTCTAATAGCTTAGGTATTAGGTCGCAATCTAATCTTCTAGATGTACTATTTCTTGATGATGATGGTGTATCATAGCTTAATCTTTTAAATGTACTTAATCTTTCTTTTACTATCTCTAAATCTTCTTCAATATCTATTTCTTTATAACTATAATCATTATTATCTATTACTGTAATTATTTTATCAAATGGATTTTCTATTTTGATTTTTTGAATCTTATTTCTTGCTGTTATTTTATGCTTTGTAGTTAATACATATAGATTTTTACATCTTGCTGTAAATATTTTACTTCCTGGTGCTAGTTCTATACCTGTCATTTCCCAGTATAGTACTAGTGATTTATCTATGTTTTTGTCTTCTATTGCTACTGAATAATTTGCACTTATAATAAATTTAAATTTTTGATATATTAAATTTCCTCTAACTGCACTTATTATGCTTTTTTCTATATGTTGAATTATTCTATCATCTGCTAAATATAGTTCTATAGGTGTATCTATTCCTTCTCTAAAACATGTTTTTATCAATATTTCTGTTGCTCCTAAATGTACATATTTTATTGGATTTTTTGATTTTAAATCTTGGATTTTTTTATTAATTATTTTTTTTATCTATGATAGGTATTTTAGCTTTACCTTTAATAGATTTACAATCTATTACGTGTTCTTTTTGGCTTACTACATAATATTCATCGTGTTGTAATTTGAATAATTTTTTTAATCTTGGTACTTCTAATATCTTATCTATGCTTAAGTCTAATTCTTTTCCTTTTATTTGTTCAAACATATTATTGTCAAATATTATTTTTTGTTCTGTATATTCATTATCTTGATATTCTTCTTTACTTATTATTTTTATATCGCTTTCAGTCATAATCATAATCAGAAGATGACTCTATTTTTTCTTCTAATTCAATATCTGTTATTTCGTATATACTATCTTCATTTTCTAATTCATAATCTAAATAATCTATCTGTTTATATGTATCATTTTCTATTATTACTTCTGTTATTTGTTTTTTCTTTAAATCTTTTGGTAATTTACAGTCTCTAGTTAAATGTCCTAGTTTTCCACAATTATAACATTTACATTCTGTTATATTTTTCTTAACTCTATGTGGTCTTTTTTATTTATAATTTTTTATATAATATTTTTTTCTTGGATTTTGTTCTTATATTTTGTTTTGAAGTGTTTATACTTCTTTACCCTTTTCTTTTTATATGGATTTTTACATCCAAATGGAGGTGCTAACTTGCTTGTACAATATGCTAGGTTTTTTACTAATATTTTTTCTAGTTTTAATTCTTCTTTATGTTTTTCACATAGTTTCATAAACCATTGTTGTAAGAATTTTATTCTGGCTCCTAGTGTATCTACTGTATTTGATTCTTCCCAATCTTTTATTATTTTTGAACTAAATGGTTCTGGTAATTTTGTGTAATATAATTTTCTTATTTCTCTACTTTCATCATTTGTATATATTCCTTTATAGTGATATTCTCTAAATGCACATGTATATTCATCTATGTAATTCATTTTACATATTGCTAATTTATTCATTAAATTTCTGTTTATTATTTTATCTTTCTGTTGTTCTTCTATCTATGTTGTCATACTACCAAATTCATTTCTAATTGATATTTCATATTTATTTAATATGTCTATTGATGATGTTGCTACTTCATTATTAAATTTTGTATTATTTCTTAGGGTTGTTAAGCTTGTTGGTGTTAAATTTTGTAACCATATTTTTGTTGTTCCTATAAGTGTTCTTTCTATATATCCTGGGGCATCTATTATTGATATTTTGTTGTCTATTAATTGTTTTGATATATAGCCTATCCATAATTGAATTGTTTTATTTGTATCTGCTACACAGTCTAAATCTAAGAAATTATTTTGATCTGTAGTTTGTCTAGGTATCCAATTTTTATTTAATCTTTTATCCCATAAAGCTTTATCTCTTCTTTCTTGTTCATAAGTATAATATGTTGGGGTTATATCTACTCGTGTTTTAGGATTTGAAGTACTAGGTTTTTCATCTAAATTTCCTATATTTATTTCTATATTTTTATCTTTTTCTATAAGATCAGTATATGTTTCTGAATATGTTTCAGTATTATTTTCTGAAATATTATCAATTTCTTCTTCATTTATTTCATCTATTCTTAATTCGTCTATTTTTAATTCAGGTAATTCTTCTGTTTCTTCTAACATTGTTTTCATTTTTTCTATTTCTTGATTTAATTTTAATTCTTCCGTTCTTTTCTTGTACTCTTCTCTTGCTTTTAATTTTTCTTCATATAATTGTTTAAGCCGTTCTAATTCTTTATGTAATTCTTGAATTCTAGTATCTTTTACTTCCTCTATTTGTTTAATTTCTTTTTTAGCTTGTTCTCTAATTTTTTCAATTTCCTTTTTTCTATCTATTTCTTCGTTTTCTTTATTTAATCGTACCATAGTTGTTAGACTATCTTCTAATTTTGCTGATTCTTTATCTGGCATTAAGTATAGTTGGTTTCCTATTTTTTTATATCTTCGTTCTAAGTTTGAATGTATTATTTTTATTTCTAGTCCATCTTGACTTTTATATATTTTTTCTTCTACAGCATATTCTTCTTTATTCATTATAAATCGTGTTGATATTTATATTCTAAGTGTTGTAATTTTAGATCTAATAAAAATATCGTTTTTCTTTGTGCTTTTATAGATTTTTGGCATACTCCTGCCCATATATTATCTTCTAGTCTATTTTGTCTAAATTGTATTTCTTGTTTTATTTCATTAATTTTTTCTAATAATTGTTCTCTATAGGTTTCATCCATTCTAATTTTCTGGTGAAAATATCTTTTCATAATATTCTTGTTTCTTTATCATAAGATTTCATATTTCTTTTGTATTTTCTAAAATATATTCTAAGTATTCCATATCCTGGGTTCTTCGATATGTTATAATGTTATTTATTAAAAGTTTATTTAGTAGATCTAAATTTTCTATAGTTTGTAACCAATATGTTAAATATTCGTAGTTTATCATTAATCTGAATATGAGTCATATAATTCATATATACTTTGAATAGTTAGTTCATGCCAATTTTGTGTTATTAATTCCATTATTTGGTTTATTTCTTTCATTTCTTCAGTGATTAAAAGGTCATAAATTTTTCTTTTTATGTCAATATTAAGTGTTCTAAGGATATATAAAATAAGTATTTTATAATTATAATCTTCATCTAGTAAGTATGTATTCATCATTTTCATGATTTCTAAACAGTTTATTCCTTCTAACCTCTTTGTTTATTATTATCAATTATCAAATTATATTAAAGTTATCTTGAACAAATTCTTTTGGTCACTACTAAGACTTTTTGGCATCAATCAGTTACCCTAACAGCGCCTTCAACAAGTTCGTACTTCCCCTAAAACGGCTTCTCTTTTGCCCGATTTCGGATGGCATAGTCTGGGCTTACCTATTCTCAGCCTACCTTCGTTCATAGCAAACTACTTCGAATTCATTCAGTATAACAATACTATAACATGATAATAATCAAATAATAATCAAGAGATTATCAGGAATATGAAAGTTTAGCAATTCATATTGAAATATGAACATACCTCTGTTTGTAGATTTTCTGGAATTGAATCCTTTGTAGCTTCGTGGTTGTTGTTAGATTTCTCCATTTAGATTTTTTCTTATCTAGCTCTGATACCAATATGGGGGGTGGTTGTGGAAGTTGAGAGAATTGCGGAAGTGGGAGATAAGGGATGATTTTCCCTTTCTCCTTCATTACATATATATACAAATTTACATGGCTACTATTTATGAACAGTAGGTGACTTCTACTATTCATGAATAGTGACTGACTCTTACTATTTACACAGTGACTTGACCTTTACTATTTACACAGTAAACGACTCTTACTATTCACATAATTGACATTTTACTATAGATAAACTTGATGACTTTAAGCGCTATCCGCTTCTGCTCTGAATTAACTTTGTGGTGTTATCGATGCTATGACATTTTTATGACTATAAAACATTTAGCAGTAAAACAAACCGAAATTAAAGAATTTTAAAAGTAAAAAAGTATAAATTTTAAAGTTGACTAAACAGTAACGTTGACAACTCCGATATATAAAATTAAGGAAAAGTTACACAACAAGACAAATATGTTATATGTATTTACCATAAACTACTATAGTTTAAAACACTACAATTTGTAGTTGTATATAGGATTTTATAGCAAATCTCTCTCCCTCTCTCCCTTACGTCACTCTCTCTCTCACCCCCCCCTCTCTCTCCACATCCCAAACAGTTGCAACTAGGGGTGTACATGGTCGGGTTGGTTCGGATTTTTCAAATATCAAACCAAACCATTTGTGTTGGATTTTTAAATCTATAAACCAAACCAAACCAATAAAATTCGGATTTTTTCGGGTTTTTTAACCTCGGGTTGGTTCAGCTTTTTCAAATACCAAACCAAACCATTGTGTCAAATTTTTAAATTTATAAATCAAACTAAACTAATAAACCTTGGTTTTTTTGCCAGATTTTTGGATTTTTTGGGTACAGTTTGCATACAAACATATAATTAACTTGTGCTCCAAATATTTCTTTAGTCCAACCAAAATACAATTATTTAAGGTGTTTCTTAAGAAAATAACACAAAATATGAGATGAGTACTGCTAACACTAAAATATTCAATAAAAAATAATAATGAAATCATCATGTAAAATAAATATTGCAAAGTCATAATGAAAAAGATCATAATTTAAAAGTACTAAATCATGCCAAAATAAGTTTAATAAATATTAGTTACATTACTAAATATTTAAGGAAAATTAAAATTAGATTATGTATTTTAATTGTCTAAACCAATGTAAAACTAAAGAACAAATATTCAATATTATTGTCAGTCTTAGTGTTGGAATTAATTTTCTTTTTGCATTAGTATTAATTTGATTTTGATTTAAGTTTTATTATAATTATCAACATCTATGAACTATAATTTTTATTGGACCATTCCGAATTCTAAGTTTTAAACTTGAAATAATATTTTAAAAGATAAAAACTGTGAAATAGTATCAAAAATATTTTTAAATTATATCAAAGTAAATATTTTTATGTATAAAATAAAATTTTAAAATTACATATATAATGTCGGGTTGGTTTGGTCTCGGGTTGGTTTTTTTTAGTTAAAACCAAACCAACCCAAATATAGTCGAGTTTTTTTTTTAATAGCAAACTAAGTCAAACCAAACCACTAGTCGGGTTTTTTTCGGTTTGACTCGATATGCGGTTTGGTTCGGTTTTCGGTTCGGTTTTGTACACCCCTAGTTGCAACCTAAAAACATACCACTAAATATGACAATTGTATTTTGTATTATGTATCAATTGTATTTGTATTCCATATCAACTATATTTTGTATTATGTATCAACTATATATGTATTCTGTATCAATTGTATTATGAAAAATTGTACTCTGTCAATTGTATTCGTCGACACAAATTGTGTTTGTTAATACAATTGCTACAATTATATTCGATATATGATACCAATTAATTGTATTCAGACAATTATATTTGTATTTGTATCAACTTTATTTAAATTATGTATCAATTGTATTCGTGATACAGCGAATATGCATGTATTAATCCTCTCTCCTCCCTCTCTTGATCTCAGCTCGCCTCTCTCTTCCTAAAATAAATACAATTGTTTTTTGGTACAAATCAATTGTATTCATGATACAACATGATACAACAAATACAATAGGAATTCAACCTCTCTCTCCCGGATCTTGCTCGCCTCTATAGCTACAGATCTCTAATTAAGCCCAAACTCTAGTCATTTTTAGGACATGTTTAACCATAGATTTTTCAAGTAAAATTTGGGGGAAAATTTGGCAAATAGTATTTGTCCATATAATTTGTCATTACTTGGCAAATATTTTTGGTAAATAACCCAAATTCCCAAATACTAGAAAAAACTAGTATTTGGGCAATATCTCATTATTTGGGAACTTTTAAAAATTTAAATTATACACCAACCTTTTAACTTTAACAAAAAACACTCTCTATAGTATTTGTTTGCATTGTATTACATAATTTTTTACGTGAATACCAAAGTAGTGATGAGATATTCAGTGAATATGAAAGTGATGATATGGTTGTTGATGAAAATGATGAACAATCGGCTTAGGATAATAAAATCATGTGCTTTGTCTACTTCACGATGTATGGAATGATACTTGTTGCACTCACTCCAAACTACCACATTGCTCCAATGTCATGAACACTACTTGTTACTTGCTGCAACAAAGATCCAATTGACTTGTTGTGGAAATCATAAATCCTGGTACGTCGACGTTTCTATCTTGATATGTAATACAAACCTATGGTTAATTTTGATACTTTTTAAAACTTATGGATATAAATCATATTTATTAAAAAGATAAAATATATTTCCCAAATATTATGGTGAAACACATGGTGAAATTTCACCCAAATAATATTTACTAAAAATATTTGAAAATCTTTGACTAAACGCTAGCTTAAAGTTTCCCTAAAATTAAAGTTACGTATAAAGATTGAAGTTTAGGTTTATAACATGAAAAATAATCTTTTAAATATATGTTAGACTTACAAGATGACTGCTTTAATGTTCAGATTTGTGATAGGAGATCCAAATTCTACACTCTCCATCACTCTAAGTAAGCCATCAACCAAATCTTCATTTCCAGACTCACTATTACATTTATTACCTTTTGCTCGATTATCTCAATGATCATTAATGATTTTCTCCAAGATTTCATCAACCTTTGACAATTTGGACTTCATGCCACTGATGTTATGAAGCCATTTTTGGGAAGGGAACAAATAAGTTAAGTCGATCCTCCAATTAATGAATAAACATCCTTTATCAACATATTTCGATCATGTATGACTTTTCCAGATATTGACCTACATGTTACATTATTCGCAAACCAAAAAATTTTGTTGGATAAGTTGATGAATGAGTCATGTGTACTGAATAGAGTGATGAAATGAGATTTGATATCTCTTCTTGTCGAATTGAAGCTAATGATTTGACCATCTTTGTGCTAAGAAGTTCCATGACACAAACTTTTCATATGTTTCTTCAGTAATCTCCATATGATACTTACCGACATAATTTTTGGCCTATTTTCAAAAATGACATCTTGAGTTTTCATGATTTCTTTTGCCATTTCTGGTGAAGATACGTCAATTGTTGAAACCTCAACAAGATATAAGTGCATGATTGGACCATATTTTTCGATAGATTTCTGAGTCACCGATGTGATAGATCGCTCATTAATTGATGCAAGTCTCCTATAAAAGGTGGGATCCATGGTCTAGGGGGCAAGATTTTGTTTGGAGATTTCGATTTCTTCCATTTTTGAGATAGAGAGGAAGAAAGAGGAGAGGAAGAATACAAGTGAATTAAAGACGATGAAGGGAAAGTGTTGACACTCCATTTTGGAAGGAAAAAGATAACATGTACACGTATATTGCAAAGAGATACGTGCATTATGTTTAGTTTGGTGTATTACTTATACATATAAGAGTCTACACAAGTAGCGCATGATCGACATGCTTGCTTGTCGATCAAGGGATAACTTTGATATATCTAAAATTAATCGCTTTGACATGTCTTGTACCACATGTTGTTATGGTTATATTATTGCTTTATTGGACAATAATAATGTGTGGTCCTCGCTTAAATTTCTATGACACACGCTTTATTTGCAGTTCTTTTAAATTGACTCATCCAATAAAATGGGAGCCATTTAACTTTTACTTGACAACTCTTGCTTGTTTTCATCTCTCACCTTAGCATTTTAGTACTTAACATGTTAAAAAATATATAGAGTAACATTGGTAAGGATATACTATGTGGAAAGTTGTTTCTTTCGATTTGAAATTCCCATTTTTTAAAGTTACAAATAATCAAATTTAATCATGTATAAATAGTATAATTTTTTATTAGAGAAGATTTGATGAAACCCCCTGATCAGCCTTTGTTATCTCCGCCTCTGCTAGACCTCATTGACACCCCCAACCACCATCGGTATAAAATCTGCTTACACCGATAAGGAAATAAAATAAAATAAGGAAAAATTACAGAAATCCCACGTTTTAGTTTACTTATTACCATTATCTCCTATAACTTTTACAAATCTCCAAAATCCCTCCTTTTCGCGCATCAGATTAGTATATCTCGCACATCAGATTAGTGTATCATGTATAAAATATACATCAGATTAATGTATCATGTATAAAATATAATGCATCTTACTTAACGATTAATGTATCTCGCGTATCAAATTAATGTATCAGCGCTTATATTATTGTGTCCGTTTGAGGGATTTCTGTAATTATAAACTTTTAAATGATAGATTGTAGTTTTACCTTAAAAGTATGTAATTTCTGTAATTTGCCCATAAAATAATTCATTTAGTAATTAATAGATGATATGCTAAATGAAAATCACCTTTTTGGTTAAAATATTAGTCATAAATCAATTGTTCAGAGAAAAATTTACCATTCTCACAATTTTTGTCACTGGACTTCTTCTCATTCAATTTACTAATTAAAAATTGAATGTACCGTATTATTATAAGCTTTCCTATAAATAAAAGCTTGGTCAAATACATTGGCACTCCCTTAAACTTATTGTAAGTCTCATTGGACATACAAACACATGATAAATAGACCTATTAGACATTTTCTACTAAAAACTATTTTTTCATGATAGAAAGGGAAATTTACTATCATATTCAAGGGGTTCAGCCTTTAATTTCCCAAATTGTGTCAAATTTATACACTTGTAAGGAGTTTAGGTATCCAATAGATACTAATTATAATTTAAAGTGTTCAAATGAAAATATTTGACAAATTTAAAGAACTACACATGTATTTGGCCATAAGTCTTTACACGAAGAAAACATGTCTTTTACCTAGAAATCATGAGACATTGAGAAAGAAAACCTATTCCTAAAAAAATAAAAGACACTCGGTTCAAAGGGACTATCCTCAGGAAAAGAACCGAAAAAAAAAGCCAAGAACGCAAAACCCATCCTAAAAAAGAAAAGACTCAATAAAACCGTAAAAAAAAAAGCAATTCATTCGTCCACCCCACACTTAAAAAAATGTTATGTTCCCAAAGCATCAAATAACATTTAAACAAGGGTTAGGAAAACTCCCTGAGGCCTTTAGGCCTAGCTGGTTGCACGTTCTCTTTATTTTCATGAAGGGTCGTACGCACCCCACACTTAAGTTCAAACATACTCCTTTGCTTTAAATTTTTGGGTACTCAGACTCTCCTAATATGCAAAAATAACACCAAAAAAATGACACTAAAAAGATAAAATAAGAAGTTACACTATAAATTGGGTTGCCTCCCAATAAGCACCTAATTTAACGTTGCCATAAGTAAGTTCACCACTTTTCTTTCCACTTTGAACTTATGAATTGTACCCCTAGCTTTGCATCAACTTTTTTGCTCCTCTCAAGGGGAGGTGGTATAAAGATAAAGGAACCAAGTAATATATGTCGCATCTAGCACTTCTTTGCCCTTAGGTGAGGAATGTCATTTTGTCTACGCGGACTAAAAAACTTTAGAATGTAGGGGAATTGTACCTCATCTATACACTCATCCATTAATTCAGATTTTATAGAAAAATGTTTTGAATGAGATTCAAAATACCTAAACTCCAAAGCAACATTATTTACAATATTCTCACTTTTGTACTCTTTCTTAACATCAATATTAAGGAATAAGGTATAGTTGAATGGTTGGAATTCCTCTTTTTTCTCCACTAGTTGGTCATCATCCACGACAATTGGTAATTGGGCTTCAGACACCTCAATCTTTCTATTCAAGGAGGCCTCTAAGTCATGAATATCTGAGCCAAATTGATCTATTTCTTGTGTGAGCTCAACTCTTCCTTCAATCAGTTGGGTTGTCATGTGTATTAGACCATCACAGATAGACTCTTGAAACTTTAGAAGTTGAGTTTGTTCTTGTCACCAAGATTGAATCACTATTTCTGTTTCTCCATAACTTTCTCCTTGTTGGGCTTCACTCTCTTCTAATTTAGCTTGGACTGTAATTTCTAATTGAATAGCGTCAAGCTTATCTAGGAGTTTCATGATTTTTGACTGCTCTTCCCTGCATTCAAATATTTGTTCTGTGATTTTTGAATTAATTTTGTCCAACATGTCCGTACATTCCAAAAGTGAATTCAGATTGTGCGCCTCTTGTTTTGCAATTTCCACTTCATCACCCCCACGAATAACAAAAGAATCATAATATGGGTTCGGGGGAAGGGAATAAGATTTAGGAAAATCATTCCAATGAATATATTGATGACCACATATATGACATATAGCACACTCGATATCTAAGTGGTGTCCATTACAAATACAAGGATTTTTATAAAAATACTTATCACTCAACCACAATTTAATTTTTCCCAATCATCCATATCAATAAGAGTATCAAATTATTCAAAGAAAAAAATAATAATTAATTGTTTAAAAACAACCTAATTAAAAAAACAAATAAATAAAAATAATAAGTATAACCTAGATGAATAGTTAATTTCTAAGTCCCCAGCAGCGACGCCAAAAACTTGTTGCTCCCAAATATACACGCAAGTGTACGTGGTCTCGCAAGTAATATAGTGGCTCTTAAAAGAACCAGATTATCGAACCCAAAGGACTTGTCAATTAACTATATTTACTAAATTATACTGGTCTAATTATTTATTTAAGAGTGCCAAAAGAAAAGAATGCAGTTATAAAATAATAAAATTACTTACAGTGATTTGGAAAATTTCAGGGTTGCGGCATGCGTACGGTTCCATGTATTACATCTCATGCATGAACTAATTTAGGTTATCAAGTTACTGATTTATAAGGTTAATTATATGAGTTGGGTCTCTCGACCTATAGTCGCCTGCTCCAATTAGCTGTCTAACTACATCGTTGAGCAGGGATATGCAGTCATAATTGGCGAGCATTTATATTTCATGCTGTTTCGTAACCAAGCTTGTTGTTCGTCTGGGCATCACTCCTAAACACAAATCAACTTAATAGAAGATCAAGCTTTTTATATTTTTTGGTCTATCTACCTTATTCTCTCTCGATTTTAAGAATAGACAAGAGATTTATTTATATGGTGATCAAGCATTAAATACTAAAATAAAAATATAAAAGTAACTTAAAGTGATAACCAACATTAATTCAAAACAATCGATGTTCAACAATTACCCACAGCCACAATCCCAGAACAAGGGTCTTTAGCTACTAATGTCTAAGAAAATAAGAAGAGGAAAAAATCCTAAAATGTATTGACAACTTTATACTTCGATGCCCTTTTGATTGATCTCCTCCAAATAATTATTTCTATGGACTATTTATAAATATAAGAAACTCTAAATAAAATAATTGAGTCCAAATCAAATTAGAAATCCAAAACCAATAGAAATTCAACTTCCGAGGGTCCGCCGCCTCAAACTTCAGTGCTGCCTTTCGAATCTGCCATGTTGCAGCAAGATCGTTTCAATTTCGCTATTTGCTGGACTTTTTTTTTTTACATTATTATATTGAGTTTATTCTATTAAGCTTTCTACTTGATTTTTTTTTTAAACCTTCTATCTTTAATTTGTATTAGTCTCAATTTTTTTTAACTTTACACTAATTTACTCCTATAAATAAAATACACTATTTAACACAATTATAAAATTCATACTAAAAAAGGGAAGATATAAATAATAAATATAAGGTAAATAATAATAAAAAATATATATGTTTCGCCTCAGACCAAGGATTATAGGAGATTTGAAAAAGATTCGTAGAGATATGTAGTAGCTAGCTGATTGACAAATATGATAGGGAGAGATGTAGCATCTACCTAGATAGTGATATTCCTAAAAATACAAATATGTACGTATGGTATATATAGTTTATCTATTATTGAGACAAACAATTTTTGTCCCTAAACAATAAAATTCTCTCTTTTTTTTTTTTTTTTTTTTGGCTTAAGTCATCTGCGGCTCCTTAAAGTTGTCCGCATAATTCACTTAGACACCTCAACTAGGAGTTGTACCTATTAAACACTTTTGTCGTTCAAAACATGTACCTAATGAATACTTTTGGGTGACATGGCATCATGAGTGTAATACACATCCGATAAAGCAAGTGAAGCCAATTTTCTTTTTCACGGACGAATCAAAATTGGACATGTCACCATTAGAAAAATCATAATTTGAACCTATAAAAAAAAAGTTTTAAAAAAAATCCCTGGTAGTCATCTTCCCCAATGAACTTCTCAATCTATCAGACAACTTCCTTTGCCACCATCCCTCGACACACCCCCTTTTCATCTATTCTTGCATTCTTTCTTTCTTTCTAGCATCATTCCGTCATTATCAATATTGTCGTTGTTTTCTTCATCGAAAAAGTATCAATTAAAGAAATAAAAATCAAACATAGTAAAAAAAAATTCTGACGAAACTCCATTATTCCGACAAGACTAATACGAATTTAAAATTATTTTCTTTGAAATCATTAAAGAATTCAAATTCTGAAGAACACACAACATGAAGAAGAAGAAATATCAACAAATCTTGATTGTTGTTCGAAAAAGAGAATGAGATTGGGAAAAATAACAACTACAATATTGAATCAGAATAAAGGAGAGGAGGTACGCGAACGGTTATCAGAGTGTATAGTATGATTTTAGCCGGAAGTGGTTGTGCGTATTCCGGTGAAAAAGAAAATGAGGAAGAATGGACTTTGGGGGTGGGCCGGCCTGGTGTTTTGGCGAAGAAGAAAGGGAGAAAGATTTTTCTTTTTTTTTTTTAGTTGATAATATAATTTTTATTTTATTTAATTTTTTAATTGTTATTATGGGTTCAATGCCACATGTTTTTTTCTAATTAGTTATTATGCCACGTCATGCAAGTGTATGACACACAATTTCTATTTTTAGTTGATTGTAAAAAAAATGTTCAATAGATATTTTTTTTTTTTACTAATAAAAGTGTTCAATTGGAACAAGCCTACGATGATGTGTCCAAGTGAAATATGCGGACAAGTTTAAGTAACTACAGATGACTTAAGCCTTTTTTTTTAAATTCCTATTCAACATGCACGGAGGGAGCACATGCTCCAATAAGATTTCTTGGGTTAAGATTTTAGAATAAAGTAGAAGCCTTTATATATAATTTTTTTTCTTTAATTTTACATAGACAGATGAAGAATTGTGCATCCATGAAATTATTGCATGATGTACACAAAATGGATTATCTCTGAAGATTGTAATGAATGAGATAAGATCTTTTTCATCCTTAATTAGTTAAGAACTTTGACGTTTTAATAAAAATACTTCCTCCATTTTACGTTTTATATGATGTAATGGACTAAAAATTCCATAGATTTCTTTTTTTCTTAAAAGCAAATTTTGGTATTTTATTAATAATCTCAAAATAAAAAAAGAAACACCACCTCAGGCGTAGCCCAACCAATACCGAGCCCAAATAACAAAACACATAAAAGATTAACATTTGTTTCTACACATATCCTAAAGCCCAGTCCAACTCTTACCAGTTGGCGCTATATATGCCTAAAGTAGGGTTTCATAAAACAAATCTTCTCATTAGCTTTTTTGTCTTCTCGCCTCTTTTCTCCTGAGATATGTTGCCTCCTTAGACTAATCAAGCCTCCGCTTTCTATTGATTTGGATCATCAACAACCTGGACCTTCTATTCTGTCATGCTGGTCTTCAATCCTGCCTTTTGAGGAAGAGGTCGCTAAGGACGGCCTTCCAACCATAATGCCTCCATGGACAGGCGGCGTGCTTCATTCTTAGTATTGCACAGTATCTCCCGCATAAGTAGAGGCGCGCAGGCAAGCGAATAGAAAAGTAGTCTTTCTGGTCATGTGTCAGCTAATAAGAGTAAGTGCCTTCATCCCTGTACTATTCCCTTTTGTCTTGCTACTAACTGTTTTTCCCTCTTTAGTTGTTCTCTCAGGTAGGTTGTGCTCCTTATATTTTGCTGACAAACCTTTCAATTGGAGAGATGCTTCTTCACTTGGTAAATTTTCACACTTCTTCTCATTTTGTTCTGTTGCTCTCTAACCCCTAAGTGGTCCAAGATTAGAGTGCATGAGTAGCTATATCCGCCCCTTTAAAAGAGTGTTGATAGCTTCTTTCGAATTTACTGATCTAAGATCCTCCCATTTTGTCAAATCCTTATTTCTGGCTGAAGTAGCTTAGGCTAGTTCAAATATCAAATGACTATACAAAATAAAAGGTCCAAACTCAAAAAGGAATACCATGCGAAATGCAAAAACACCGCTTTTTGAGATAGTTAATTAATTTATATTCGGTGTTAATTAATTATTGCAAGTTTTATGCTTCAAGCACAACTTTCAATGTACACAATTGAAGTTGAAAATTTTTGTTTAACTTCAAACATTTTTTTCTGAAGTATGGCCTTGTGAAGGTGGCCAAACATAAAGACATTTTTGTTTGAATTTTGGTATGGCTTGTCAAGGCTAACTTCAAACTTTTTTCTTATTGAAGTACTTGTGAACTTTACAAGACCAAACATTAGGAATTTTTGCCTGAATTAGTACGCTTGCCAATACCAACTTCAAATAATTTTCATAGAAGTTGTGGCCTTTACAAGGCAAGTTTCACACATTTTTGACTAAATTTTTACCTGACTTGCCAAAGCTAGTTAAATTATTTACCTTCTTTTCCAAATAAATGATATATATATATATATATATATATATAGCAAAATAATTTTTTTGATTATATATATGTATAAGTTTTCTTGATGGAAAGAAATTACTGATTATGAGTCCCTAGGGCAAGCGTATTTTATGGAGAAGTCCCTAGAATTAAAGGTTTATCTAAGAGTCCCTAGCTTATCTAAAGTTTGCTTATCTCATTAAGTTGATTTAATCCATTATCTTATTATTCCATATGTATATCTAATAATCTGAAATGTCTATCTTTACATTTTCTAATATCGTGATTATACATTGAACTTAAAAAGGAGATGAATCAAGCCTATCATTAAATTGATTTTAAAGACTATCAATCAAATTCATTAACCTGCTTTTGTTTTTTCCTCATAGGCTTGAATGATTGTTGTGGATGAACATATAGAAATAAATCTCTTCAATTGAGTCTCAATATGAGTATAAAAAAACGTATAAAAATTAAAGAAAATATTTTGTGAATATTTTATTAGATAAATGAGAAAAGCCAAACATGTCACTAAAGCAGACTAACTCCATAATTCTTTCTTTAATATATCGTCCTCAGCCGATAGAACATCAGAAAATGAGATGGATTTTATTTGTGATGAAGAATTTACCAAATCAAGTTTTGATATAATGGAAGTCTCTAATTCGGCTAATGATCAAGTTGATCCGAATCAACATTCAAATAAGAAGATGTGTGTCCACTTCCATACACAGCGAAATAGAATCATAAGTAATTAAAATAGTTTAACTTATATACACTAAAATTATGTTATCCTCAATTTTGTATATGGTAAATTCATTCCATAAATAACAATTGTTTCATGTTTGTTATTGTATAAGTTTTAAAAAGAATGCACTCACCCTGATGACAAATTAAGAAAAGAGTTAGGAAGAAGACTTGGGTTTGGGCTTTTACTAGCAAAAATTTTGTTGCAAAACAAACTCACTCATACGACAACTATGAACAGCTACAAACTTCCCATCATTGAAGAATTTCTCTCTAAGTATGTCACTCATCCTAAATTTTCTAAGTTATGTTGTTTTCATGTGTGAAATATAATTTGTTGTTGATCAGGGTGTAACGTTTGATTGTTGGTCATGATGTCATGTGATAAAGAATATAACTTCTATGACTCTATTAGGTTGTTAGTTTTTGTAAAGTGAGGCTTGGTCAACTGTTTGAACTCCTCCATCGAATTGTAGGTTTAGGGTGAAAACACAATTGATCTTGCTAGGGTGGATTGAAAACGGTTATTTGGTGTTTTACTAGTACTATCAATTACCCGTCTCATGGTAGTCAATAATAAAATCATAAGCATCCTCTATTCAAAGACCTAAAAAGTGTTTGTTCATTGATACTTAGTGTTTATTGTTTGAAATTTATTTCTAGAGTTCATTATGTTTTTGAGCTTACCCTTTGCACTACAACAGTCTGCCTACCTTCTTCTTGGAGTTGTTCGAATACACTCAAACCAAATCGAATACTTTCTGCATGAATGTAAAACATTGGAAATGGGGATAAGCAATGCATTTTTTTGCTATAAATGTCAACCTATCGAAAGATGTTATTCATGCACCTTACCAATCTATCATTTTGCCAAACACAATTGAACTAGATGCCTTCGATTTTGAAGATGATCTTGACCTGAATAGGTAATTTTCCCAATTATTGCTTTTTTACTATTAGTCATCTAGAGTCTGCACAAAGTCACAAGTGCATTTTGATTTCCAAAGTTATCTATTCGAGACTTTTAACATGAGCATTCTCAAATAGGGAAATCAAAATGCATGAATGACTTCTTGCAGGCTCTAGATAACAAAAACTAAAAAAGTACTTGTATTCAGGTCAAGATCATCATCAATATTGAAGGCATCAAGTCCAAATCTGTTTGGCAAAGTGATGGATTGATAAGGTGCATGAGTAGGATCTTTCGGTAGATTGACATATGTAGACAAAAATGTCTTTCTCATCCGCATATCTAATGCTTTACATTTTTTGAGAAAATATTCAACTTGCTTTGAGTGTATTCGAACAACTCATCGAGAAGGTAGGCATTGTCGTAGTGTAAAGGGTAAGGTTTGAAACTTGATGAGCTCTAGACATAAATTTCAAATAATAAGCATCAATATCATTGAAGAAAAACTTTCTAGGGATTTGAAACAAAGGATTCTTACGAGTTTATTATTGACTACTACGAGAAATTTCATAATATAAGGGTAATAGAGAAATATGGAGTTGAGTTTGTTACCTTTCAGTTGTAGGGTATATGGATTGTAAGGCTGCTCAATTCCCACCACTATCATGGACTCGATTTTATGTAGTGTTCTTGAAAAATTATGTACCACATACCCTGAGAGACAGAAGAAGATAAAATTTCACACATATCAGGCATAGAGGCAAGGATGTGTGTGTGTGGTATTTTATGAGGACATGTTTCACTCACTATCTCAGTACTCCTTATAATTGCCCCATTCAGAGGAAAAGCAGGCTTTGTTAAGGGTTTGCACATTTGACTACATATTTGAACCTTACTAATGATATTCTTTGTTAGGTTTTTATAGGTGGTAGTTGACTTTATTAGGAATGTTAAGGAAGTTAACATGATATTTATGCCAAAACGGCATAAACGACGGATTGGAGAGTGGGCAATTTCAATGGGTATTACTATAAGGGATACAATTTGTAGGGATATTTTTCTTGCCCATTTCAGTATGTGATTTAAGTTTTAATTGGGGGCGTGTCCGGCACCAATCGACCTATTTTCAAATCAAGTAGATATCAGGACCCTTTAGCACCAACTCAGTAACCTTTTTAAGACTATAGCTGTTGTGTTTATTGTGAGTATAGACATGTCCAGATGTATTTACCTAAGTCTCTTCATTCATGTTAACAATAGGTTCCTCAGGATTCAACCCACACTAGAGGGAAGATGATGGTAATGCTAGAGGTCGTCCATAAACTTATTGCAATGGTAATCATTCGAGTAGAAATGGTAATCAGATGGGCCTGAAAGTTGTTATGCAAGTAGAGAAGGTACTCAACCTAGCTAGAGCGGTGCTCAAACAAGCGATAGGGCATATTTTTCTTATTTTCCTAAAAGGTCAGAGTTAGAGGCGTCATACAGGGTTATTATATGCATAATTCTCATATGTGACTATATGGCCATTATTTTATTCGATCCCGCCTCTACTTTTTCTTTTGTATCTGCTAAATTTACGGTGGAAATAGAGATGATATGTGATTTCCTTGATACCCCTATTCATGTGTCTACCATGGTAGGTGACTCACTCCTTTTAGATAGAGTGTATCATTCTCGTCTTATGATGTTTATAAGTTATCCAACTTGGGAAGATTTAGTAATCCTTAATAAGGTGGACTTGATATCATCCTACAGAAGAGTTGGTTATCTCTATACCATGTAATTTTGGACTATCATGAAAAAATAATGGTTTTAGCTATGTCGGGGATTGCTAGATTTGAGTGGAACATGGACTCATCTTATTTATTTGAAACGCATCTTCTTCATTACATCGAAGAGGTTAATTGGGAGGAAGAGGTTGACTGGGAGGGGGTGTCTTACTTTTTTAGCCCATCTCTGAGATACTAGCATAGAGTTTCGATACATAGAGTGAGTTCCAGCAGTATGTGAGTTATTTTAGGTCTTCCCTACTGATATGCCACCGAACCGTGATATTGGTTTAGATATAGATTTAGAGCCAAACACTCATCCTATTTCTATTCTCCCTATAGGATAGCATCAGCTGAGCTGAGACCTCTACAAGCTCAATCACATGAATTTCTAAGTAGGGGATTCATCCATTCGAATGCTTTCCCATGGGGTTCTCATGTGTTATTTCTTAAGAAGAAAGATGATAGTTTATATATGTGCATCAACTATTGACATGTAATGACCAGGTCGGTCATTTTTTAAAAGTTTCATGAAATTGCCATTTTGCCCCTCCCGTTAACAACCTTGAGCCTTTTATGATTGAGTTTGAAAATTTGGTTTAAAATTTTGAGTTAAAAGTTGAGAATTTGGCAAGTTTTGAGTTTGAAAGGTTGTGTTATTAAGAAATTGGTTTTTGGTGTCTTTTGGAGTTATGAGTGTCGTAATAAAATTTTGTTGATTTCATTAGTTCCGAAATGTGAAATTTGAACTGTGTGAGTTGTCAGGTTCTGATTCCAAGTTTGTTTGAGGATTTGAGGTCCTTAGTAATGAAATTGTGGAAATTTAGCCTTGGGTTGAATTTGGTCAACATTCGAGGTTCAGATGCTCAAATCGGAATTCTAATAGATCTGTTGGATTCGGGGGATAAGTTTAGTCTTAGGTAAGGTCTTGGTTGATTTTTGAGAGGTTTCGGTCTCATTTTAGCCTTTTTAGGCGTGAGTTTCTTATTATTTTCACGGATGTCGGGTCAAGGAGACCTCAGATTCATATTTTAACTATTACATTGAATCTGGAATATCGCGTATAATTCAGTTGCATATGTGGTTTGTGTGTATGGGGTTCCAAACGAATCTCAAGGGTACATTCAATGTTTTAAGAGTTGGTTGTATTTTGTTGGTGTCCGCAGGCCTCGCTTTTGCGAAGGTTGATCGCTTAAGCGAGCTTCGCAGAAGCGAGAGCCTCTTTGCTTAAGCGAGGTTCGTAAAAACCCAATGAGGCTTCCCTTAAGCGAGACCCGCATTTTTAACAGGGTTCGCTTAAGTGAACCCCTAGTCTCTTTAACGACATCGGAGATGGTTTTTACCGCTCATTTAGGGTTAAAGCCCCATTTCACCATTTTTTAACTTGGGAACCCTTAGTGGCAGATTTTGAAAGGATTTTTTGTGCTAGATCAGTTGGGTAAGTTTTCTTGATCCTAAACCTTCATTTTCTATTAACTAATTATGAGTTTTAACCTCAAAATATGAGATTTTGATTGGTCAATAAAGAGGTTTTTCAAGAACCCAAGTTCTTAACTAAAATGGAGTTTGTGAACTGATTTTCAGTCCTTTATCAAAATGATTTTCCCTAATGATTTCCTAAAGCCTTGAGTAAAGTTTTCAAGAATTAAATTTCGGATTCAAACCTTAATGTTAGAATTAAGTTTTGTGTTGATTTAACCACATTTCAAGAGGATTGATGTGGGTATTATTGTTTCTTGAAATAGTATCCATGATACAAGTCGAATCCTAGATGTAGAAATAGAAGAAGGTGGACCCCCTTCTCCGTCGAAAGAAATGAGATTATCGCGAATACACACATTAATTAACCAAATTTGCCCGACGTAGAGGCAATCAAGAAAGCCGCATAAGTGAATATATAACCTACAGAAAAGTGAGCTAATCCAACCAATCTTGCTCAAATTAAGGCCATGGAATTTGAAGTTGTGAAAATGGGGAAATTTTGTAAAAACAAATTGTGCAAGGTAAGAAGACTAAAGAAGTCATTTTTTATGGTAAAGATGTGTTGTATATCATAAGGAAAGTTTGTGTACCTATGTGCTCTGAGATGGTAATTTGATTCTAATTATCCGCGCAGAGGCACATAGCTCAAAGTATTCAGTACATTCTAGCATAACTAAGATGTACTGCGACTTGATACAACACTATTGGTGGAGGCAAATGAAGCCATATGTAATGGAGTTTGTGGTTAAGTGTCAAAATAGTTAGAAAGTGAAATATGAGCATCAGTAGACACCTTCCAACAGATGCCCATCCTTGAGCGAAAGTGGGAGAGAATAGCTATGGACTTCATTGTGGAACTCTCTATGACCTAGGGGAAGTTTGATTCAATATGGGCTATTGTGGATACATTGACTAAGTTTCCACACTTCATTCAATTTAAGTGACTTATATTGTATAGAAACTAGTTTAATTATATCTCAAAGAGATTGTTATATTGCATAAGGTGCCCATTTCGATTGTTTCAAGGGAACACAATTCACCTCTAACTTTTGGGCAAAGTTGCATGAAAAGAGGGGAGTAGGTTGGATCTTAGCATAACATTTAGCCCCTAGACAAATAACCGGTCTGTGCGGACAATTCAAGTCTCAGGGGACATGCTCTACTCTTGGGTCATGAACTTTGAAGTCTCAATATTAAGATCAGTTCCTATCCATGGTTGAGTTCTGTTACAATAATAAATATCTCTTGAGCATTGATATGACACCAGTTGAGGTTTTGTATAGAAGGGGGTATAGATCTCCTATCTTTTGACGTGAGACTATGGGGTACTGACCTATTAAAGGATTCATTAGAGAAGTCAAAGTTTACTTAGAAGAAACTTATGGCAGCACATAGTCGGCAAAAATAGTATATGAATCGCAAGATAAGAGACATGCACTTTATGAAAGGCGAGCAAGTGTTATTCAATATGTATGAAAGGAGTCATGAGATTTAGCAAGAAGAGAAAGCTTAGTTCGATATTGATTGAGTTGTTTGAAATTCTTAGAACTGTGAGGTTGGTGGCACGCTGACTGGCATTGCCCTCGATTTTGTCTAGGGTTAACCCAGTGTTTTATATGCCTATGTTTAAGAAGTTGGCGATGGTAATTACATCATCCATTCGAATATTATGTTACTTGAAGAAAACATATCTCTTATTAATAAGAACCTATTTTTAATTTGAGAACTAAAGAGATTGAGTCAGTAAAGGTTTAATGGAAGAACAATCGGTTGAAGAGGCTTCTTAGGATATCGAAGCAGACATGTGCAACAAGTATCCTCAATTATTCGTCGATTTAGGTATTTCTTGTGATTCCTCCATTTTTCCTTCTTTTTCCATTTGAGGATACACAATTGTTTAACTAGTATCTAATATAACAACTCCTTTCATTATTATGATAGTTCTTAGAATTGACTTATTTTGGTAGAGTTGGACTAGGATGAGACTAGGTCAAATTTTAGGTTATGCCAGATTTCAACAAAAATTAGGAGTTGTAGGGTTTGAAATCATTCGAGACCCATTATATATGGTTTGATTAAACTAATCTTAGAATACATTAGTGGAGAGGATTAGTTATCCGTAAAATCTTTTAGAATGAAAAAAAGATTAGTAGAACTCCAATTAAAGTAATTTTCAAGATAAGGTAATTCTGTGCTGCCCGAAAATCCTAGGTGTGTTGTGAAATAGGGACCTCCAAAAGCACTGCCACAACTCTCATAATAGCCATCACTGTGGTGAAACCACTATGACAGAGAGGTCTGTCGTAGCAGCTTCAGCCAAGCCAAGGACCACTATAGAAGACAAATTTTCCACTTTAGTGGCCTAATCCAAGATGAGGGTCATCATAGTGGTCCTTACCAGCCATAGAGGATCCACCATAGCGATAATGACCTTCGACAATCTTTTATGCCCTGGTCATATTTTTGGACGTTATTTTCTCTCCAACTTCTAAAGATTTATTCTTAAGCTTGAGAGAGGCAATTTTCGACCTGATAGGGATTTTCCTATTATTAAAGTAAGTCCGTTAAATTTATGTTATCTTGAGATGGAAAAATCCTAAAACTAGACCAGGAATTCATGAATAGTGGGAATTCATTATGGGTGGACCTTAATGGTTGTTGTATTGATTCTGGATTTTTAGATTCTACTTTCTAGCATATAAGAAAATTTCATCCAATGTGGGTTGTCGGGAAGTTGGGGAAGTTGATGGGTAAATACCCTAAGTTGAGGGTTTAGGCTATGAATAAAGTAAAATCAATGAGATTTTAGCACTAAGTCCAAAAATTATTGAATGAATGATTGAGTATGTGATTTTTATGTGTTTTAGATTGTGAACGAACTGAAGGTTCAAGAAAGGGAAAGGCTCTATGAGGATAGCTTGCACTTGGGATTTTTAGTTGAGGTAGATTGTGATAATTGGACTTAGACTTAACTTAGATTCATGTATATTCTTGAGTTGAATACTTGTTGATTGGTATTTAGACATGCTTAATTAATAATGTGAATTTGGATGCAAGAAACTCATAGTTAGAACGCGTACCACACTAGTGTGTATGCTATATCATCTATATGCACGTTATTATTACAAAGGGTCGAGCCCCATGCTAGTGCATATACATATATGAACATGTTGGAGGGTCGGGTACCATACTTGTATGGGACATGGATGAAGATGGTCCCGTATATATTATGATAGCACATACAATTAACATCCGAATGTATTCTAGCACATACAATTAACATCCAAATGTATTCTAATTAAACTAAATTTGGAACATATACGCTATATATCGTAAATTAAAAAAACAAACCTCAATCATGTTATGATGACAACATTCCCAAGAGTATTCTACATGTTGATCCCCCCCACAACTGAGTAAGCAATTGATCGCAAATACCAACGGGTAGATTCTAGACATTAGGTCAATTTCAAGAACTCGGCCTAATGTCTAGAATCTGCCCGTTAGCATTTGTGATCAATTGCCTACTCAGCTGCAAGTGGTCAACAAGTAGGATACCCTTGGAAATGTTGTCATCAAAACATAGACGCTATATATCGTAAATTAAAAAAACAAACCTCAATCATGTTATGAGAAAAACATTCTCAAGGGTATTTAACATGTTGATCCCCCCACAAGTGAGTAAGCAATTGATCGCAAATACCAACGGACATATTCTAGACATTAGGCCGTAGAATTTGCCCGTTGTTATTTGCGATCAATTGCCTACTCAGTTGCGAGGGGTCAACAAGTAGGATTCCCTTGGAAATGTACTCATCATAACATATACGCTATATAGTAAATTATAAAAACAATCCTCAATCATGTTATGATAACAACATTCCCAAGGGTATTCTACATGTTGATTCCCCCGTAACTGAGTAAGCAATTGATCGCAAATACCAAAAGGCAGTTTCTAGACATTTGGCATATTTCAAGAACTAGGTCTAATGTCTAGAATCTTCTCGTTGGTATTTGCGATCAATTGTCTACTCAGTTGCGAGGGGTCAACAAGTAGGATACCCTTGGGAACGTTGTCATCATAACATGATTGGGGTTTGTACTTTAATTTATGATATGTAGAACTAGGGGTGTACATCACCGGGTTGGTTCGGATTTTTTAAAAATCAAATCAAACCATTTGTATCGGGTTAAAATATATATAAACCAAACCAAACCAATAATAGTCAGATTTTTTCAATTTCGGGTTGGTTCGGGTTATTCAATTTTCTCGGGTTATTCGGGTTTTCTCGGGTTTTTTGATAAAGACTAAAGAGCTTGTGTTCTTTTAGTGATTTAAAAAAAATGTTGAACACTAACATGATCACTCTTTTTTGTCTTTAACATCTCAGTTGGTAGAATAGAAGCGCTGGGATCACTGTTTGGCACCAAAAACAGAATGTCAATTGGAAGGTCTCTCGAAAAGCTCCGGATCACTATTGCTATCCAGAGGCTGTCAAATTGAGCTCTTGTGACATTCAAGGTATGAAGTAACAGACCTCCAGCCCAGGATGCTGTGAGACTGCCAACATGATCAATTGACATTAGCAACGCGAAGAAAGTTCCTTCAATGCCAGAAGGGCAGAGTTTTGAACTGAGTACAATAAGGGGCATCCATCTGAGACGCCCATGAAAAGCATTAGGTAGTTTCTTTTGGCATTGAAAGCCCATGAGTTCATTAGGCAATTCTCCATTCTATTTGGAACACAAATTCTCAAAAAATTACTACTATTACTATTTTGGACAAAAATCATAAAATAGCATCAATAATCAAGAGTGATTCATTAACATTCGAAAAATTCATGAAAGTAACTTAGTGGCTTAAACAATTTGCATAGTCAAAATATTGTCGTCAAAAGTTAATACAAGTTATTTACATTCAAATCTTTAAATTCTACACCATCATCACTTACAACCTAGGACCTTGTACCTAGAGGAACAAAACATTTTTGAAGTGAGATCTTCTATACATATTTTCCAAAAACCATAGCCTGCATCTGCAAAGTAGACAATACAAATCAATTAAGTTGATTAGCAATGGATTAACTAAGTTGATGTTTAGTCCTTAGTTGTTATTGCTATTTAAAGCAAATAGTAATTTGGCAATTAACAATCACAAAAGAATGAACTAATACCTTTGTTCCATGTAGTGAAATTAAAGTACATCAACTGGCTAATCAATCCTCAAAGGTGAGTCGGGGTATTCTGAAAGAATTGAAACAAATTGAATACTAAATAACATTCAAAAGAAGAATCATTTTTAATAACAATTTGAATATATAAAGTTACCTTCTTCAATTTTCTCAATTTTCTGGACTTCCTCTAATATATCTTCAAGCTTGCATTCTTTAGAAGGCGATCGTAGCCATTGTTGAGTGCAAATAAGTGCTTCTACCGTTTTTGGAGATAAAGAACTTCAATAACTATCAAGAATTCGACCACCTGTACTAAAAGCTGACTCAGATGCAACAGTAGAAATAGGAATAGAAAGGATATCCCTAGCAATTTTCGCAACAATTGGGTATCTACTGGACGAAACTTTCCACCAACTCAAAATATTAAAATCATTGATCTTCACTATATCATCTTTCAAGTATATTTCCAGATCAGATTTTTTTACAACAAATCCCTCTTTTTTCATGTGTTTCTCCCACTGAGATTGCAACAAATCACTAGATTCACCCATCACACAATTATCATTTTCAATATTTTCATTAGGACCTTCAGAGCAAGAACAATTGTAGTGATTATATAAGAGATTCAAAACATCTCTCACATCTTGAGACTTTAGTCTTCCCATCAAAGAGCCATATGCAATAGAAAGAATATACTCTACATATTGCATCTTGTATCTAGGATCCAACACAACAGCAACCATCAGCAACATATTCATACTCTCAAACTTACCCCAATATTTATCCATCTTGGATTTCATTCTTGTTGCCATATCAACCAAAATGAGATCATCATGTTTAGTATACTTGATAATATCATTTCAGAGATTGAAAAAATCATGAAAGAAAGAATGAGAAGTAGAATATAATCTTCTCGAAAATTTTAAAGTTGCCTGATAGAAAATATGAAGAAACTTCACAAAAGCTTTCACATTCTTCCAATCATCTGTTGATGGATTTTTTGTTGTCGTATTTATTTCTCGACATTGCTTTTGATAATTCTAGTCATCCACATACATTCTTGTAAAAACTTTTTCAAATTTCAAAGCTTTATCCAACATTGTGTATGTCGAGTTCCATCTAGTCTCAACATCCAAACTTACAAGACGACGGGTGTCAATCTTAACTTTCTCAACAACGGACTTAAAAGTAGCAAATCTTGAAGAAGAAGAAGACTTCACATATTTTATAGCACTTCTTATATGAGAAATAGGCTCAATTTGTTCATCCAGCCCCTCTTTTACAATCAAGTTTAAAATATGAGCATTACATCTAACATGTAAAAACTGATTTTCAAATATTACCCCTTTCTAATCTTCAATACGCCCCTTTAAACTCTTAGTGGCAGCATCATTTGCGGTTGCATTATCCAAGGTCACTGTAAACAAGTTCTCAATGCCCCAACCTAATAAACAATCCTCAATCCCCTTGGCAATAGTCTTACCTTTGTGATCTGGTGTTTGAAAAAAATTAAGAATTCTCTTTTGTAGATTCCATTGATCATCAATCCAATGTGCAGTGATGACCATATAAGTATAATTTTGGATTGACGTCCATGTATCACTGGTAAGACAAACACGTTGGTTTTTTATAAGCTCCTTAAGCTTTTCTTTCTCTTCTTGATAAATCCTTAGACAATGTCGAGCAACAATTACACGAGAAGGTACTTCAAAATTTGGAAAGGCTTTAGCCATTAATTTTTTGAATCCTTCTCCCTCAACAGCTCTAAACGGTTGTTCATCAATAATTATAAATTCGGCAATTGCTCTCTTAATTTCATCCATATAAAATACCCCTTTTTCAATGGAACCACTTTCTGGCCAACCTCTTTTGATAGGTTTTAATGTTGTTTGCCTCTTATCGGACTTAAATGGAGACTTGAGACATTTCACAGTTAAATGATTCCATAACGTAGTCGTCCCATTGACACTGTCAGCAGCAAATGTTTTAGTACAATAATTACATTTTGCCCTACATTTACCTCCTTTAACAATAAACTTGGAGAAATGATTCCAAATTTGAGATGTTTCTCTACCAGTAGTTCCAAAGTTAGGAGCGACCGGAGGAGCTGCTCTTTTTTGCTTCTTAGGAGGTGTGCGTCGATGCGGAGATACTTTACCTTGTTGTTGAGATATTGTCGACATAGTTGAAGAAATATTAATAATCATCTCTACATCCGTTACAGAAGGTGTAGTTTCCATCCAAAAAGAAAATTCCTGCACATACATAACAATAGTTATTAGTATTCTGATACAAGATTGTGTTTCAATAAAACTTCCATTCAAGTATTGTTCACAAGACTTAGAAGTATATTTCACTTTGAAACCAAAACAGATACAAATATAGGAGTACAAAATATTTGGTTAGAAAAGTTTGATGTATATTACTAGCTATTGCTTAGTCTCTTAATTTTTTATCTCTATCACTTGTTTTTCCTTATCTCTGCGGACCATCACGATGTTTACAGTACAAAAACCTCCATACAAATGGAACCAAAAACAATGAGTGGAACACTTGCCCCTTTTTCATTGCATTGAAACAACATAAGTAAAGAGAGAAAAGTGAAACTTATATAAAAAAAAAATTTATCATCATCTTGTTGCTAAGCTTAACACACCATAGATATGGACACCAAGATGTATAATTTTTAGGTTTATATCTATGATTCAACTATCCAAAATTGTGATGTTGTTGACAATGGCAATACAAGAAAAATATCTTAAAAAAAATATCTGAAAACGAGTTAGTAGCAATTACTTACCTAGATTAAGATGAGTTGATGATGATTTGAACTAAAATCGAAAAGACGAGCTCAATATATGCCCTAATAGCTGAGTGAAACCTAACAGTGCCTATGCTTTTGGAGTGGAGCTGCTGACCCAAATCCTCATGAACTTTGTTAAATGAGATAGAGAATATTATATAGGATTGTATAATTTATTTGGGCTTTTGTTTATTTTTAAAAATAACAAGTGGGCTCAAGTCAACTATGTAGCCCAAGTCCACTAATATTAAACATAAAATTGTGAGAAAGATTAAGAAAAATATATAAATTATATATTAATAAACATTTTTTTGTATAAAATAAAATTAAAAATAAATATATATAATATCGGGTTGGTTTGGTCTCGGGTTGACTTTTTTTTAGTTAAAACCAAACCAAACCAATTATAGTCGGGTTTTTTTTTTCAATACCAAACCAAGTCAAACCAAACCACTAGTCGGGTTTTTTTTTCGGTTTGACTCGGTTTGCGGTTTGGTTCGGTTTGCGGTTCGGTTTTGTTCACCCCTATGTAGAACATATGTTCCAAATTCAGTTTACTTACAAAGTTCTAAACCCAACTCACGTACCACAAAAAAAGAATTGCAATAGCTTGACATCCATTGGCCAATATGGACCTTCACTCAACCTTTTATTATATATATATACAAAAATCATCTCAATTAAGATAACACTGTCAAATATGAAAATCAAATTCAGCTTGTGTTCCAAATGATTTCTTACAATGAGCAATGGCTGCCTGAACAGAATTATCCCTCGAATAAAATCTTCTAACGTCGTCATCACATACATTGTTGTGCATTGGTGACGACTTGATAGAACTCGGACAACTTTTACTGCTATTGTGCTTATTGCCAGATAATAATCCCCCTCCTGTTGTTGCACTCGTGCAATAACGACTAGTTTTGACAATAAGAGCGTCTAATACTCCTCTCATTGCCTTAAAGTTTATTATCCCCGCAACTGATGATGATGTTGATTTGTCGTGGTTGACATCTTGATGATTAAGATCTGAATGATTGTGAGTTTTTAATTTCATCAGATTGTTGTTGTTGTTCATTGGATCCCTGCCCCGGCAGGTGCTGCTGCGCCTTCGTTGTAGCAAGGGTTGTCTGGCGCGGATTTGTCCCTTTTTGGGTTTGGGTGTTACCATGGAAATTAACATTGATGGAATATTTTTGTACTTCAATTTTACTATAAAGTTCATAATACCGTTGTTCTTTGAAGGAACCATAGTGCAATCTTTTCTGCAAAAATGTAACATTAATTAATGTATGATAAATATGATTGCTTGATAAGTGGGTCTAGCAAGAAATTATGCATGTGCTCCTAGTTTTACTATAATCATATTTCATTGGTTATGTAGTTCAATAAAAGTAGGGAAATTGCCAAAGTTGTTCATTAATTATTACTCCATTTATTTCAATTTATGTGGCACTTTTAATTTATCGAAAATCAAACCGTTTAAGTTTGGCTAACGATTTATGCATGGAATCTTTAATTTTTTTGAAATGAAATTTATATATTTATAAACTATGTAAAAAGTACTAGAAGTCACAATAATTAACAATTTAAAATATTTAAAAGATGTATGAAAAATTTACGGTAAAAAATAGACATGTTTGAATCTCAAAATCCTAAAAGTGTCGCATAAATTGGAACGAAGAGAGTACTAATAATTAATATTCCACATGTGTAATAGGAAGTAATTTTATACTTTATGATGTCTTATTTTCAGGTACTTGACTGGACATAAAATTTAAATATGTCACATATAGAAATTAACAATCAAATCGATCTGAGACAAGATAGATTCGGAATTTAAGTTATACGAGTTCAACTTTAAAAGTTGTTGGGTTTGAATCTATTCGTACATTTTAAAGTTATGAATTCATATTTACCATTAAGTACTATAATTTTAGTAAAGTTTTACACATAAATTTATACTCTATATTTAAAAAATCTTTAAAAAATAAAAAAGTATACCGTTTTAAAGTTGACCAAAAAGTAAAGTTGACAATTATATATTTTTAAAAGTTCTAATATGAATTCATTTAATTTACGTGGTCCTAATTTCTAGTCTTTGGTTTACTTTACATTTTATTCTCCTCTGCCGCCCCCACGTTCCCCCCTTATTCCCAACGGCCCCTACTCGTCAAAACTTATTTATTAAGGTAGACCATTGACCATTAAAAAAATAAAATGTTCAAATAAAGAAGCACAACTTTGACAGGGTCATAAAAAGAGTTTAAATTTTATATATCATTATAAATAATATCTTATATCATTAAATTATTTCAAAAAATTAAATCTTTTTACATATGAAATTTTGAACTTGTAAAAATTATTTACCATAATATAGGCCGGCTAGAAAGTCAAGCCACTAAAGCAAGGGCTTTGTGGACCTCAATTTTATTTGGTATTCAGTATTTATATTGAATTTTTTGACTTTGAGACAGGCAAGACCTATTAAAGAGACCCGCAAGATTATTTTTAATTTAAGATTCGAATTCAAAATCTCTAGTTAAACCGGATGATGCTCATTTATTTGTTCTCTTTTTTACCTATAATAGATATGTAACATGAATTGTTGATTTTAGGCCACCAATTCTACTGAGCCGCCCCTGATCATGCACTAATATATTACTATGAACTCCAAAAAGATTTACCTGGTCTCTATCATCTCCGTGCAGTCAGATTTAGAGATGGGCAGAACACGAGCAGGTCCATTTTCATGGGCAACATTATTATTAGCTTCTATTGCTTTAACTGAATTCGATGTCTTGACAGACGATGCAGCTATAAACTCAGTTACAATGCGAGCCAACGATACGAAAAGGCGTCCCCTCCTTGGCTTACTCATGGTCGTTGTTGTTGTTGTTGTTCCCTGTGCATGTTGTGTGGTACCACATGTTGTTGTTGTCGTCGTCGTCTCAGTTGGTGGAATTCCAGTTGATGAAAAAGATATCCTCAACTCCACCTCTGAAGAATTAGAATTCTTAAATTCCTTTTCCTCTAACACCGTTTTTTGTATAGACCGCGGTAGATCAAGGTTTATTTCAATGTACGCTCCATCATCATCCTCCGTATCATACATAATGAAATTACTCGCGAAAAAATCATCAGAAGATGAAGAAGAGAAGAGACTAGCGCTATTATTCGAAGAATTGAAATCAAAGGAACTGAATGAGAAACTTCTTCTTTGATCTAACATACTGTTTGATCGCACAAATTACAAAATCGGGAAAAGTGAAAGGAGCTTACCAACTCGAAATCAAAAATTTGGAAAATAGGGGAATAAATTGTTTTGGTTGGAGGACATAGTTGGAGATGAGGACGAATTGGAATATTTGGATGGTACCAAAAAAGATATACTATAGTATAGTTTGATGAAATTATATTAGTGAGTTGCTAGCATGTGAGTACATGTAAAATGATCACCGACGGATCGATTAATTAGGTGTATAATGGAATATAAAGTAGGCTAGTTTGTTAATTGTAACAAATATATTATAGCATTTTCATTTTGATTATCTCACCTCACATGGATATATTTGGATGAGTATTAACTACTACGTACATTATATTTATGTGTATTGTTATTGTTAGAAAATATCTATATATAGTTACTATGGAGTAGTTTATAATATGATTAGGGGTGGAGCTAGGTAAGATGAAACCTGTTCGATAGAAAATTATATGAGTCATTTGGTAATTGGTTAGAGTTAATGTAAGGACTATTTATAGAAGAATTATTTATGTACTATTTTATGCAGAGTTTAGTTATTTATGTATTAGTTATTTCACCTTTTATATATTGCATAAAATAATACATAATTTTCCTCCTAATTTATACATGTATTGGTTGTGCAGATTTTAAAATTGCAAACTAAATACTGTATTAAATTTATTAACTAAAGTCTGAATGAACTACCAAGCATGGCTTATTTATGCTGAATTATATACCTGCCTAACTCACCTCCAAATTAGCTAGCTATCAATCGATTTCATATTGTTTATACATTTTTTAAATTATTTTTTATGTATAAATAATAAATGTAACCTCTTTTGTATATTAACTTCTTCATATTTTGAACTCATTTAGTGAAAATTCTAAATCCGTCCACTCAAGTATTAAATAGGGTTTATTTTTAAAAAAAGTTTGGCATGTGTGTTTAATTTTTCAAAGTTGAAAAGGGTCTATTTATGGGGACTCATTAAGACGAGAGCAGGCATTTGACCATCTAGAACGTATTACAATAACATTTCTGTGACGTTATTAGTTTAAATTACTAGTTAAACTTTGTGGATTTATTGGCAGAAAAGCAGTGGAATTTTGTGGACAACAGGAAGCAAAATTAAAATTGTATAATTAGACTAACTACCATCCTTTATTTGTTATAATAATCAAATTTAAATTTCCTTTTTTCCTTGCTATATAAATGGGAGAATGCTACAAAATGAAGCAACAACTCCAGATTCATGGCATTCTTTTCCTCTTGACAATGGCCTTCTAGCTACTACCTACCATATATAATGGACAAAACCTTTAACTTATTATATTTTTTTTTTTTAGTACATTTTGTGTGTACGTGTCTATTCTGTTGAATAACTCATACATTGGAAGGAGGAAGGTGTCTTGATTATGTTGAAATCGTATGTCATGTATTTGTTTATCGTAAAATCGGTACAGTTGAATTTGCAGGAGGTCAAGAGCGCATGAGTTTTAGTTAAACTCTTTTCAAGATCAATTTACTAGTGATTTGATTATTAAGTAGGTTATGAAAAAAAAATGACATAAATAGTTGTGAGATTCTACTAGGTTTTTGATCGTTCTGAGAGTGATCCAGAGCTAAGTCATGACTCATGAGCAACACAAATTATTAAGAAGTATACTATAATTGTATTTTTAAGTTTCAGAATGGTCATACAATAAAATAAAGAGATCAATTATATACGACCATAAGGCTTTGGCTGATAAAAAAGTTCCACTAGAGGTCAATAAGCATGTTGAACAACTAAACAATATTACTCTCTCTCTTTCAAAAAGAGTGATCTAATTTGACTTGACACAGAGTTTAAGAAAATAAAAAGACTTTTGAATCTTGTGATCCTAAATTAAAGTTATGTCAAATGTATAAAATTATCCTTTAATTTTGTGGTCTTAAACATGTCACGTGAAAAGCTAAAAGTAAAATGTTACAAAAAAAAAATCTATTTTGTTTAAAACAAACTAAAAATAAAAAAAAAATCATTCTTTTTGAAACAGATGGAATACAACAAACCAAAAAACATAATCTAGATGCCCTAACACACTCATGGTATCATTATGAATATGTAAACTAAACCTGTCTAGAAATTACATCTTCAGTTAAAATTGAATATAATTACATCACGATGCCTAAAGACACCATATAATAGACTGTTATGCTAGAGGTATCAAATAGCTTGTACATAAACACAGGTTAGGACGTCATGGTCTATAATATAGATACTTCAAAATTGAACTAGCCTACTTAAACTGTTTAAATGCATCCAAGCAAGCAACACGTCTGTCCTACCAACTTGAGTTATGATGTGGTGGTGGAACTGTTTCATCTTTAATTAAAGGTCTCGAATTCGAGCTCTAGGTATAGAAAAAATTATGTTGAGAGTATCACTCTCAAATGAATCCTGCAGTGCATGATCTGAAATCTGAATTTAGTCGGAGCTCCAATACGAGCTTCGGACACCAAATGAGAAACCAAGAAAAAAAAAAAAACGTATGTCATGCCTTGATTGGAAAACAAGTGAATTAAAACTGAAAATCTCATTTTTATTTTAACGGGTAGGCAAACCTTTTTTCGAAATGCCTAAAGCCATTCAAAACAACCCCAAATGACCTTCAACTATTCAAAATCGTGAATAACATGTCCAAATTAGTCTAGAAAACTAATTCAATAAATTTAGGATGACTCAATTTAGCCCTTCTCAATTTCACAATTTTTTAGTAGGAGTAAGAATTTTATTTTTATTTTTTTTTTCATATCATAGCAAAATATGATTCAACTTAATTATCAAATCCTACGGACGATGCATAATTTTTCACATTATACAATGAGTATGTTTGATACAAAGATAACACAAAACAGCTGAACCAATACAAAAAGCAAGTAAAAATAACCAGCCGGAAAGTGACGTCACTTTCCGGCGCCGAGAATCTCGTATTACAAGAGAAACTAAAAATCATGAAGGAACAATAACAGTACGCATCATATCCTTGAACTCGAAGAAATCAACGCGACCATCATGATCCTGGTCAACTGACGAAATCATCATCTCCACTCTATCAATTTCACTTCCTTCCGGCAATCCCAATTTCTCTAGCACCACCTGCAATTCCTTCGCCGATATGAATCCATCGCCGTTCTCATCGAAAACATCAAACGCTTCTTTCAGATCCGATTCATCCTGTGCCGGATCCGGGTTCAACCCGAGCTTATCTTCACATTTTGACCCGAAGAAAACGTCGTTCAGAGATCGATGCAAAGCTTCGAAATCTTCGAATCTAAGACCAGTGTTTTCTGGTTTGATGTGTAATTTCACCATGGATTCAATTTCTGATAGATCGGCGTCTAATCCAAGCAGGTTAAGTGCTTGGCTGAGTTCTTCAACGCTGATCAAACAATCGTGGTTTCTATCGAACACATCGAAGATCCGACGAAGACGAATGGAATTCAGGCTCGGGCTTCGGAGACGGAACGACGATGAGGAAGAAGGCTTGAGTTTTCCCCGGGTAAGACTTTGTTTAAATTCATCCTTATTCTCATTTTGCACTGATCCCATCGGACTTGTTTTAGACAATCGAAACGATTGAAATTAGTGTTGTATTTCTTCAGATTTTGAGAAAAATGAAAGTAGACTAGTTAGAACTTAGACGAGGCAATGGAGATGAAGAAAATGTGAGTAAATGATGGGTTAACGGTGTGGAGATATAGGAAGTTGGATTTTGACAGATGAAAATGATGGGTGGCGGGGCATTTAAAATTAAAAATGGGAGTAGGCAACGCATAACTTATTAAAGATGCCCGCGCATTTGACTTGTCTCATGTGTTACGCGTATTAATAGAGAACATGGCACAAATAGTACCTCATGTTGGGTGTTATTTTAATCAATTTGTCTTTGAATATGTTAAATCGATAATTCTATTAATAAGATATTTATTATTGTTTTGATTTTTAACAATTTATTTTCAGTTTAATCGATAAGAAAATGCTCATATAATATCATATATGCATGATGTTCATAAAATAAAACTAATAACAAAAATAGAAGTACAACACAAATTTTTGCATTGATCATTTTTGTTTAACATAAAATTGATCGAATTCCTTCTAAAAATTAAATAAATTGCGAAAATAAGATTAGTTTTTTTTCTTTTTTTATGACAAGAAAAATCCGTAGCCGCCACTCATTGGGTGCGCACAGAGTGAAATCTTTGCTCCTATGTAACAGCTCACAAACCACATAGAAGAGGTAACCCGCACTAGGCAAGGCCGGTGCGCCGAGCTCAACCCAGAAGGCAACCCCTTGCTTTCGCTGGCAAGGGGTTTCGAACTTGAGACCTCCAACATAAAAGTCTCAAGCTCAAACCATTGGGTCACCCTGAAGGGTAGATTAGTTGTTTTTCTTTGTCACAATCATATCTAAAATTGAGAAGAGAGACGACAATACTAGTTTGTGTCGGGAATGGGGAAGGTGTCGTAATATAGAGAATCAACGGCTATTTCATGTTGCCTAAAGCCGAAAGTAATACTAAATTTTAGGAAATAAGGTTGGTAAAATATTAAAGTCATGATTATATATATAATTAGGAGTAAAATAATGATTTTAATATAACTTAGTGTGTGATCGATCAGTTTAACCAAAATCATAAAATTGATAATCGAACAAATAACAAATTGATGATGATGTCACACATCGCATTGGGGCGGCATGGATGAAATGGGAGCTTGCCTCTAGAGTCTTGTGTGATCAGAAGATACCCCTAAACTTAAAGGTAAGTTTTACAGAGTGGTGGTTAGATCGTCCTTGTTGTATGGAGTGGAATGTTATCTTTTCAAGAACTCACATGTTCAGAAGATAAATGTTGTGAAGATGGGGATGTTGAGATGGATGTGTGGACATATATATACTAGGAGTGATAAGATTAGGAATGAGATTATCCGAGAGAAGGTGGGAGTGGCCTTTGTGATGACAAGATGAGGGAAGCGAGGTTGAGCTGGTTTGGGCATATGCAAAGGAGGTGCGTTGACGCCCTAGTGAAGAGGTGTGAGAGGTTGGTTGTAGGGGGTATCTAGAGGGGTAGAGGTAGGCCGGAGAAGTATTGAGGAGAGGTGATTAGACAGGACATGGCACAACTTCATATTTCTGAGGACATGACTTTACATAGGAAGGAGCGGAGATCGTGTATTAGGGTATACCGTAAAAGGTTAGTTGGGGTGAATGCTTGGCATGTCGTGCGCTAGTTTTGTCTTGTTAGTGCATGTCATAGTATCAACCGTACCTTTGTAGTTCTTGTTATATGTTGTGTACTGTGTTTTTTATTACTACACAATCTTTTTTATTGTTATTGTTTCTTTCTTTCTTTTAAATTGTTATTGTTTCTTTTTTATTGTTATTTTTTCTTTCTTTTTTTTAGATTGTACCTTACTTTTCTTATTAATGGTTATGCTTTTTTCATTTTTTACTTAGGTTCGATGCACTTGAGTCGAGCGTCTTTAATTTTGGAAACGATTTCTCTACCTCTTTGAGGTAGTAGTAATGGCTACGTACATTTTACCCTCCTCAGACCTCCACTTAGTGGATTTCATTAGGTATGTTATTGTTGTTTAACTTCAACTTTTCACATGACATGTTTAAAACTATAAAATCAAAGTACATTTTGATATATCTAACATATCTTTTAATATATGACCGTAAGATTCAATCTCTTTTAATGTAATTCAAATATGACAAGTATTAGTATATAGTGAAAAACTTTACACTCTTTGTTAATGTGCATATAGTAATAGCATAGCATATATCCGATAAAAATTTTAACACACTTTGTTAATGTATATATTTATTGTTGTTAAAAGTTATTTTTGTTATAATGCAAGACCTAATACTTAATCAATATAATAAGTAAAAATAAATTTACATTATTTTCTTATTATGGGTAACGAGGTGGGTGAGGGGTGGCTAATAGTTGTAGTCTCCTAGAAGTTGTATTTTTTTTCTTTCCTAACTTTTGAAAAATATGAAAGGAGTAAGTCAGCGATTGACCTTATCAATGTAATTACCTTTGAATTCTTCGAAGGCGTGCCCCAATGCCAAAAGAAAAAGCATATGCTTTTCTAAGAATCATTTGACATTTTATTATTCATTAATTTCACTCCTTTTGGTTCATTTTATTGATCATCATTTTTACATGTTTTAAAAAATAATAATTTAATTAACTTATTTTTATTATTCAGTTTAATATTATCATATTAATCTCTTTTCGTATTTATTCAAAGTAATATAGATGAAAATGAATAATTAATTATATTTTAATTTTTTAAAATAATAATTATGTTGAATCAACCACTTTTAATAAGCACGATAGTTAAAATAGAACGAAAGGGACTATCTTCCTATTTTATTTGTGATGTTTATTAAGACATTCTTTTTTATTGGTGTTGATGATATTGACAGATTCAAAATTTGAAACAAAATACGGACCTCAAGTATATTTATATATTATTTGAGTCCTAAATTCAATTTTTACACATATTTAATAAAATTCTCAATATATATACATAATTTAGGCTAAAGCTATATTAAATTCAGCCAAACTCTATCTTGAAGCCAACCTCGCCCCTAGTCGTTGAATTTTGGGGGTATATAGCTTTAATGTATTCATTTAATAAAAATAAAGAATTCATTACAGTGTTAAAATTCAAAACTTATAAATTTCAAATTCTAAATTTGTCTTAATACGTTCAACCTATAAGTTATAACTTAATCTTAGACTGACAAGATTGGTTAGCTAGAGTTCCGTTGCGGATATCCAAGTACAAATCGCATTTGGAGGAAGCTTTGATCTTGATTTTAAACAACACATTTAGGGTTGATGTCTTCGTATTGAAAACTGGCCCTGTTGACAGAAATGGACCTAGAGTGTCAGAAGCTGGTTCGATTATTTTCAAATCATATGGTAATTAAGTACTCCCTTCACTCGGTACGGAGTTTAAGAAAAAAATGAAGACTTTTAAATTTGTGATCCAAAATGAATGATAGAAATTTGTGTGACCGTAAATCATTTCATTAAAGGTAAAATAGATATTTTATGGTTAAATTGTTACTTAATATAGAAATCTGTTATTCTTTTTTGGATTGATTAAAAAGGAAAGTAAGTCACATAAATTGGGACAAATGGAGTATTAATCTAGTGAAAAACGGTAATTATTGTGCTGATATGCAATTTTTAATTTCATCAATTCAAACAAAGTATTGATTGTTATAAACCATTTAATTAATCATGTATGGTGCTCAACTGGGCTGTTTTACTTCATATTTCGAAGATAATATAGTTTGAACAACAACTTAGATATAATATAATTATTTAAAGGAATCTAAAATGCATATTTTAGTTAATTCAAGGTTAAATACGTTTACTAAATTATTGCAAAAGACCAAAGTCATAATTTATTACCGTCATATTTACTTTTCGTATTTAATTTGATACATATAGTAAAAGGCTACAAATAAAATAATAATTTAATTATATTACCTCTAATTATTATAAAAATAAATAGAAATTAACCATAAGTGTAAAATAGATACAAAATGGTAATATATCTCTTAATTTTTCAAACAGAATAAGCAAAAATAAATCCCTTAAAATTCAAAGTTTCAAAACATAAAAAAATAATCCCTTTGTCCATTTGTGTGATGAAATTAAACTACAAAGTAGTATAAATATTAAGACTAACAAATTCAAATCATAAATCTGTCTCTACCTATTGTGGTTCTCAATAGAGACGCTTCCATTCATGGTGATGTTGAGGTTGACCTTGAACCTTGCCGCGTCGACAGACACGACTAGGTCCTGGAGAGTGATGGATTGAGGGTGATGGTAATGCGCTTGGGCCTAAAAACAGTAAAATTCAAGATAGTAGATGTTATAGTGAAAAGCATATAGGCACATAGAATAAACATATATATTTTCTTTTTTCTCTTGTGTCTTCGTGTGTACTTACAATCCTCAACATTATATGATATGTTTTCTCCTAGATTTGATGATGATTCCATTTCCATTTCTATAATTCTCCTACTACTATTGGTATGTTCTATCATTTTGTATAGATGAGATGATGGATTGTGTAGTGTATATTAGTGTTATATTTATAACTTGAGGATCTAGAAAAGTAGGTTAGAGTCTACCTACTTATTGATCGTTTCATTTTACTTGGCTTTATATAGAAAATAGATATTTCATTTTACTTATTTATTGTAGCAAATAAAGAGAGTTTTAATACTCCCTCCGTCGCTATTTGTATATGATATAGTTTGACTAATTGGTACGAAAGTTTAGATTTTTAAAATTTGTAGTCTAAAATAAGTTATAGATGATATTTATATGGTTATAAATCATTTAGATTAAATAGATATTTTAAAATTGAATTACTACTATATATATAAATATGTCATTTTTTTAAACGGACTAAAATAAAAAATGAGTCATATAAATTGAGATAAGGAGTTACCCTTTTTTTTTTTTTCATATTACCTTTAGTATTAAATAACTATATAAAGTAATTATAGTCAAATTAAAATTTCATCATTAATAATGTTAGTTTAGTAAAATATATCTCGATAGGAGTTAAATATAATATGAAAAGGAGGTAGTACTAGCCCATCTAATCTAAAATAAATGAATGATAGGTTCTAGCATTTTGTATGGATGAGATTATAGATTGTGTAGTATATATTAGTGTTATATTTATAACTTGAGGCTCTAGAAAAGTAGGTTAGAGTCTAGCTACTTATTGCTCGTTTCATTTTACTTGGCTTTATATAGTTTATTTTACTTGTTTATTGTAACAAGTTAAGAGAGTTTTAATGCTTTCTCAGTCTTAATTTGTAAGTATGATATAAGTTTGATTTAATACAAAGTTTAAGAAAAAAAAATTAAAAAAAATTATGGTGTAAATTAAAATAAATCGTAGATGTTAGTATGATGCGACTATGAATCATTTTATTAGAGGTTAAATAAATGTTTTAAAGTTGAATTATTAATAAATATATAAATATGTCATTATTTTTAGGATTGAGTAAAAATGAAAACAAGCCATATAAATTAAGACAAACTGAGTACCTAAAAAGCTCTATAAAGTAGTTATAGTCAAATTTAGAGTTCCAAAGAATCATTAATAAGGTTAATTTAAAAAAATACACTTATAATTAAAAATTTTCTTAAGAATGTGTCAAATCAATATGGGCTAAGTTAGGAAGGAGTACTAAACCATTCCGTCCAAACTAAATTAATTTCTGACACTTTTTATATGATCCAAAATAAATGAATTTTTCAAAATTTAAAAATGTATTAATTTATTTAATTATTAAAATTTATCCTTCTCTTTAATGGAATTTTCAACTATCTATAGCTTTAAAGAAGACTTTGTGAAGAAGTAAAGCGTAATATCGCTAAATTATCTTTTAATAATGTCATTCACTAATTTTCTTTCAAATTTATGTCACACCATAAAGGTTACATTTATTGAGGACCAAGAAATCAAGTAATTAATTATTCAGAGCTAAGAAGAACGCGTAGCAATTAATGCTTTTTGCTTTTCTAATTTCATACTCTCAACTTTTCTAGAATTTGTCACATTTGTTTGCAATTTCTGGCTGGTCCTTTATGACAAACACAAGCACATTGAGAGGAAGAATGGGTCCCCATGTTACCTTTCCTTTTCTTTTTCCTTGATAAAATTAGTTTTTATCGATAAATTATTTTCGAGATTCAATAAAGATTAATTTCAGTTACATAGTTTAGGAGATGAAGCCTAAGGAATTTAAATGAACCTTTTTTGAAAATGATATTCATAAATTTGAGGTCATGATTAATAATCTCGATTACCGCAATAAAATAGATATCAATATTCTGATAAGAGTAATGCTAAATGGCCAAAAAATTAAAAAGTCTATAATATCTTTTTTATTTTAAAAGAAACCAATCTTTTTTCTGTTTTTTAGTTAAAAGGTATTAAAGTTAAAATGGTAAAAATATTCAAAAAGGTAAAAAAACATAGATAAAAAACCATTCTAACCAAAAGGATGTTTCCTTATGATAAACTACCCAAGTGAAATGATATATGTTTAGAGGTTCAGACCTTAGAAGAAATTGTGGATATCATCAAAGAAAACAATGTTGATGAGTACGTTGAAGACGATGCAATACATCTGGAATCAGTTACGCATAAAGAAGCACTTATCGCATCTACAACTCGTCACAATTTTTTGGTGTAGTTCGAGAAGACAACACTGAAATTTTCGAATGCAATAAGAAAATTAGAGATGAGATTCAACTAAATTTAAACTTTAATAAAAAACACTAGAATCATATTCAACTAAATTGTCTTAGATATTTTATAATTTTAAAGAACTGTTATTTATAATTTTAATGAATCATATATTTATATAAGGGTCTTCTGAAAATATTATCTTCTTATCTTATTAAAATTGGTGATTTTTTCCACTGACTCAAATCAGAATGGAAAAAAAAAATCATCTTAAAGAATTTATTAATAGAATATTATTTTAGAAAGGTTTGACTATATATTCTCTTCTATTTGAGCTTTCTTTGGGGATATAAGTTAGGTCCAAAAACTAATTTTACAGTTCTCATTATTTTGTAAACTGTAGTTGTTGACAATATGTTTTCAGTAGAAAAAATATTTTTTTATTTTACAAATATCTCAAGTATCAAGTTATATATATCGCGTAACCCTCTAATTAATACTCAAAAATATCAATAAGACACTCTCCTTATACGTGATTATCCACCTTATGCCATTGTTGTATAGGATATAAATCGGGCTAGACACATAGTCAAATTGAGGAATTATGTGGGGTAAGTGGTTCGTTGGGTCTTACTCGAGTGGAGTATGTTATAATGCTCAATCTCGGTGTTGGACCATGTGGCTCCCGGGTTGTAAAGCCTAGCACGAGTCTTTGCTGAGCCAAGATAAGGATGAGATTTAATCATCGAGAGAGATATTTTCGATACATTTCCCCAATCATTGAGTAACAGTCATAGACGTGGATTGAGAGGAGTGAGGCCGAGTTTTATGGAAGTTGCTCCATATAGTTAAGTAGAGCTGTCAAAATGGATTTGGCCCGCTAGGCCAGCCCAACCTAACCCTTGAATTAAATGGAGTTGGGCTTAATTTTACCCTTCTATTCAGTTCATCTAGGAATGGGGCTTTTTAGCCCAGCCTAATTTACCCCGCTAGCCTCGTAGGCCCAACTTGAAAGCCTCAAAGGTCAGCCTGTGAGAGATGAATTTAAAAATATTTATTATATATATATATATATTAAGTAGGGTTTCATTTGTTAAGATTTGGTCAATAAATATTTTTAAAATATCAATCTAAAATCAAGTCTACTTCTTTACATATCTTTTACAATTTAGGATCATTGGCCCACTAAATTTTCTTATTAGCCCAAACTCATTACTCCATTATAATTATGAATCTTTGACCTCCTCTACTTTTGTTTTTATATCTCTAATTTTGCACTTCTCCTTTATTGTCTTGTTTATGAAAATAGTGATCATGTAATATTTTTTGCTCGGATGAATCTTATGAATGTTGTATCTTGGCTATTATGTTTTTGTTTTGTAAATATTCACTGAAGTATGTGTAATTCACGAATGAATTTCTGTATGTATTGATGTCGTGTACATCAGACATCAACGTTCGTACTCATCTAAGAGGGCAATGTTGCTATTTTTTTGTTGCAGGGTCAACCCGTCCCAATCCATGACCTGTTTAGGGCTGGATTGGACTTCTATTTTATAGGCCCTTTAAAAGGGTCAGTCTGTCCCAACTCATTTAACTCTCTAGCCCGTTAGGATTGGATTGGATTGAACCAGCCCATTTTGATATAAATAGTTCTTCAGTTATTCATTCATCGTTGGACATCTAACATTTATTCATTCACCAGCAATACACTACTGTTCTTAATAAGTTCTTAAAACTCTCTGGTTATGTTCATTACTTTATCTAATATCAATAACATCCCACTTGCCCATGATTCTACCAACTTCTGACACCAGACCTCATGTTGTTCTCATTCTCTTACTCAATTATTTTATTTCACTTTATTAATTTCTTACTTGTTATTAGCCTTGTTTACATTAATTAAATAACAAGTTAAACAATCTGCATCATGTACTATTAGTTATTTCAATTCACGTATTCTTAAGCCATCGTAGTCTACAAATTCAACTCCTTTATAAGGGTAAACAATTACCATATGCTTGCTTTTATAATCAATCAAACACTAGAAAATATCCATCAAAGTGATTTCTTAAAGAAAACATTTTTCAAAAAAAAAAAAAAAAGCTTTTTCCCTATGAAATAATAAATATTTTAATTCATGAAACAACTTTAGTATATTGATGAGTTAGATATGATATTTCTGCAAACCCTTCACATGTCTAGCTAGTCAATTAAACTAATTAAAAATGATATTAATAGAGTGGTTGGGTGTTAATTTAGTCGATTTTTATGTATGTAGGGGAGAAGTTACTACTCCATCTAGTTGGTGCACTAGGTATACATGTGATACTGGCTAGTTTTTGTAAGGTGGAACTCTATTGCCTAGGGGATTAGGTGAGCTATAACTCCTTTTGCATTAGGAGTGATAATTTTTCCTCACATCTCAATGATATTTTTTTTGTTGCTGATTTTCCGTCTGGAGTTCTGTATCTGTATTGAAGTTCGATTAAATTTAGATTCACGCTACGACTTCAATACCTCTAATTAAGGATGAAAGAGTATATACCACTTAATGACCACCCTTCGGGTCTCAATGATGTTTTCTATAATTCCTTTCATACTTCCTTTACTAGTTTTCCCTAATCTTTGTCCTGAATTTTCTATTTTATTTGGGTTCTATATCATAATGTTTTTACTTCAATTAATTTGGTGAAATAGGTTTATTTTGTAGAAAAAGGACTTTTCTATATATATCTACCATTTTCTTGGAGAAGTTTTCGACTTCTATAAATAAAAAAAAAATATTACTTCTCATATAAAATATAATAGCATACAATATAGTTGTTTAGAGAATTTTAATTATAGGGAGATTATTCTTTTTATAGTTTTAATATTAAATTTTTTTCATATATAGGCCGATTAATCAAATGATATCAAAATTCTATGTTTCTTTTAGTATAGTTTTTGTTTTCTCTAATTTATTGTCATTAAATTTTTGTAATTATTAATTTCCACGTGATGCCATGTTATTTCAGTCCCAACACCTCAACCTCACCTTATGTGATCGTATTCATTTAGAGACGGGTATTCTTAGAGATTGAAAAAATATTTTTGGCTATAAGATTTTCAAGATTATAATTAAAATAGATTATAATATTTGTATGGCTATAAAAACTCATCACGTAAGGTTATGCTATTGAACATGATGTTACAACCATGTTAAAGCAAGTGAGAAACACACGGTGATAGAGAGGCTTAAAACATTGGTTTTGAACACGTACAAATAATTGATTGAAACTTTCGCAGAGTACAAGGAAAATGTTTTCTTGGAAAATGAGTTGGTTTCTAACTTCTTCTTTTTTTTATGTTTGGTTGGTGAGTGAAAACTATTTTCTAGTATATAATTGGTGAATGAAAAATAATTTATACAAAATATCTTTTATTTTTGGCTATAGAGTAGAAAATACTTTTTAGGTAAATAGTTTCTAATCTAAAAATCAACCCCGATAATCGATTCAACATCTAACCCCGACAAAAGACCCGACATTTGAACTGGAACCTGACCCTGACCATGACCCAAATCAAGACATGATCCCAAGACTGATACCGCACATCGACCCGAGACCCAACCCAACTCGAGATCCAACCCCGACCACGACATTCGACTCGAGATCAAACCCCGACCTTGATCCCAACCCGAGATCCGACCTCGACCCAACCCTGACCCCGACACCTGACTCGAGTCTCAATCCCGACCAAGAACCAAACATGACTCCAACCCGCGACCCAAACTCAACCCAGACCTGAGAGCCAACCATGACCCACAACCTGAACCCAAGGCCCGACTCAATCTCAACCCCGACACCTGACTCTAACCCCAAGACCCGACTTCGAACAAGACCTAATACTCGACCTTGACCCGAGACCTCGACCCGAGATCCAACCCCAACTCCAGAACTAACCCTAAACGAGACCCAACACTCGACCACAACACCCAACTCGAGATCTGACCCTAACACCTAACCTCGAGACCCAACCCTAACACCAGACTTGACCCAAGACCCGACCCCAATCTCAACCCAAGACCCCAACTCAACACCACCGACCCTAACCCGGACTACAACCTCTACTGAGACCCTAACTTACCCAACCCTGACCTCAACATTCTAAATTCAACCTCTAAATCTAATTCAAGATCCGACTCAAGTCCAAAACTCAAGAGTTGGGTCTCGAATTGAGGTTGAGAGTTGGTTCTCAAATTGAGAATCAAGATTCAGAGCTAGGATTAGTATTGAAAATAGATACGCGAGACTTATGTTAGGAAGAAGAGTTGAAGTGTGAGTTCAAAATGATTTTGAAAAATATTTCCTTACTTTTTTGAAGGAAGTCACTTTACTTAAATTTGAGGAAAATAAGTCGATTTAAAAAACATTTTCTAGAAAACAATTTCGTTCATACTACATATACCTTTTTGTACCTTAATCATCACTCAAGAGAAGATAAACCTTTTTGTTTCCTCAAAAACATTGTAATAACTACACTAAACTTGGCCGCAAAACAGGCCTTCGTACAGGTGATCTTTTAGAAATACATTAGAAGAGCTAGAACAATACAGTGAAATACGAAATGACAAGATTATTTCAAATCACCAAGACGATGATATCCTCGTTAAAGGACTGAGAACGTACTAAAACAAGTGATGCAAATGATCGTTATAAGTGATCTGCAGGAGTAGAAGCATCCTCAGAATTGAGACTTGTCCAAGCTGTCAAAGTATGGATGGTCAAGTGCAGCTTTTGCAGAAATCCTATCTGCCGGATCAAATTTGAGCATTTTCTACAATGACCAAGTACATATGACAGCATTATTTACTTAGTTCTAACAAAAAAGCAGTAGAACGAGAAATAAAGAAATTGAAAGTATTACATGAATATAAAGATGAGATGGAGATTTACCGTTAGGAGGTCCACACCATCAGGTCCCAAAGCTGGAACAGCAGAGGCTAAGTTTTGAGGTTCCCATTGTGGATAAACATGCCAGTCGCGGAGTGAACTGACTCCAGGCCACTGCTTATCAGTTGGAGTTCCTAACAACCTTCACCAATTTCCAAGCATATCTTATGAGTTATGATAATCAATTTGTCTGCCTAGCCAAATTTATCAAAAGAAAATAGTTGGTTGTAATAATAAACTTCAGTTCCTTAAGAGTTTATTGGTTTTGGTGCTAGAAACTTGATGCTGCCCTTCAAAATTTCAGATTTAAAACCTCAAATGTCAAACGTTTTAACCTATCGGTAGTTCTACTAGTGATATCCCTTCCCAAAAGCTGCCTTTTATGGCCAACATATCTTTCCAGATTGGAATCATGAATCTTTCTCATGTTAACATGAATCCGATTTTCCAAAAGCCATATATCCATAAGGATGTCCTAAACAACTCAATCCTTGAGCCTGAACAGATTTAGAAAGACAGACTATCATCAACGAGGCAGTTGGAGGTCATTAGATAGCATCCTAAATACTAACACCTCAAAATCATGTGGAAAACATAACTGAAAATCCAATAATTTTGCCACAATAGTCATCAGTATTCAGTAACCCACGCCTGAGGTGTTTGCTACTTAACTGAAGAGCAATTACACAAAGCAGAAGGCTAATGTTAAATATAAATAGTAAATGTTGTTGGTAAACACCTTCTCCCTACCAAACCCACAAAAATGACAAGCAGGAAACAAAGAACTTTGCAACTATAGACATACCTGAATATGTGAAGCAATTGCTGAAACTCAGAATCACCAGGAAACAAGGCTTGCCTTCGAACCATCTCGGCTACATCACATAAAAAAGACACATTAAAACAACCTACCTAAAAGTGAGTGTTTTTAACCAGGAAATATAGTTTTCCTTCGACCTCTAGGCCAATCCCTAGAGGAGCTAAAAGGATTTTCTTTCTTGTGTACATGTCTTTGTCAATGTTTACCCATACCCAAAAAAATTGAAAATTATCCACAATTGGTGATTTCTGTTTCGCCTTAACCACTTGGTCAAATTAGAATCCATCTTCAATTTCCATGGAAGTGCTTTACAGGAATTTAATCTGCAACATTACTTAGCTTGTACAACAAAAAAATATTTATGGTAAAGATCTTCATTGATAAGATTTAGGTTAAACTCAAGTTGTTTAGAAGAACTTCTAGAGATGTATCCTATGTTGTCAAAGGCAACAAGCAGCGAACAAGCATATTACAGCTTCTAAGGTCTGCCAGAGCTTTAAGTGCAAAACACAATTAAAGCATGGGTGTGATCTTTTGTTAGTAATGACTATAAGCATCAATCAATAGCTACATGAACAAAGTAATTAGATGAAAAAAATGCAAGAAGTGGAACATACAAAGTCAAAATATGTAAATTAAGTCCAAAAGCCAATCTTAAGTTTTGATATAGATGCAGATATGCAATTTAAATCTACTGTTGAGTTTATAATAAGTAAGAATGTATTCATAACACTTTTTAACAGCTAAAAATTTGTCTTTTTCTAGTTATATTTATTGTTCAGTGCCATCCACTTCAAAAGGAGCCCGTGTCTATACACCTTATAGCCGTGATCACTGCACTCAAGAAGATCCCAAGCCTAAGCTTCTCATGATCTAAGAGCTTAAACGCGCGTCACATGAACCTTTACTAATAATGCGAACGTTTCCGAGTATATCCATCCTGGTGCTTTTCAGCCACCCTAGCAGATGTACCAATTTTCTAAGGAACCCCGCTGAGATCAAAAAGCTCTTTTAATACCTAAACAATGTTAAAAGCAACCCAAAGTCCTCCAACATTTTATCCAAATGTGATACTAAAAGAACATAAACTGCCCAAATCCATCTTCTTGTGAAGAGTTCAAACCGAGATATGACATTTTACACCACCATCCTACAGAACTAATATGTTCTACTTAATATTAGAACAAAATTATGTCTCAACTGAATTTCAGATCAACTACGAACAGTATTGTCAAATTATCAGATCATAAGCATATCAAACGATGTGTGCTATAACTAGTCAATGGAAGAAAAGGCTAAACTTGGGTATAATTCAAAGCAACGGACAACATGAATACTGTAAAGAAACATTTCTAACTTAAAGAAGCAAAAAGAATCAAACCAATAATTTGGCCTAGCAGAGTAAACAACATGATCAACTCAAACAAACATACCAAAAATACATCCCACAGACCACATATCAACAGCAGTTGAGTAATGAGTAGATCCCAACAAAACTTCAGGAGCTCTGTACCATAGAGTAACAATCTGGACAAACGCAAATGAGTTATTCCACCAGCAACAATCTTAACTTTCTGTATCATTCTGTTGATTTTATATGGCATTTCCAGTATGAATAAATTAAAAAAAAAAAACTATCAACCTCATGGGTGTAGCTCTTCATAGGAACAGTAAACGCCCTTCCAAGACCCAGATCAGCAATCTTAAGTATTCCCTTCTCTTTATCCACTAGAAGATTCTGCGGCTTCAAATCTCTGAGCATAACATAACATAACAAAAGGGTCTATTAACACTAAGTAAATTGCCCAGAATTTACACTAAACTAATCATGGCTAAGTTAGACCTGTGGAGAACTCCATGGCTATGGCAGTGAGCAACCCCTTTGCACAATTGATACAAAAAACTCTGCCCCAAATAGAAAAACATCAATATCAAACATATGGGTGAGCACAAACACAGAAAAAGAAAGAGGAGTTTTGCATAAACCTGGATTAGAGCAGTAGGAAGAGCCCTAGCATTAGGTCCTTTCCGATGAGAATCAATGAATTTCTTAAGATCAGTATCCAAATACTCAAAAACAAGATAAAGAATCGGTTTCCCATTTTTGTCAATGTGCTCAACACAAAGCAAACGAACGATGTAGAGAGAATGAGATAGCATCTGAAGAAGTGAGATCTCTCTGAGAGCAGTAGGCGGTATCCCTTCTTCATCCATTTCCAGACGAGTCTTCTTCAAAGCCACCAGTTGTCCGGTAGCCTTGTCCTTTGCTTTGTACACTTTTCCATAGGTTCCTTCACCTACCTTCTCCAATTTCTCGTATTTGTCCATTGATGATGAAGCTTGTTGATTGATTTGGCAGACCTTAAGGAAAGTGAAAGAGAACGGGGAGCGTAAAGCAGACAGAGAAAGTTTTCCCCCTCTTTGTTTTGAATTTCAAATTGCTACAAATGCTACCGCCTCCAATAAATAATGTTGACTAGTTCACTCTATTTATCATTGTTACGTATTACTCATCGTCCATTCTGTTAAATTTTTATTTGATACACTTGTTATAAAATAATAATTAATATTTTTTTTATTTATGACGTATGCTCAACCATTTGGGCTGACCTTAGGCGGGCACCCCTCCAAAGTGCAATGAAGGTCACCAACCTAGGTCATAGGAGTTTATCATTTTATCTCTATTAATTGATAGAGTCTTAGAGTCTGTTTGATAGTGTTGTTGGGAGGTCAAGAGTGTTTTTTTGAGAAAAAAATACTTATTTCTAGAAATTAAGTGCTGGCAAATTCTTAAAATTAATTTTAAATGGAAGCAGTTTTTATGTTGTTGGAAACTATCTAAAAATTTTTGTTTTTCTCAAAAAGCAAAGTAGAAATAAAAATTTATTTTTTTCAAGACTAAAATATTTCTTGCATATGTACATATTTAGGGAAAATGCATAAATACCCTACAATCTATGCCCGTAATCCTAGAAACGCACTTGTACTATACTAAGGTCCTATTACCCTCGAACTTATTTTATAGATAATTTTCTACCCCTTTTCGGCCTACGTGGCACTATTAATCGGATAGTTTGAAAAAATTGTCAACACGCGCTAGACCCAAAAGATAGTGTCACGTAGGCCGAAAAGGGGGTAGAAATTATATATAAAATAAATTTGGGGGGGGGGGGGGGGGGGGGGGTAATAGGACACTAGTATAGTATAAGTGTATCTCTGAAATTTCAAGCATAAGTTGGGGATACTTATGCATTTTCCCTATATCATTTATTAATTAATTAACATATCTCATAAGTTTGGTTGATTTTTATTCAAGAATTTTATTGTTTATTTTTATATAATAAATTTTTTATTTTATTTATGTTTTATATTATTATTTATATATATATTATATGGTATATATTACGTTATATATTATTTTACATAATTAGAAATAAAATTAACAACGATATTTTTGTAGGATTAAAAAAAGAAAAAAAAATTGAAGATTTAGACTCTCCCAAAAAAATAAGAAATAACAAATTTTTCTTTTCTTAATTTACGTATTATTTATTTTTATTTTTATTTTTAAAAAAACTTTAGAGTTATTATAACAAAAAAAAAGGATAATAGCTAAGATTGAATCCAAACAAAATAGGTAACAAATAACAAAAAGATTCCTCTTTTCAAATTTTTCACTAATACTGATTGAAAATTTGAATATGTACATTTTAAATAACTAAAGTTTATGTATTAGATGTTTGAAATAGTTTCTCTCTATAAAATAATCTTAATATTAAAACCACATTGATATTTATTTTTTAAAAAAAAATTAGTCAAACACAAACTGTTTATCAAAAGCACTTTTCAAATAAATTTATCAAACACACTTTGCTTTTTTTGAAAAGAACCTTTCTAGAAAACTATTTTTAAAAAATGATACTAAAAATAAGCAATTTTTAGCAGTAATGCCAAACAGACTCTTAAACGTATTTCTCCACTATATTTTTTAAAGACATGAACTCAATGTTATTAAATTGAGAGTATAATAGGAAGAAAAAAAATTTATCCTTTCTTGATTTGCCAAAAATGACAAATAAAAAAAGAAATCAAATTAGAAAATATTTAACAAGTAAATAAGAACTAGAGGGTGGTATTTCATAATGTATCGTGTATTTGTATTATATTTTATTATATTATATTATTTTAATGAATATAATATTTGGATATATTATATTACATAATGTCACAAAAAAACAATTAAAATGATAAAATTAAAAGAAACAAAAGTAGAGCTACTATTAGCCAGAAACTGTTTAGGAGGGGCAAGTTCCTAACTTTCGTACCCCCTGTTTTTAATTATTAATGTGTGTTTATTACTGGACACTATCAAAGTATAATGATACCATAAGAGTATATGGATACTATTAGAGTGTGTGTGTGTGTATATATATATATATATATTCCGATGGTATCAAAGAAGAAGAAATAGCGGTTCAGTGAATAAAATAAGGAGGCAGTCAAGTAAATAATTTGGGTCATGAGTTCAATCAAGATAAATATATTGAATTGAATCTAATTTGGGTAAATATTTTGCCTAATGGATCCATAGTTTTCCCTCATAATACAAAAGAAGTGTTTGATTTCAAAATACAACATTTGGGAAAGGACCCTAAACCCATGACCTCCCAATCACATGGCAGCAACTTTATCAATTACTCGAAGACTCCCCTTCGTTTGAAATTTGAATTTAACAAGTTCACACTCGTGGAAACGAAGAGAAAACAAATTATCTTTAACTGTACATCAGCTCGGGAATTTCTGGGGTATTAAAAATGGAAAAATGATATGGTACTCGCATGAAACTAGCTTCAAGTTGTTGAACCAGTCATTGATATTTTGAGCCAAAACTTAGAACTGGGAAACTTACAGAGGAACAATGTCGAACGAGGTGTTTATACCACACCTGCATAATCAGTTTTCACAAATGTGGATTTACGCGTCCACCTCTACTTTCATCGAGGAATGATATATATATGTATAGATAAACGCAAGATCAAACTAGTACTATTACTTACCCAAACACACATTCAATCCTTCGATGAGGCAACAATGGAGGGAAAAAAAAAGGGAAGAAGCAAAAGCTGTGTCAGCAAATTGCTCTTCACCTGATACAGATTTGCCCATTTAAGAACCACAACAAGCTTAAAAGACTATACTTTCTCCTGCAATTTACATCCAAAAGTATAGAACAGCAGTACACCCAAAGCTACATTCAGTTATGTCGTGTTCCTTATCTAACACGGCATGCTGCAGGGCCACCTGGGGAACAGTTTGGGTTGGGAGACCGACAACCAGCTGCAGTACCAAGAGAGCTACCATAGCGGTGATGTGTTCTGTAATCTGGGACCCTTCCTATGGCAAATCGAACAGCAGTTCCAGTTGATGAGGCTTCATTTGTACTGCCACCACTGGATTGTAGTGGCTCTAAAGTTTCAACCACGTCACTCATCAAGGGTCTTGCTTTGGGGTTTTGGCTCAGGCAATAGTATGCCAAACTGCAAGCCTTTTGAGCTGCCCTCACTGAGTATTGGTTATCTAATCTAGGGTCTATAATCTGCAGCATTTTTCTCTTATCGTTAAGTTTTGGCCGAGCCCAGTCAACTAGATTCTGTTCCTTGCTTGGTCTGGTCTTGTCAACAGACTTCCTTCCCGTCAATAGTTCTAGGAGTACTACACCAAAACTGTACACGTCACTTCTTGCAGTAAGGTGTCCTGTGTCCAAAACATATTACAACTTGTATCAGGTACACCTAACATCAAATAGATACTTCTACAATGATCCTCAATTTTGCCTCCAAATTTGGCCTAAAACTATACAGAAGACAGATTTGAGTATTGCTATCAACTCTTAACTTTTTTTCTTTTTCCCGATTTTGGATTGTTTAGAGTATTGTAGTTTTAAGTCGGAATTGAAGAATCAAACAAATGCATGATAACAGACCAGTCAAGAACTTTTTTGGGGAGACCGGGAGAGGGGGAGAAGGGTACATACCAGTCATAACATATTCCGGAGCTGCATAACCATAGGTACCCATCACACGAGTTGATACATGGGTCTCATCACCTTGTGGCCCTGCTTTTGCAAGCCCGAAATCAGATAGTTTGGCCGTATAATCCTGCAATTCCCACCAATTTCATGTTATTCCAATCAAGACAAAGTCAAACTAGAAAGGGTAAAACCAGAGGAAATCAAGTGAGTCACATAGTACAAGTCCTGAAACATGACTTACAGAATCCAATAATATATTCGAGGTCTTGAAATCACGATAGATAACTGGTCTTTCTGCATTATGAAGGAATGCAAGCCCTTTAGCTGCTCCAAGAGCAATCATCATTCTTGTGGCCCAAGATAATGACACAGTTGCCCCTGAAAGCCTCAAGAAATACCATAACTTAGCAAACCCAACACTTATTTCTTTTTACGCAGTAAGAATTTAATATCATGATTCATCAGCTTCAAGCCAAGAAGATTAGTTACTAAGGCTGAAGTATCAGTGATTCGAAGCACCAATCAAAAAAGACAAGCATGTTCTCCAAACAAAGGAGCATATACAATCATTAGCACCACTTATCCTATTTTACAGTATTATTCATAGAGCTAATTATCGTTTTCTTGCAGAAACACAAGATTTTCCAACTAGGTGCATGGCTGTATCTAGCATTTCTGTAACATTAAATTGAAGACTAGTAAACCTAGTAACGTGATTCCAATAATATACAACTAAACCTGAAAATTTAGATGAAGATCTCAAAGTTTACAAAGTTCATCTACTACTAATATCTCTTAGGAGCTACATCAGTTTCTGAGTGGTAAAAAGCTCGACTACAACAGGTGAAACCGTTGGTACAACTCTAAAAAATCAGGCAGACTCAAATGTACCTCTACAAGGACACAAGTTTCCCCTTTTGTCATTCCAGCATGAATTTTAGTGAATTAGGCCTGCTGCATCATGGAGCTCAAACTTGACGGTTTTACACATGGACTGATGAAGATGAGCATACCCATTATTATTTTTATTTTTATTTTTATTTTTATTTTGAGGGAGGGGGGTAATTCGCTAAAAGTTGCTCCTTGAGTTGAAAATTTCATCCCAATTTTGATCTGATAATCCGTGGAGTTGTTTATGACACGATATGACCGTTCATAAGCAATTTATTCTAAGGTAACAAAAGCAATGACCTGAGAGGCGAAGGTACATATGAGACAACAGCTATGTCAGCATTGCAGTCAGTCAACAGAAGCATATGCAGCAGGATAAGCAAATATAGTATGTACTTAAGATTCTCACTCACTCACCTAAACCTATTGTAGTAACGTTTAAAAATGTGGCATCTTATTCGATAAACATAGCAGAAATCAAAAAACATCAAGTTAACCACAACATGATGCAACAAAACAAGAGGGACAACAAGAGGACACATACTTCGGAAGAGATGATTCTCAAGGCTTCCTCTAAACATGAACTCATAAACGAGCAAACGATGGTCATCCTCACAGCAATACCCAATCAACTTGACAAGATTAGGATGCCTAAGCTGTCCAAGAAAGTTGACCTCAGTAAGCCACTCACGGTGTCCTTGAAGCCCCTCTTTGTTAAGCACTTTCACAGCAACCGGTAAAGACTTAAGTCCAACACGAACATTCTCATCAATGTAGCCCTTGTAAACAGTTCCAAAACCACCCTCACCAAGTATATAATCAGATCGGAAGCTTTTAGTAATTGTCTCCAACTCAAAAAGAGTAAACGCAATTATATGTGTATACAGTACAGCATTCTTTCTGAAATCCTCTAAGTTTCTTGGAGTCGAAGGATCACTCAGATCTGATGTAGAACGACTATGACTATGTTTCTTCGAATCAATACCTATCCTGCTTCCCAACGATAACCCCTGCTGCTGCTGAACTGCCCCTCAAAAAATGAAAAAATAATCAAAAACCCATATGAATTCAAACATTGTTGTTCCAATTACAGTACAAAATTACCAAGGGGAATCATAACACAAAAAGTATCAAAAATCCATATGAGTTCAAATTACAGTTCAAGATTGAACCTTTTCAGTACAAAATCACTAAAGAGGATCATAACACAAAAAGTAGCATATGGGTATTTCTCCAATTAGTCAAATAACTAGTAAAAATGAAACAGATCTGAGAAAAAAAGAAAGAAAAAAAAAAAGAAACCTTGATGATGAGCATTGGAGACAACAGCAGATTCCTCCCTAGTACCACAATTGCCCATCTGTTTCTTTAACTGTTCTTAGGTCTAGTCTCATTCTTCACATTAGCACCCCTCTCCCTCCCAAATTCAACACTTTATCCTTTTCTACACCAAAACAGAGAGTCAAAAAAAGCTCTTTACAGCGCACGTTGGGGAGTCTTTCTTTCTCTCTCTGTATTTGCAATTAGCAGAAGTAGATAGTGATACCAACTTTGATGGGTATTTGTGCTGCTGTAAAAGGGAGATAAAGGCCAAAGAAACAGTGGTGCAGTGTGCAACACATACTCGCTCAGTCCGGGGCCAGTCTCTCCATATACTAAAAAATTCAATAAAGCTGTATGCGCGTGCTGAACCGGACCATGCCCACTCTAAACTATTTACGAATACCCACTGTAAAATCCAACGTTCTAACATGCGAGATCGTGAAGATTTATGAGAGTTGGTTCCGAGAAGCAAATGAGCGCATTTTCAAGTTCAAACGAGCTCCAAAGAGAAAATAATCAGATTTTACTATTTTTAGTATATAGTTCATGAATTTTTGGTGATACAGGATTTTGGTTTGTTTTAGGTCAAAATTTTTCATAGACGTTCGATACAACCTCATTAATGGCGTCAGTTGGTCCCGAGGAGCAAACAGACACATTTTTAGGTTCAAACAAGCCTCAAAACGAAAAAAACCATTTTGTGTGCTATAGTCACATATACATTAATTTGAACATTATTTTTATGTTGGCTTTTTAGTTATTCTCAAGAAAGTGAAAGTGGTTTCTTAGTCATAATTAGCAAAGTCTTTTCACGTGGTAGAATTTCGTGGGGGATATAAGGTTTTCATGAGGCTAAGCAATTCCTTCGGCTCTTATGTGTGACCTTAGGGAGCTTGTTTTGGCAGCTACTCTCTTATAATTATGTGTTGTGATTTTTGAGTTCTAGTTCAAGGCAGAGCCGTATGGAATTTAGAGGGGTTTGACCCCCCACGGAAAATCTAATACGATTCGTTCTAATACTTGAGTATACAAATAATTTGAAGTACGAGCAATTAGCTCTCTTGAACTTATTATCTAGAAAATGTAAGTAAAGAGCAACAATGGAGGAAAAAAATTCAACAACTCTCTTGAATATGGAACAATTTACTTATTTTAAATATTGAAAGAAGGCTATAAAAAATGTACAATTATTATGAACTAGAGAGAATATTTTTTAAACCAATTCCCTAAAATAATACATTTTTTTGAAAAAATTTCAAACTAGAATAAATGTAATTCACAATAACTTATTAGACATTATTTTATTGATAAAACCCAACAGGAAAAACTAAAAACGGACTTTAACAGGTCATAAAACATTATCATCAATAACATTTTATAGGTAATTTATTACCACAAATATTATTTTATACGATATTGAGGAACTCTATCAACTTGAATATCTCTTATATTGAAGGTAACCTTATGACATTTCAGAACAAATTAATTATATATTTCAAACACAACTTCAACTTCAATTATAACTTCAACGATTCTAAATAAATTGAAAAATCACTTTAAACTATGTCCTTCCGATTTGCCAGACAGTTAACAACAAGAAAAATTATAATCTCTTTAAAGAAAAATTTCATATTCAAACTTGTACCATATGCTTACCCTTATTTAAGCATTCTCACTTATACGGATTAGAAATAATAGTGAAGGGATAAAAAAATAGTGATCAGAAAAAAAAAATTATGTTGTTTGGTTGTCATGTTTGGGATAACTTATCCCACCATTTATATCATAGTGATGGGATAAGTTATCACATACACATGGTGGGATAAGTTATCCCAGGATAGCTAGCTTAAGGATAACTTATCCAGGGATAACTTGTTTCCAACCAAACGACCCTTATTATTTACCCTTTTAATTGAATACAAAATTTAAAATTGAAATAATGTTTATCTATTACTTTTTGATTTTATCTTTGATGAATAATTATTTTATGGGGCTTTAAAATTCGCATGTAAAAATATAGTAAGTGTTAGATCATATTTCATTATGATTAAAAAATAGCTTTTATTTTTAAAGTGAAATGATATTTGGAAAGAGTTGTGTTTGGCCAAAAAATTAATTAAAGTTATTTTTAAATTTTGTGAGTAATTTAAAATGAAAACAACTAAATTTATGAAAATTCTTGAAAAAGTTAGAAAACAGAATTTCAGGAATAATCAGCTAATAAAATTATCTATAATCATGTCATCTTCTATGAAAGTTTCTTATTTATATTTTATTAGAAAAAAATAATTATAACATAATAACATAAAATATAAATATCACTGCACAAATAATTAAGTGGCTCTTATGTTCGATGATAGATTCAGAATAGTCTCTTATATGTGTAATGAATAATCTTGATCTTTTAATCTCATCAAAATATAATATTTTTAATCTCTATCAACATTTATCGAACTTTATCAATTAGATTTGGCGTGAACTATAAAAGAAATAAAGGAAAATAGTAGGAACTTACAATTAAAAGTCTAATTTTTATAGTTTTTGCTATTATTTATTTATTTATTTCTAGCGTCCAGTAGAACTTTATAAAGTGTAACTTCTGTTATTTTATTTTTTATTTCCTTTTAACCCTTACAATTTCCCTCCAATCTAACCGACGGTATTTACTTTTAACAAATTCAAAAAAAACAAAATTGTATCGTACATATTTAAGAGACTATTTTAAATCTATTCTCGTACGTAGGGGTGGTATTTTTGTCATTTTCTCTCACCAAAACCGTTGGTGGTTTCACAATTTAACGACTAACCGTGGTGTGGCCCTCCTTGCCAGACAATTAACAACATGAAAATTTATTTCTCTTGTCCCCTCCCATTTGTCCTCTCTTTTAACCTCTTTAAATTAATTTCCTCTTTAAATTTGTACCATATGCTTAAGTATTTTCACTTTGTTGACCCTTTTTATTGAATACAAAATTTAAAGTTGAAATAATGGTTATTAATAACTTTTTGATTTATTCTTTTAAAAAATAATCATATTTACGTTGATTAAACTTCACATGTGAAATTTCTAGACTTTTAACTATGGTTTGAAATTTCATATCCATATCTATTATGTGGCAAGACTGTTTTTGAAACTTAACTAGTATTTATTCAATATTAAAAAATAGAAGTTCTTTTTTTCCATAACAACATTTAAGAACTATAAGAGATCATAATAATTCTCCCTAATTCCTAATTGAATGCTATAACAAATTATTAGTTTACCTAAAATTAAGGGATTCTTTTCCATCTTCAAAATTTAAACAAAATATCATAAAAAGAAGGGGAAAGCTCAAATATGCCATTGACCTATTAGAAAAGGCTTATCTATGTCATTTATTAATAGTTGAATCATTTATGCCATCATCGTAAATCAAAGTGCCCATTGGTGCCACTCTTCATTAACGGTTCAAAATAGGTGATGTTTAAAAATCAGGTTTGTGAGATGTGTCATCCATTCAATGGTCCACATCATCTAATTTGTCCCACTTTATTTTAATCCATCGCAATGAAATTTGACTCGACCTAGAATTGAACCTAACTCACTTCCCTTTTAACCCAACATGACAAATGGGATAATAAAGTTGAGACTTGATACATGGGACTTAACAATTCATGAACAAATAAATATGTGTCCAGAGTTGGATAGTAAGGATAAATACATCAAAAGTACCAATCCAAATCTCCATCAAATAACTTCAAATTTTGTAAGCAATCTCCTTGTACTATTCCAACAAGTCTAAATAACACTCGCTCCAAATTTCTCACATAATCATAATCGAAATTTAAACACACTTATTTAAGTTTGTCCAACAATGATGGATTACCTTAAAAATCTATTTTCCACCATCCAAATATATCTAGTTAATTGAACTAATGTTTGAGTCACAATTACTGATTAAGATTAGAAGCTTGAATTATTTTTAAAAAGAAACTGAATACCAAGTTGAAGAGCCTATTTGGAGTTGGATGTTGAATCTTAACCTACTAATATAACTTTACAAAGTTATATTATATAGACCACTTGGTTCCAATGTATATATGTATGGACTGTATCTATATGTAATTCTCTCTTAAAACTTACCTTTAACTATCATAAAGAATTCCTTGCTCACAAGTCACATGGTAAGCAATGTATTAGTAAAAGAAGCTACCAACCCAACTTCTCCTAGTTGGTTCTTCATCTCAGAGTTTTCAAACTGGGTAGGGGGCATCCGCAATCAGTTCTAACAAGCTTCACCCAAAAAACAAACTTTCAACGATATAAGGGCATAACATAAATTTTTCATAGTACAACCCTGAAGAACCTTCCCTTTGCACAACCAGAATACCAGATGTATTGTGGACGGACGCATATACAACGTCAAAAGTACAAATTCCGCATTTCATTAGCATGACATACATATGATTCATACAAAAACGACAAAAGAAAAATACTACTAGTAATAATAGTAATGGAGAAAATAGTCCACTTGCTGTACGGGCGCCTCAAATGTGCCATGATGATACATTATTTCTCACTATCTACTTCTTATGTTTTTGGTCAAAGAATTACTTCTGTTTAACTAGAGAACGTCATGTGCACTAACGTGCAGTTTAACGCAGGGGCCTCCTAAAAAGGTTGAAGAAGAAAAGGCATAAAAATAAAAATAAAAAATAAAGAGGGTGGGGGGAGTACAAGTTGCATCTTCTGAAGCAGCTTCTTGCCCCGCACCAATTTATCATCTGTAAATACACAACATAATGACAATTCATTTTCATAGTATTGATGGAAAAACACAAGATTCGAGGAATTAAAGTAATTTCAAGATTGAGCAGAAGTAGTGTTTTTGGCCAAGAGTGACGGAACAGAGGGGAGGGAGGGAACCCCTTAATGAAATTCATTACAATGCCAAAACAAACTGTAGTGACATGAGTACAGACATGCATATATTGTAGATAATAAGACCAGATATTATCAATTCTTTATTTTATCTCCAAATCAACTCCAAACACACAACCTAAGGATCTTCTGCCGTTAACAAGAATTGACAACATCATACACAGACTGCTACCTTGATTCTGTTATGTCAACTAATCACCAGAGACGTAACTTTTTCCCTCGTAGTACCTCTTCTCACTAGCTGCTTTCTTCTCATTTCGTTTCTGCAGATATAAGTCATAGTTAGATCCATCACATACATGTTCCGATTCAACCAAGCAAACAGGGCCAGTGCCTCAAAATAAGCATTCAAACAAATGGACAGAATTGCATAATGGCTGAGGGAGGATATGATCAAACTATTCAGCACCAAACTTGAATTTCGCAGGATTTTAAATTTCATCAAACATCTAAACAGCTAGTTACAGAAGGATGACACCATCATATAATGTCGGACCAAAAAAACAGGGAACTTCACATTAAGAAGAAACTTCAATGACTGGGAGTTGAAAAGAATCGTTGATTTCCTCAAGATACTTAATTCCTTTCAAGGCTAGTCCAACGAGGACGACTGCCTTAATTGGAAAATGCAAACTAGAGACTTTTCTCTGTTAGATCCTTCTACTATGCACTGTTCAGCAATGAAAACCAGATTACTCAATGGCCTTGGAGTCAAATTTGGAAAACTCTTGCATCCTACAAGGTAGCATGCTTCACCTGGCTTGTCCCTAAAAGGGCTTCTCTCACACAATATGTTCTACAAAGAGAGGTTACCAATTACGTATCAGATGCTTACTTTGTGGCATGCAGAATGAAACTATTGATTATCTATTCCTACATTGGAAGGCTTCATTACAGCAATGACAACATTTTTGTTGTTTGTTGGGTCTACAATAGGTGAAGGTTGATGCACAAGTCATCCCCAAGAGCGTTTTAAGAATCTTTGGTCTATAATCCAAGTATATGGAGAGATTGACGATGATGTTACTCATCACGTTGGCGCAGGGTGGATGAAATGGAGGCTCGCATCCATTGCCTTGTGTGATAATAATGTGTCACCAAGACTTAAAAGGCAAGTTTAATGAAGTGATTGTCAGCTAAGTTGCTCTGCCTCTTCATTTCGGTGTCGCACCCATGTCAACGTGACATGGGTGTGGGTGTGGGATTTGTACCAGATTTGATCAATTGATTTTGGGTACTTCGACCAAAATCGACAGAAATTCAGGACAGATACAATGATTTCTGTAATAAAAACAAAAACTAAGGTGAAATGGAAGAAAATGGAATAGCTTGTATGTAGAAATTTCTCTATTAGTCCTTTGCTTTTATCTTTTTCTCGGATTTCCTTCTTGATCGATATTTTCTCCTTGAAATACCTTGTATAATCTCTCATAATTCAGACATAATAACTCTATTTTAGATATTTGAATTATTTTTAGCCAATCCCCGCACCCGTATCTAGATTCATACCCCCGAAATCTTAAAATTTAAATCACGAAGGATCGACCTCTAGATCCACACCCATATCAGACACATGCACCCGAGTTTGAGCAACTAAGGTTGTTAGACAAGCTATATTGTATGGGGTTGAGTCAAAGGCGTGCACTTCATCGCTTTTCAACTAGAAGCAAGACGCAGCACAGGCCTTTCGTTTTTCATTTGACCATGGAGAAAGACACACACTTCTAGTTGAAAAGTGAGAAGCGACTTGAGCAGTAAAAGTGAGATGCGTGCACTTAAGCGATATTAGGGTTTATTAAAAATATTGTAAAAGTATGTGACTGCTGTGAATTATGATTTCATTGTTGTTCTTGTGACTTCTTCATATGCTTCAACTCTTGAAGATAAGTTCTTTGCTTCTTCTTTTCTCTTTTACCTCTACTGCTACGTACTCTATTGTACTACCGGGGCTGAGTTACTCTTTTCTCTTCTACTTTTCTATTTTCTTCAATTCTTAGACGCACTGCAATTATTTTGTATGTTCTGCTATGTCTTTTTCCCCATTCTACTGCTGCAACTTTTTATCTGTTCTTTAGCTTCATAGTTGTTCTGCTGCTGTAATTTTAATCTAAGAATTGAAAGATTTGCTTAATATTATACTTATATTGAATTCTTGAGTGATTTTTATTATTTTGCAGTTAAATTACAGTCTAGCTCTACATTATCGGCTTTATCGCATAGGCTGCACCTTTGCTTTGTGTCACTATTTAGTACTTGTCACAAAAATTTCCAAAGATGATGTTCAGAAATCCTTGTTCAAATGAATGTAAAAGAAACTAAACAAGTACATATTGGAGGTGAAGTAACCTGGTAAGCCTCATGATTTGACACAATTCTCCTTATTATTGTGCTTGTTGTAATATCTAAAGGACTATCCAATACTTGAAAAATGCCCATGCTAATTGGTACAGCATATGGGTTACCCGTCTCCTGCAATATAAAGTATCATGGTCAACAAAAAAAAGGACCTTGTAGCCTAATATTCTCGTAAAAGACCACATGTAACCATAGAGTACCTTCTGAAAATCGTTGTCCTCGGCTACTGTTCCATGAACAACTAAAGAGATATTAAATGTTGTTATCTGCATAAGTGTCCAATTGTAGAAAAAGTCAGTACACAATAAATGAGGAGTAACATGATATAATCTATGAGATCAACTCAAGAATGAGAGGAAATCATTTGGTTTCTAATAACAGTTTAGGTAAAAAGTAAAAACATTAAATTTCTTAATCTCCAAAAGGAAATTTTCTGATCAATAGAGATCCTATGGAAACAATGCAAAATGAAAATTTCCAGTCAAAACCACTAAGTAGTGAAATTTCCTCTAATCAAATATGAATTATGAAAAAAATATATGTATGACAGTCAACAGACAACAATGTAATAATTTTCCTTTTGGGGAGAAGAGATGAAGTAAGATGAACCTAACTTTTATATATGTTTTCCAACAAGGTGGAGCAAGTTAGCCCATTATTAGGATAATTACAACAACTAGAATCTAAACTCTTTTGAGCAAAGCAAATTACAAACGAAGTTACTTATAAGAGGAGAAAGCCAAAATACTAAATTACACAAGAAAGGGGAGAACTGAAAACTGTGGGATCTGAGGGCCTCCCATACCATTTAAGCCAGCCAAATAGGCAAAGAATATTAAGAGTCTTGACTTTTTGCTACAGAGGACCAGTATCTATCAAGGACAAAACTAATTCTACTACACTTTCAAAGGCAATGAAAAGAAAAGAATCTCAATGACATATGTTTGAAAGATCTTTGTTTCCTAACATACACAAAACCAACATTTTTGTCAAACAAAACATATACATGAAAGGACCTCTAAGACTATGACATATCCACATAACTAGAAAGAGATCTTAAAACTACGGAATTATTCAGCTTTCATTTTTTCATTTCATCCAGCTTTTATTTTCACAAGACCAAAAATTCAGTCCCACACAGACCTTTCGAGGCCCTACCAACACCAGAAAGTATTGACCAAGACTGGGACAGGCAGATAGTTGATGGCAAAGCTAATGGTGAGCGGTGACATCAACAGACCAAAATTTAGACGTTAAGGTGTGAATATCCAGAACCGACAATCTCAAGTGACAAGGGAAGATCTTCAGTTGTCGGAAAAAGGATTTTGGCCGGAAAAGAACTTCCAACGACATGCATCAATGCCTGGAAAACCAGACTAACGTGAGGTGAAAGCCTTCGACAGCTGGAAAACTAGAGAAAGGCCAGAAAAATTTTCCACCAGTGACCTACAACAATGACCTTCGACCTATGTTCTCAGATATGGGTGTGGGCACCCAACACGGGTACGGATATAAAAACCGTGTTCATCATCACCTATATATAAAGAACAGAAATATAGGAGTATGAATACGGGTGTTAAGATACAACTAATAAAGGTATATGACAATATACATAAGTATATATTTTGACAATTAATTGAAGTTGTTAAATTATAACAGGTAAATATTAATTTTTTTGTCAGCACTTAATATTTTATTCATTAGTTATCTCGTATACTAGCACAAGTTCTGGTGCTTTACGTGAATATTTATATGACTTAATCCCAAAATCAAATCAAATATCCAATCGACCTATACTTCTAGTTTATGGGTGTAGTCAAAGCACCAAAATTAGATTGAAAAGTCGCCAAATCCAGTGTGGATCCCACACCCAAATCATGCTGGACCAAAATGGGTGCACAAGAAGAATTTTGAATTGGGCATTTCACAGAAATCAAAGTATAAAGAGATGACCATAAAGAGAAAAAGGAAGAGAGATGATCAACTCAATGTCAGACACTTTGCCTACATATGTGATGTCTTTATTTCCTATTCCTAGCAAGGTGGTCAGGACTTTGGAGTTTGGACAGTTTGAGTAGGAATTTACTGTGGCAAGGAAATGAAGTGCGCAAAGGATTTAACTTGGTGAAATGGGAATCAATTCAGCAAAGCAGAGTGTATGGAGGTTTGGGGGTCAAAAACTGGAAGTTAAAGAATAAAAGTTTACTTATGAAATGGTTATGAAGATATAACGAGACTTTGTGGAAAGAATTAATCCAACATAAACAGGGCCAAGCTATACAATGGTGCACAAATATTGTTACAGATACTTTTGGTGTGGGGGTATGGAGGACCATTAGAGCTTTCTGGTCAGCCTTGGCCTTTTAAAGTAAATTCAAATTACAAGGTGGGCAGGGGTGGCAAGATCTTATTTTGGAAGGAGAACTGGAGTGGACAGGGGGCATTGCAGGCTTTATTTCCTGGACTATTTTCAATATGCACCAATCCTGAAGTCAAAGTAGGGGAGATTTGGTCCCCTCAGGGCTGGAATTTGGCTTTCAGAAGGTTGTTAAATGATTGGGAAATAGCAAGGGTAGCAGATCTGTTGACAATAATCAGTGGTTTCCTAGGATTTAATATGGAAACATCGCCGGGATGGACTGTTCTCAGTAAATAGGGTGTACATAGGGGGCTAAGTGAAGTAATACGGAGGTTAACAGGAACCTGGAAATCTTGATGAAAGAGTGGCATCAATTAAGGTGAAAGCTTCATCTGGCTAGTACTCAGAAGAGCTTGTCTGAAAGCACTACAGAAAAAGGAGAATCTACATTGCTTCAAGGTTCTCATTATGTAAGGAGGCTTTGGAGACAATCATCCACCTTTTTCCTACATTGTACAGTTGAAGCACAAGTGGTGTTATTCATCCATTTGCCTAAAGTGAACTGGTCTATGCCAGACCATACTGCTGTCTTTTAAGTTGTTGGATTAGGAGGGAGGTAGCAAGAGCCAGAAGATTTGGTGAAAAACAGTACCTGCCTGTAAGTATTTGGTGGAACATTTGGAAGGAAAGAAATGAAAGATTTTTGAAGGCAAAGAGCACCATACAGAAGATTAGAGGAAGGTCATCGCTCCTTTATGTTTTTCGTGTAAAGAAGATTGTATAAAAGAGGAAGTTCAGTTAGTTTGACCTATAAATTTTTGGAGGTAGCCAGCATGCCGTTAATGCAAAGGAATACAAACTTACCAATTTCAAAAACAGGAAAATTTTGAAAGTTCTGAGCAACATAGCCTTCGACCCAGATTCAGAATCATTTTGGCTCAAAATGTGGCACCAAACGTTGGTTTGGGGGGGGGGGGGGGGGGGGGGGGTTGACCAACCCCAGTACAACAGAAGGAATCCTATAAATCAGTCCCCAACCATGCCAAAAGAAGCAGAAATCATGGAATATAGGGAAAGGAGTCAATGATGAACCTAGTGCAAGGAAGAAGAGAAGTGGTGAGGCGGAGGACACATAGTGGGAGAAAACTAATGAAGGAATGTAATTATAACCTCAAGCCAACACTGATAAGGAAAGAAGGATAACTGAATGGATAGGGGGCAATTCAGTTGGAGTTTTGGAAGATTTGTCAGGGTCTCTTATATAAGGGGAACAAAGACAAGGTGACAGACATTCTTATTGCTATTGGAAAAAAGAGCAAAAGAAGCAAATGCATAGATAGGGAGGAAAGAGAGAAAAAGATGAAAGCAAATGCAGATCCCTACAAATGATCAAAACAGATTGTATTGTGTTATTATGTTTTTGGTGTACAAAGAGTTCCCTATAGATGCAGAAGCAATCCTAGAAGTATTAGAATCATGCTAGGCTTGCTGTTTCTGTTCCTAGATTTTCTGTACTTTTTTGTTAAGGGGATTTCAGAACTACGTAAGTACTGGTTTATAACACAAATCGTTACCTTCTCAAAAAAAGAAAATTAGTCCAGGGAAGAGAGTAGAAGAGAGGCAAGGAGAAGAACAATATGCCAGAAATTCATCGACGAATATTCAGTGGAAGAATGACCAAATAGAACGACAATCAAATAGGCAAGTCTCATAGAATGTGGAACGGACTTGATATGCTTTCAAGACACATAAAAGAAATGGAGTAAAAATAAAATAGTGAGGAGTAAATAGAGAGATGAGTAAGATATGGGATACTTCTGGCAATGGGGAATATTGGAAGGGTCTTAACTACAGTAGGATGAGATGAATTGGAAAAAGAGGATGTGGGAAAAGGCAAGCACTTATAAGTGCCAAGATTTAAGGGAAATAAAGGTGGAGTAGATTTGGGGTTAGGAAGTGTAAGAGCCAATGGGGAGAATCAAATGAGGTTTCTGGAAGAGTTGTCAAGTGCAATGGTGGCACATACCACGGGTATGGAGGAGAGAATTTTAACACCATAAGATTTTCAGGAAAGAATAGGTGCAGAATTGTGTCGACAGTTATGAGGAGTCTCGGAGATCAAAAATAACCATCTTCTTGGCCTTTCTTGAGAGGTGCAAAGTGCAGGTGAACTAAAGAGGAATCAAATCAAAGTTGAGGCCGAACAAGTTCTTGATTACACCCAATAAGAGGAAATGATTTCTAACTTGAATTAAATCCCACTTTCCAAACTTAATATCATAGTTTTATTTATTTTATGAAGAACGTTAAATCATAGTCTTATTATGTAGGATTGCACAAGAAACCCTTTTGGGTTCGACAATATGGTTGAAAGTTGCAGACCTCAAGGATATGATGACAGAGTCAAGCAGCTATTAACTATTAGATCTCAGGGAGATGGAAAGCGAACATTTGGTCTGGCAGAAAATCTGAAGTCATTGAAAGGAGATTTTGATGTATAGAACAAAGAAGAATGTGGGCCAATAGATATGGAAACAAAGAGAGTTGATGAACAAACTAAGGGCCTTAAAAGGTGTAGATGGGAGAAGGAGTTGAAATAGGTAAAAATGAAAAAGGAGGAAAAAGGGGAATAACAATGATGGCAATAGCCAGGAAATAATCTGAGACAAAAATTGAGGGCTCTCTGGTTGGAGGAGGAAAATACTAACAAAAATTATTTTCCATAGGTTAAACATGGAAAATAAGAGGAAAAACCTGCCGCCTTCAACTCTGCTTCTCGTCCATTTAAGGTGCTTTCTTAGTTGTGTCTCTTCCTCTGTTATGATCCAACTCCCTCAGAAGACTCCGATGTCTTTGAAAGTTGTTTGCGACCAGAGATGCAGTGGAAGACCTACGGCCCAAGTCCAGGTCGAACTCGGTCTAGTCTTCCAATTTGTGGCCACTATCGTTGGAGTCCACCAATCCAGCCAGATTTTTTAGTTGTTCCAGACCCAATTGCCTCCAATCACCTGTTCCGCTGTGATTCTTGTCGCAAACTTGAACAAGAACTTTCCAGACCCCGTCTCATAAATATTCAGAGCATGATTTTGCCTCCAAATCTTTCTTGCCCATCTCCTCACTTCCGACGGGGTTGGCATCAACATATTCATTTCTTCGAAATTTCCAACTAAGCTTCTTTGTAGGACTTCATTTTGGATGTTCGAGGTATCATTAATGCTAATGATTTCCTCCTCCTTCATTAATGTTGGTCATTATCTCCAACCCATTCCCTGTTTGACTATTTAAAGCTCCTAACGGCCTCTGCAAAAGGGTTATTACTATCCACTAGCCTCTGCTTTATTCTGTTTTCCTCCACTCTATGACTAGAAAGGAATCTCCCCATTTCGTCCGCTATATTGTCCCATCCTGAGTTAAAAGTCATCTCCGAAATGATGATAACGGACCTCTCCTACCCATTATGTTTGTCAAACTAATGTATTATCGTATTTGTTGAAGTTTCTTGCACAGTAGATTTCTGAGAGAGGCTCTATTTTCTTCCACCTCCTAACCACATTTCCTCTCATCTTTGAAGCTTCTCGCATGACCTGAGTGATCCAGATCATAGATTTCTTGTTGAAAGAAATTCTTGTGATGGTGTTTTTGCTTCTTTCAATCCATTCGTACCATTCACCAGCTCGCTCCTTTGATTTTCTCGAGATCGAAAGATTTATTCCTATCACAAAGTAAATACAGTCCTCCATTGGAGTGGAGAAAGCTTTAAGAGAAGGAAAGGGGTGAGGATGGTGATTCCCAGTGATTAGAAGGGCCACCGCAAGGGAGAGATTAGGATGGGTCTAGGTCATTACTTGGGAATCGTGCCTGGGAGCTTTTTCTTTTTGGATATCATTACTTTTTTTCACTTCATATTTTTGCCAAAGACTATCAAGGTGACACTCCTCATTTTCTCAACGAATGTGGGACACTCATAACCCTCTCTACCCCACGCTCAGGACTGGACATTTGGAGAGTGGATAATAGCATAGGGTCCCAACAATAGGAAACACAACAATGATAGATTCATCTCTAATGCAAACGTTCAATTGTGTGACCATATAATCTAAAAGCTAAGCTGTTAGAAAGGACACATTTTTTGAAATTCAATCATGTCTTCAACACGCCTGCGCTTGAGTGTGGGCCTAATTCGGTCCACGCGAAGATATTTCTGAAAGTCAAAACTGAAAAGCTTAAGGCCGATAATTTTGGGTTCATGGTGCTGTTATATGCAGAAATAAAGATACGACCTGAGTTTAATGTGATATCTGTCAGGAAACACTAAGACACTACAAGAGAAACACCGCCACTACGTAGAGTCGTAGAGAACATGCCATATCACCATCAGTCATTATGCCATAATCTGGAAAAAGATAACTAATATAGCAGATATCATCAATCTGATTTCCATGAAAATTAATATAAGTCATAAGTGATCTTGTATTCATAAATAACATCAAGTGTTAATGATAATTTCATTAATGTCATTACTGTTTATCTCCAAAGATTAGAGACGTAATAATAAAAATGTTGTGAATTTTTCTCTCTGCTTTTAGCATTCTTGCGCTTGGACCACCGTCAATAAAGAGATCGTAGGAAATCACTGGAGTGGACAAGTAATAATAGCAATAAGAATGTTACAAATGATTTTCAGAAAAGTGTTCATATGAGTAGAGATTACCATATCTTTTGACACCTCCCCTGGAGCACCAATAATCACTTCATCAGCATAGCGACAAGCCAAAACACTTAGGCTCCTTTCATGAAGATTCATAATTGGACGGTGTCCACCTCTATTGGCACTGTAAAAGACAATACAGAATGGAAGATGAGATCTGTGACTAAACTTGCAACTAACTAACCATACTTCATTGTGACAAAGATAAATTGAGCTCCCAGACAGTAAACATGCTAAGAGGAGAAGAAACAGACAGGTAACAAGCTATTTTCTCCACAAAAACCTCAACTACTGACTGTAGATAAGCACAATTAATTCAGCATTTTCTAGCTATCAAAGTATCCAGAGTCCTAATTTGAAAGTACAATCTTAGAGTTTTCATAAAAATGCAAAAATAAAAATAAAAAAATCAATTCTATAAAGCACATGTCTCTATTTCCTCGAGACATCAGCTCTAAAACCATAGTCCATCATATAGAAAGTACATGTTTTTTTAAAAAAAAAAATATTGAGAAGGTAACATCATATTAGAAAGTAAATATATTCTCAAGAAAATAGACAATGAGCATTTATTATTCAAGGTTTCACGATTCTTGGAATAATATTCCCTTACTCTTAACCACAATGAAAACAACTAATATGGCACTGTAGCATATTTCCGAAGAACTCTTTTTATAACTCGACAGTCGACATGCAACTAACCCACGTCAGTTAGTCGATTTTCTTCACAAACAAGGAACATCACAGGACAACCATGATGTATGAGGTGGGGGACAGGGAACAATGGAGTTTTTTCAGTCAAGTCATATTACGAGAATCTCCTGACTATGGAGAAGGTTGCATTTCCACATAAAACGATTCAGCACCCTAAGGTACCAAGAAATGAGTGCTTCTCGCTAGCAACAAGAGAGGTGATATTGACGACCGAAAAAACTTAGGAAGAGAAGGTTACATACATTAGTTGGTGCTTCATGTGTAAATGTTCGGGTGAAGACGTTTACCATCTCCTCTTTGTTGCCGAGTAGCCTCAAAATTATGTCTTATTTTGGAGTAACTTGAATGATGCCAAGCACAGTGAAAGAGCTAATTGTTCAGCTGAAATTGTGGCAGCGGAGGGAAAGATGCAGAGCATGGAGTGTTGCTCAACTAGCCCTTATGTGAGTCATTTGAAGAGACAAAGATAGGAGAGCTTTTGAAAATGTAGAGATAAGTTTGCAGAATTGAAGAATAACCTCTTATCCCTTATTTCCTTTTGGTGCACTCATGAAGTTTTCTAGTTTTTGGAGTACTTCTGTACTGGTGATTTTGTGCCCAGATATTTTTTCATAAAATTATTAAGTTGTCAAAAAGAGAACGTAAAGTGTTCCTTTTCTACCTACTAACACTTCTCAAGGAATATGTGTGACAATTGGACAATGTATCATAACAGGCTGTTTAAGTCTCATCGTCATCCATAATTTTCTCTAACATGATAAACAAATATCATATTAGTACTCTACTTGACATTCTTAGTTACCAACAAGATTGCTACGATATTTGAGGATTAGTAATGTTGTATTCTTCAGCATTGGGAATGCTGGCCACCATCAGAAACAAGTTACAAAGCAAGTAGACTCTAGCTTTACAAAGTTCCTAGAAATTCTACTAACTCCTCTATTTCCTCTATAAAGTTCTGTTTACACCAAAAAAATAAAGTCTCCAGGCAGTTCCATTTCACATCATGGACTGATCTGATTTTGTCTTCAAAACACCTTCCATTTCTCTCCCTCCAGACTGACCACCATATGCAAGAGGGTATTATCCTCCACCATTTTTTCTAACTTTTACTTCCCCCTCTTTTCATCCAACAACTCATTAGATCGGCTGTATATTCCGGCATTGTCCACACTGTCTTTGTGCGACTAAAAAACATGTTCCACAATTGGGCAGTGAATTTACAGTGTAGGAACAAGTGATTGTTTGTCTCCCTAGTCTCATTGCACAAAAAACATCTAGTCACCACAACTCTCCCCTTCTTTTGCAACACTTCATGAGTAAGACATGCCTTTCTTACCACTAGCCATGTGAAACATTTCACTTTTGTAGGGGCTATATTCTTCCAGACATTTCTCCATATCTTTTGCTCTTCCTCCTGCATAATGCTATTCTCCCTCTTGTATAACTTATTTACAGTGAAACTTCCTTTTGAACTGTGTCTCCATCTAAGTCTATCAGGCTCCATTATTGTCCCACCAAAAGTATCCACTTCTTTTAGCAGGTCAACTACTCTTTCTACCTCCCAATCATTTAAGTGCCTTCTAAAGTTTAGATTCCAACCCTGGGGGGACCAACAACAATTAGACACAACAATTTCAGGGTTGCTAGATAGTAACATGAGATCTGGAAATTTATCGTGGTACTTCTCCTATCCAATTATCCTTCCAAAACCTAACATTGTTACCATTGCCCACTCTGAATTTAGAGTTCTCCTGGAGCTTTGACCATAGACCTCGCAATTCACTTCATTTGAGCACCAAGGACTGTTCTGTCCAAACTTTTGAACAATTTCTTCCTTCCGGAGGGAAGTTTCTTCATCACAGAATCTCCAAAGCCATTTCTATCAGAAGGCACCTGTTTTGAATTTCCAGATTCTTTATTCCTAATCCTCCTTGTTCTTTTCTTAATTGAGTGACCTCCCATTCAACCAGATTATATCTCCCCCTCTCTTTGTTGCCTTCCACAAAAAATTTCTTCTTAGTCTATCTAGTTTGTTCACTCACTGGCAGGAATAGGAAACAAAGACATCACATATGTAGGTATAGAGTCCTTTATCATGTTAGAAAAAATTATTAGGCATATACTAGAACCTTCAAGAAAATCACATGTAAATAAATTAGAATGTTAATTTCAGACAAAGGATAAGTTTTTACAACTATTACGTTAGGGTTTTATCAGGACAACGGAAACTCCAAATACAAAATATTTTAGTACGTGAGGGTTGTGGATATGCAGATTGAGAGCGCAGAAGCACACCATATTACCTTACAGTTTGATCAGTATGAATGCCTACTAGTAGAAAGTCTCCAAGTCCTCGAGCAAGCCTTAGTATCTAAAATATAAACAGAGAAGTGAGAAAATGAAGCTGCACTCTGAGCATGCATTAGATATAACATAAAAAGAGACTAATAAGCACTGAGAAGAAATACAGCAGGGAAAAGAGATGACATTTTTCTGTAGAAAGTCTTTTGGGGATCACAAAAAAAACTTATTCAAAGATGTTGATGTTTTGCAAAACCTTCTAAGACTTCTTCAAAGAGGTGGTCCAAAGAATGGGTATCAGCAATTTGTTGAAGAAAAGTTATTCTACTTTTACCCACATAACACTTGCGAATCTTAAAAAAAACTGTAGTTCAAACACATTTCTTTTTGCATAAAACTATCCAAGCACATTTCTTTTGCATAAACTTTTTCCCACAAAAAGTTGTTTCGAAAAAAGTTCCAAAAGTTGTTCAAACAGCTCGAAGAAAGTGAGTTTAAAATATTAGGCAAAAGGTTGGAATATCCCACATGTTATTGTAGCAATGGTCTTGTACATATTAGATGACTCAAAATGGATATCTAAAAGATAAAGCTATTTTGTAAGAACACATTTATTCCTTTGGTTGGGTCTTCAAGAGAATTTCTTCGCACCCACCCAATTTCATTTTTCGCTAAAAACACGAAAATTGCAACGACCATGTTGAATGTTGTGGATCACTTCAACCATAAACTAAAGTTACTAAAGGAGACTACACTTGTTTACCTTTTCATATGATTCTTTGATATACAAGCATCCTTATCTTTGTAGGTCCTAAAGCTAGATTGCTTACCTCTACATGTCCAGCATGGAAAAGATCAAAGGCGCCATCAATATAGACTATGCGAGCATCAGGTCCAGCTCCCTACACAAACACACTCGAAAACATTATAACTTATAAGCAACAAATGTACTTCCTAGCAGCAACATGGAAATAAAAGATGAAAACAACCGAGGCGATGTTTTAAAATATCAACTGGTTTCCCTAAAAAGATCATAAGCTTAATGTAAGACAGATCAGGCACTGATGCTTAAATGATAAATTGAATATATTCAAAAAAAAAAAAAAACTATCATATTTGCCACATTCGACTTAATTATGTGTCGATTGGAATATTTAAAGGCTTAATTTTGTTAATCTCTGGTGTTGGAAGCTAATAATTGTGGAGTGTGATGAATATGCAACCTCCGGCAACAAATTAGTGCAAAATGAAGCCCAAAGATAAAGTTAAATATGGAAAAGGAGCAAAGAAATAAGCTAAGATGCCAAAATGAAGCAATAAAAACAAACACGCAAAACTAATACTACAGTGCAGCACACTGGATGGGGCATGACACACCCTGGGCTGTCTGCAAGATATTTTATTTAAGTTAGTTTCAGTAAAAAAAAAATCTTTTGATGCAAAATTATAAACAATGGGCTCATTGGTAAGTTTATATCAAACGTTCGAGAATTTTGGAGGATATTCAATGGACAGCTAGAGGTTTTCAGGGTTTTTCTCCTTTTTCTTTCTTCTTGATTTTGTAATTTTTATTTTGATGAACTTGTGTTGTTGTTTTTATGCTAGGAGTCATTCATCTCCTTGTTCTAGGTCATGGGGAAATTGACATGAATATAGTGGTCTGAATCTTATTTATTTCAATGAACTGCTTTTGCTTCATGGGTTATTTATTCAATCTTGTGCTTAATTGTTTTTTTTTTTTTTTTTTTTTTTTGATAAGGAGTTGCCTGGGTTTGATCTTGAGATGGGAATTGCCAGTGCTACAGCGGAATTTATTTGTTTGATTGGATGATCACCAATTGAACTCTACTTACAGATCCTAATTGAACTTGAAAAAGAGATGGAGTTACTTATAAAGGAAAAGTGCAAATTTATGCATCTAGGCAGTAGGGGCTTGATTAGTGGACTTCTTCTGACCTCGGGTTTACTCTTCCTTCTGCAGTTTGTGGTTATTTGGAAGGAAAAAAAGCTAGGAATTTTGAGAGCAAGAATGACAAAGCAATCAATCTTAAGAACAGGTGCTTCTTTCTTTTTCTGCTTAGGTTTTGATGCAACATCTCCTGCTGTAAATGTAAATGATACTGATGCCACCGTTGATTTACTTAGCACATTACACAACTTGTGATGTTACCACATTTTTGTTATAACAGATTGCCATCATTTTCCATTTGATGGTTTTCATATAAAAATTACAGTTCACCTATCGAAAGAAAAAAAAATCCACGATATTTGAAGCTTAGCATCCCATATATAAACTCAATGAATCAGTATATCTTTAACTTAGTTATTTGCTCTTTTTGTATCTTGTGTTTTTCTTTCAGTGTTAGGTACTATACGGATTTTCATTCTCTGAGAACTACACTTATGTTTTTCCCACTACCAATATCTAGATAGATGTAAAGAAAGCACCTTCCATTCCTTTTTTCTCTGAGGAGGTTTTTTCTGAAACTGGTAACGATATATTAAAGTTGCACCACAACAGTGCAAAAGCACTATCGAAAACCCAACCAAGCTTATGCTACTGCTTCACAAGGATCTATCACATCAACTAGTGATTCAGTCTCCTTGCAAGGATCCTATATCTCTGGAAAAATTGAAGCCTGATTTCCCAGAGATCGATTCCAACTTTATTATCCATTTTTCTTGATTCTTTTTCTTCTTCTTCTTCTTTTTTTTTTTTTTTGGGGGGGGGGGGGGGGGGGGGGCCACAAACCCTAAGTTATACTGCTCTCAGATGCTATCACATCAGAACCCCATGGATTCTCCCTTTTGTTTTTCTTCCCTTAACATATTCAGCAGCCACATATAAAATACTTCAAAGCCTCCCAGTTTTGCATGTCTTTTAGAAATTTAACATAAGAAAATCAGAAAATATGATTATTCTCTCACTGCTTAATTTTCTAGTGATCTGCTCCTTGTCCCAAATCACCACGAGGCAAGATGAGTTCTAAAATTTGGGCCAGTTTAGTGTTCAGAGTCTGAGAATCTCCTGCTTTTCCTAAATAGTTATTAACTCAAAACTCCTCCTTTTCTTTTCTTTTTTGTAAGGAAACTTAAAAGAGGCGACACACTAATGAAAACAATCACTTTATGACGAATTTATCAGGTAACAAGAAAACCTTAAAAGTTTTGCTTCATCCTTTGTGAGGAATGAATTTACCACAGGGAAAGATTATATGAAAGAGGCTGACCTTTGAATTCGAAAATTGTACAATTCTACGAGACGTAGGAAGAAAATGAGATACGCGTGTATCGCTCCCAGCACCACCGTCGTCAGATTTTTGGCTGTGACCATGGCTAAATTGTCTCTGCAAGGAGGCATGACTGGGGGAGTCAACAGTGGTCCTCTCTCTCACACAAAGAAGCATTCGACCTACATGGCAAATTTATAAAACAAATACTATTTACACAAACAGTATTAGCACCTATAAGATCTAGCAATTTAATTATTGAAATTTTTAGCTTTTGAATATTAACAAATGCCAAAACATCTTCACAACAGAAATCTAACGTGCATAAATAGCAAGGCAAGGCACTGATAAGATGCTGCCCAGCAGCTCCAAGAAAAGAAAGAACTAGCCATTCCAACACAAACCAATGCCCAACTTCGTTTTGAAAGAGGAGGTTTACATTGCCAAAAAATCAAGAGAACAATACATACCAACAATATCAGTGCTTGAAACTCCTTCTGTGCGCTTGATCTGCTTATAGCGACCAACCTTCTTAGCAAGGGCATAAGCATCAGTTCCATCAGGAAGAAGACAAGGGTCATCCCCATGAATAATATAGTCTATGTTATACTCATCAAATAGTTTCCTCATAAATTCTTCAGTAATGGCATAGGGGGCATCAGAGATGACTTCATCCACCCACTTCACAGCACCAACCATAATCATCCTAGGACAAATCAATAAGCAAGATACTGAGTCAATTCTTTTGATCGAAAATCTATCCCAAGCAACAGACAAAACAATAATAATCATCACAGGCAAGTACAGCAAAAGAGCTCTGATGGTAGTTGCCATGATTTTATTTGTTAAATTCCTTTGATTCTTTCAAGGGCAGTGGTATCAGAGGACAATCAAAATGATGAAATGAAGCCATCAGTTGATTAGGAAAGTTCGGGTGCAAATGGTGGTGTTCTGAGCCGAGGAATTCCGTTCTTTTAACCAAACCCTTGCCATGATAATCAAATCGTGATATCCTAACAAGCCAAACTTCACCCTGATCTGAGGTCTCCTCTTTAGGCAGTTGAACACTCTATAAAACCTTCTTTCAGTAACCCAAAAAAACCATCCTCACCCAAAATACACTCTATAGACCCTTGTTTCTGTAACCCACAAAAGCAATCTTCGCCAGTTCCCAATTGTAGAGAAGATTTCCCAGGAAAAGTATATGCTTTAAAGTTTTGGAAGAAAGATTCCTCCCCTACTAGAACCAATCAATCAAACAAGCTAAAACAGAGAGTAACACTTAACCGAAGCAACAACAAAACTAAAGCACGCTACTGAGTTCACATAAAGATAAGATATTTCAAGTGGATACAAAGCCAAACCGATTTGAATTTTAAAAAAAAGTACAAATCCGAAATGTCAGAACAAAGAAGAGCGCAAAAAACCTCTCATGAAGAGGAGTGACAGGAGGGCCTTTATTCGCTATAATTTCGGCATCGCTAACAACTCCAACAACCAATTGGTCACCAAGAGCCCTAGCTTGTCGAAGAGCATTACAATGACCATAATGCATCATATCAAAACAACCATCCATATACACCCTTATAGGTCTCTTCTTCTTCTTCGGCAAAGCAAATCTCAACCCAAGCACAGACAACCCTAACACCACCCCTCCTACAATCCATGTCGCAACGAACCGCGAACTCTGTTGCACATTCTCCGTTCGTACTCCTCCCTCTGAACCCATATTCCAAAAATTCCTAAATTATTAGTTCCTAATCTAACAAAAAGCCTGCCAACATCCTCTAATAACGCTAATGAATCAGTCAGTTTTCTTCAGAATCTATGAGTTCCATTCTAGACGAAAGCGCAAAAGCTCAAAACGTCCTCACTTTTTTCATATATAACGCCGTTTTCATCTCCTTTCTAATGGTTTATGAGACTTGACCGAACACTTGTACAACAGTGAAACAAACGTAGCGTAACAGGTAGAGTATCAATCGTTGGTTATTGCAAGACCAACCTTATAAGTCATTGAAATTAAGAAGAGGTACATCAACTTTGGCTTAATGCAGATATTGACATCTTTACTTGCATACATTTAACTAGTTACATGTAGAGTTGTCAAAAAGGGCCCCACCCGGCCTCACGGGCCAAGGAATTTGATGGCCTAGGGCGGGCTGGCCTTTCATTTGAAAGGGCCTGAAAATGGTCAATCCAACTCAACCCTAGAAGGACCGGCTCAGCCCCACCCGCCCCAAGCCTTACGGGCCAAGGAATTTGATGGCCTAGGGCGGGCCGGCCTTTCATTTGAAAGGGCCTGAAAATGGTCAATCCAACTCAACCCTAGAAGGGCCGGGGCTGGGAAGGGCTAGCCTTTCTTTTTTTTTTCAAACTTAAAATTATATAACATCAAGAAAATGAGAAGATTTTCAAATCAAATTTGGCAAACAATGGTGTTGTTTCAATAATACTAGAAAAAAAATTAGTGTGGTTAACATGTATCTAGGATACTAAATACGCGAGATACATGTATCTGTTGTGATGCATCTCAGATACGCGAACGAGATATGAGAGTGACGAACAATATGGAAGGGAGGCGAGGGCACAAGATTTGTCTAAGTATCCTTTATAGAATCCAGATGGATAGAGCGTATCTAGAACAAATTAACCTTATTTTGAGTCCATGTATCCTAAATTAATATATCTAGACATTCCAAAATATGGTGAGATTCGTAAATTACAACATAGCATGCATTTAAGTAATTAACTCATATACCAGTGAGATTGTTGTAAGTTATCCTTAAATAAATAGTTTTGGCCCATGGGCCTACTCCGGTCCAGCCCCCAATGAAGCCTCAATGGTTAAGAGCTTATATGGGTTGGGCTTATAAGCCCTAGTTTTAAATGGGCTTGAAAAATCATATCCCCACCCTACCCCAATAACATGTAGGGTTGGGCTGGCCCCATGGGATAAGCCCATTTTGACAACTCTAGTTACATGATTTCACATTTAAACATTTCTAGTTGGTTAAATTAAGCACATATTTCTAACATTTCAACATGATTTATCACCACATGTGTTTGTCATATTAGACTCAATCCACAAAATTATGTCATATCAATGAAACATCATGTTTAAACAAGACATGAAAATAAATCTACAAATTTATGTCACTCAATAGCTTATGATATTCGATCACTTAAAATTCACCTTATACAGTATTTTGTACTAACACTCTGAACCTGGAAGTGTTGCACTCATGCTTGCATGTTTTGATAGACAAATAGACAAACTTTTGTCAGCAGTGTTGGCCTTATTACTTTTGTGCTATTAGCATGATAACCTTATTGACTTTTATGTATCTATACTATCTTAAAAGCATAAACTTTCCAGAATGTTAAATTACTATAATGTATCTAATTAAAAATATTCATTTTAGTATATCTTTTATATTTTATATTTATAATTTGTTTGTTTATTAATATTAATATTATATTAAAAACAGACATCTTTTTCATATTGAAGGGTTGTGACTTTTTCAATGATTTGTGACTTTTCTAAGGGATTGTGACTTTTCAACTGAGGCATAATAAACACACGTTCATACTACCCTTTGTTATCGATAAATAGAGGATTTTATCTCAGTTTTAAACTACGATTTTTCTAAGTTTTCTACTGTTCTTCTTTTTTTAAAAAACTCAAGTGCAATTGGAAACAGTTAAGTGGTTCAGAGTTCAATGAAATTTGAGGTGCGCTTTTTTTTGTTCATGATTAAATTTGATTGTGCATCAATTTTTTAGGAGATCTTTGTGAGAGACTTTTACAAAATATTTTTCAATTATTCTTTTTATTGTGAATAATATGTTGACGCTACTGTTGATTGACCTTAGATATATCACAAATATTGATATACTCGTGCAACATACATATTGTGAAACTAGTGTATGTATATATCATAATTGCCTCGATGATCCGCATATCAATTTTGTATCATGATGATCTCGACAATTTGCATGAAGGTTATTATATATTTATTCTGACCTCGTGGGTTAGATGAATAATTGTTGTTGTAGGATTCTCTATTTGTGATCTTGTCTTCTAAGGCTTTAGATAAGTCAATAATTACTTGTTTGTATTTGTTAGGTGTAGGTGGTATGCGTAGGGCTGGCAAGGGGATGGGGACGAGGACTGTGGGACGGGACGAAGGGGGATGGGACAGGAGGGGGACGCCCTAGGCCGAAAATCGGCCAGGATCGGGATTGGGGGGACCAGGATTGGCGGGAAAAAAATACGTCCCATCCCGTCCCATTATATATACGAGATGGGACAGTGTTTGGCAGGACAGGACAGGACGGGACGTGAGATTTTTTATTTTTTTATATGTTTATTTATTTGTATTGAAATTATATGTTGTTGAATAATATTTTTAATTTATTTGGTTTTCAATAACATTTTTAGCTAATAAAAAATGCTTAAGTTTTCAACTTTCAAATTTCAAACTTGAAAGTTCAAATTTGTATTTTAAATATTTTAAAGTAATTTAAACTTGAAATTTCAAATTTCAATTTTTAAATTAAGTATTTTAAAGTAAGTTTAGTATATATGTAAATATGTATGTATATGTTAAAATTAAAAATGCAAGACAATAGTTGTATAAAAAAGACTTGATGAATAAGGCCTTTAAATTTATTCAATTAAAATCTAATTGCAACTTAGAACTTAGAAGTTAGAATTTACAAATTTTAGTGAAGTAACTAATCTACGCAGCCACCTTCTAGGAAGGGTTCTGTTTCAATAAGTTTTCATATGTAAATCTAATATTTGTAACAAATATTAGAGGAGTAACTAATATACGCAGCCACCTTCCAGGAAGGGTTCTGTTTCAATTAGTTCTCTGATGTAATCTAATATTTGTATTCTCCATGAAAATTCAATTATAATTGTCGTATCATATCGACGGTAACATCTTCCGGTGTTGGCAAACTTGATAGAAACTCTTGTGCCTCTAATTCACCGTCACTAGATCCAATTACCGCATTAATCCAAGCTTCTTGTTTGGAAGTTAACTTTGGCAAATTATAACTCCTCCTCTCGGCGTTGACCAAGTCTCTCAATAAAACTGATGTTTCCGAACTTTCTTCCAACAATGAATGTCTATGATCGCCAAGTTGAAACCTTGCCGCACTAAAAGCAGCCTCTGATGCAACTGATGAAACTTGAATAACTAGAATGTCACGAATCATTTTGCTCAGAATTGGAAATGCAACGCTCCGTCTCCTCCATCATGCTAATATTCTTCGTCGTCAACTGTTTCTAAAGATTGATTAAGATATTCTTCAAAATCATCAAGTAGAATTAAGACCAAGAAAACCCCGCATAAAACTATCAATTTGATTTTTACTCTTAGGATTAGAAGTTCGACCAACTTCTTCTTCAGTATTTCCTATAGTTCTATATTTTTCATACAAAATTTTTGCTTCTACTTTTACGCTAGACTTACACATTTCACAAGTTGAAATTTCTTCCGATAAAATTTCTAAAGTATCATAAAAAGTTTCAACAAATTCCTGCACACCTCGTAATTTATATTGAGGGTTACGTAAAGTAGCAGTTAAATAAATTTGAGGAATAGGAAAAAAATATTTTTAAAATTTTTCAATCATACCTTCAATTGCAACTCTAAATTTTTCATTTTTTTTTGTATTTATAAAATTGAATTGTAATAGCACAAATATTTATTAATACTGATAAAATAGTAAGATAATAAATTCCAGAATACATGGTTGTAGCCTAGTAAAAAAAGTCTTAAAAATTTCAATAGTTCATTAGTTTCTTCCCAATTTTCTTCACAAATTCTATATAATGGGTCAGCATTATGAGCATTAAACACCATTTGTATGGGTCATTTATATTCGTAAACAACTGAAAGCATTTCGTTAAAAGAATTCCACTTTGTTTTAATATGTCTTGGAACTTTTCTTGGTGTCATATCACATAGTACACAACACTCGTTAAATTCCCAAATTCTAGCAGGTCTATGAGTATAAAAAGTCCATGAAAGAGCATATTCAATTTTCATACAAACACAATCAAATAATGAAATACCATCTTGTACAACTAAATTTAATACATGTGCAACACATCTAACATGGAAAACATTAATATCAATTGGACATAATCTAGTTTTTAACATACTAGTAGCGTTTGTATTATTAGATGCATTATCTAATGCGATAGACATTACTTTATCTAAAAGCATGTAATAATCTAAAACACTCAAAATATTTAAAGCTAAATATGCACCAGTTTTTTTCTCTACACATTCTTTATAACTTAAGATTCTTTTTTGCAAATTTCAGTTATGATCACTCCAATGTGTTGTAATAGTTAAATAATCATGTCTATTAACACTACGATCCATGTCCGAAGTTATAGACACTCTGCAATCTAATATGCTTAACAAACAACGAAGCTATTGACAATGTTTGCCTTGATATAAAAAAACATTAGCTTTAACAATATTTTTTGAAACACATTTAAAAGAAGGATTATAAGTTTGTTGAATATATTCAATAAAATTGGGATGTGAAGGAAAACTATAAGACAAATCACAAACATAAACCATCTTAACTAAATTTTCGCGATCTCTTTCCTTATTATATTTACGTTGTGTTAGTGGACCACTGGGGTTAGAAGGATCTAATGTTCCTTGAACCATGTTAGAATCCCCTACCGATTGATTAACATTAATATCAACATCATTAACTTGAATTCCCTTTTTTCTATCGGCTAAAGCTTTAGCTTCTTTATATTCAATCGGCATACAAGATAACAAATGTCTATTTAAGCCCCCCATCCCACCTTGACCTCCACCTTGTTTAATGTTTAAAAGGTTGCTTACACTTATTACAAATAGCAATAGAGTTTTCCTTATCGAAAGTTATAAATTGCCACACAACAGAAGTTATAGGGCGTTGATACTTCACCTTCTCCCTTGTAGGAGGTACAAGGAAAGGGGGGGGGGGGGGCGTCCACAATTTTGCTCCGTTGAATTTGTAGTTTCAGTTGGAACCTCCGTCACCGGACTAGTAGGTGTTTCTTCTAATTCATCTTCTCCCGAATCAACTTCTACTTCTTCACTTGAATTTTCATCAAGATTAGGATTCATGTTACCATAACGTCATTCTAAAATTTCATGACCGAGTTGAATAGTTGAATCAATATCATAAGAAGTATTATCAACATAAGTAGAATTATTTGTATTAAATCTAACTCTAGACATTGATTTAGAAGAAGTACCACCACATTTACTTTTATTTTTTTCCTTACTACTTTTTTTATTAAAATTAAATAAATTACTAATGGTGTTTGCTACATTCTCTTTTCCTTTACCGGTATCTTTTTTGCTAGAACTCATATTTAATTAAATATGAAGTGTAATATAAAAATACTAATAACACAAAAATTAATTGCGAAAAATAAAATATAAATATTATGAAACAAATGTACCAAACGTCTGCGTTAATAGCAGACGTTATAACTGATTCTTGAAGCTTGTAGTTTGTTGTAACTTGTAATTTGGAACTCCAATACTTGATAGAAAATATGAGAATTAATATATATATATTATGATATAATATGAGAATTAATATATATATATTATGATATAATATGAGAATTAAATGGAATCAAAAATCAAGACTTAAGAATGAGAGAATATAGAAAATAGATGAGAGAATAGATGATTTTGTAAGAAATAATGAAGGATAGGGGGTATTTATAATATTTAAAATGGGTTAAAATGTATTTATTATAACTTTAGGGTTTAGATTAAAGTTTTAAAAGTAACGGGGGTGGTAGGGGGTGTTGGGGAAGTGAAAAGGCTGAATAAATCCGTTGGGGGGCCCCACTAGCCGTTGCCACCCCCCCAACGGATATAATTTGAATTTTTTTTAAAAAATACAAGGACCCCGCAAAACTAGCCGAATCGACCGGGACCAAAGGGTGAACCGTTCCCTAACCGGTCCCCTATCCCGAAATCCCCCCAACCCGCGAGAACTTTCGGGATCGGGTCCGGCGAGACGGGTCTTGAGCCGATCGTGGGCCGATCCGGTCCCCTTGCCAGCCTTATGTATGTGTCATTAGTGTACATGTCTAGCATGATTGTTTTAGTATCAAGTGTGGCATTAGGTACCAATTGCGCCTCCCGAGATTGGAGCTCGACATATGTCAAGATGTATCATTGTATCATCTTAATGAACTCTTATCCAACATAAGCAACGTACGAAAGAATTATTCCTCCAAATTCGTAATGACGTCTTTGTTAATCCTAATAATATTTTGCAACCACTAATAAATACAAACTTTGTGTCTTATATTAGAACATAATTATTCATCTAGTAAACAAATGTGATTAATTCAAGACAAATTTATATTCAATAACCATACAAAAACAATATGAGTATTACATATTTTGAGCATCTAAGCCATTAATATGAAGAAGAAGCACTTATTCTCTGCAACACACTCAAATTCAAATATTCAAAAATAGTTTCTCTATCTTCGCAAGGTAATGTAAGGTTCGCGTACTCTCTACCCTCTACAGACCCCACTTGTGAGACTTCTAGCTCGTTCTTAGTCTTTTACTAAGTGCCATGTGATACTTGACAATTTGCTCACTATCTTGAATCACTTGCTCACGATCTTCCTATGCCAAGTCAGCCTAAAACTCTAAGAACCGCTAAGAGAATGGAAAAAAGAGCACGAGAGGATTGTTATTAAGATTTGTATTGATTTTTGCTTAATGATTTTTACAAATAGATGTCTCTCTATTTATACTACTTACTAGGGGCTGATAGGTAAATAATAATTGTAAAACAAGTTCCTACATATTTATAAATACGTCTCTTCTCTAGAATACTCTACAACTCTAAAATATTTCAAGGACTTTCTATGTAAATCTATGATATTCTAGGATTTAACATGGAAAATCCCCACACTTCTCTAGAATATTCCACTAAGTCTAATCTTATTTCTTATGTAAGCATCCACATAGGCAATTTTATGCCACGTGGTGCCTATGTGGCGTGAGATGTGGTGGGTCATCACATTTTTGTAGGTATGTTATTGTTGTTATTGTTAACGCCATTACACGAGTGTATTTTTAGAAATACAGAGCAATATCATTTGATTTTAGATGTCATGGTTAGACTATTACTTTGACTATAGCACTACAACCTTATTGATATTAATGAAAAAGAAGATCTTTGAAGCATATATACTAGCTTGAATTTTCAAAATCAAGAGATACAAATAATATTTTTTCTTGTAAATAGTAAATGACTTCATTGATGATGAAAATGTCAAAGCAATTGGTCTAATAGGTTCCTTAATATTTAATGACGAAGTTTTCAACAAGAGCTTTAAAATATTTTTCTTAGATATGATAATTAATACTTGATAATTTATTTCTTAAAGTAGTAAAAGCCAGTCAATAGAAGATGGTGTCAGGGAGTTCAACGTTATTAAAAGATTATATAAGGTAGATAATTATTAATTTTGCATAGCTTTAAGTTTTTTTCCAGTAAACAACTTTTCATTATATTATTTCATAATTTGTTTCAAGTTCATATGATGCCATTACATAATTTACAATTCAATTTGAGAAAGACAATTTCCAAAAAAATTTATGTAGGAGGAATAGATTATGAGTTAGCATATTTTGTGTTTGAGGAATATGTAAAATATTGATTATATTCAAAAGAACTTATCAGTTTTCATATATCCTCGCAAGTGATAGCTATTTTCAAGGATATCGTTATCTTCTTTTGTAATATTTACACTGTATTTTTTGCATATGATAAGATATGAATTTTTGACCAATCATTATGTAAAGCTCGTTTCAAAGATTTACGATTTGCTTAACGCTTCAACGATTATGACATTCCTTACCAATTGAATAAGAGTGTCAAACACATAAAGCAAATGTCCATAATTATTCATAGCCGTCATTTCAATGCTTACGATTTCCCTCTTCATATGTACATACAATAATACAAGTTAAGATTGACGTAATCGGTAAAACATCATCATATTCATGTAAATCAAATAAAACCTTATTAACTATGGCATTAGGTTCATACATATCACTGCTAAAATTTAACAAAATTTTAACTTTACCCATTTGCCATATAAAAAACACTTAATCTCATTAGTTTACTAATTGAGATATAGACATGTATTGCGAAATAAATCATTCCACCATATTGCAAAATCAATATTTTTATATAAATTCGGTCATTTGCTAGGAGTCAACGTAACCTCCACACTAATTGAGCTTTTAGACAACTAAAAAAGACATGCTCAATCAATTATGTTGCTAAACTACACACCTTGCAAACATCACACACATGACTCAATCTCAGAAATATTCACATTAACAGGTAAGACATTAAAAATACATTTTTCGAGGAAATATTTATATTTATTTTTATTTTCATTGACCACAAAAACTTTCAATTATTTTTTGAACATTCAATTGACTTTAGGCCTATGAATAGTAGCGTCAATACAATTAGCAAAATCATTTACTAGATGATAATCAGGTCGGACCTCATACTTATTCGAATTAGTATAATGCCAAATTAATTTTTTTTAATCTGAAGTTCTAATAATAGAAATTGAGATGGATAAAATCGAATTGATATCACTAGAATCAAAGTATTTATAAATCTCTTGAATACTTCATATATAATTATGTTGATGTATAAGAAACATTGACCTTTCAGCCGTAAATTTTCTTGTGGTTGTCCTAGAAAATGTTTAAAACCATTTGAATTAGGAATTCATGAATAGTCAAAATCTTAACATATTTTTCATTTCCAACTCACCATCTAACTATTTGTATTAATAAATCTCTTTCCAAATAATGCTCTTCCAAATTCAAGAACTCGAGGAAGGACATCCAATATCAAGGAAAGAGGTATTTTGAAAATATTTATTTTTTAGCATCTTGTGAAGTAAAGGAATCTTCTTGAGTTAAAAATTGTAAATCTCGGAAGCTAGGACCTCCTTTAGATTTTGCCTCACGAAGCTTTTGTCATTTTTCATAATGTATTTTCCCTTTTCCTCATTTTGTCCCCACCAAAAATCCAAGAAAATAGTAGTGATCTCTTCACACAAGTTATTAGGAAATCAATAACCCAAATCAAAAAAAAGTTATTGATTTATTGGCAATGAATTATTGATTTAGCAGTTTTGATAATAATTTTATTTTTATTTTATATTGAGATATCGGTTCTTAATAGTTTGTGATTTTTTCTAAATTGATTAACTGATAAACAAAGGGTAAATTAATAAATTATAGTTATACCATTTAATATATAGATTCTTTAACATTTCTAGTTTCATATTTTCATTTCTGATCGTCTCAAAATCTCAAGTATTCTACAAGATGTCAGTGTTTGTTTGGAAGTTGCAACATGTCAATTAAATTTGCAAGACTTATTTGATTTATCTCCTTGTTTTCAAGGGATTTTTAATGATTTATTTATACAAAATCTTGACAGATAAACTGATAATCGAATCAATAACAATCAATAACGAATAAATTGATATCTTAATAGTTCTATAATAATTTTTTATGTTTACAAATCAATACTTATAAACTCTAAAATCAAACCGAATCAATCGATATGCAGTATATAAGGGACTATTTAAAGTCAATATCCAAACTCAAGGGGCTATTTTCAACCTAAAAAGGCATTTATTATAAACTCATTACCAAAAGAGGCAAAAGACACATGTCATTATATGAATGACATGAAATTATTATATTGTATGGTCCTCCTCTGTAAATTCGTCTCTTGACCGGCAACCCCCCTGTCGCTGTTCCTTTTACGGTAGAACTCCCTTTTCCTCCTTCAATTTGAGAAGAAATATTCCAAGAATTATACCTTTTCGCCGATTACCCCACTTCCTTTACTTCTCCTCATACACTTCACTGTAGAGTTGCGATCCGTTTTTAGCTACTACTCTTTGAGTCTTTGACTGACTGAACCTTCAGAAAATGGCGTCAACGGAGGGGCTGATGCCAATAACCAGAGCTTTCTTGTCTTCTTATTATGATAAATACCCATTTTCCCCTCTTTCTCAAGATGTATCGCGTCTTACTGATGAAATTCATTCCATGGCTAAGAATCTGCAGAAAGATGCTCCTTTAACTGAAGGTAATTAAACTTGTTCGGCTTATTTAGACTATGGTTATGCTTTCCTTGCTTGCGCATTTCTTTACTCAGTTGATCTTTCCGGAAATTTGCTTTACTGATTATGGTGTTCACATTCATTATTGTTGATTACTTGGTTTTGTTTTGGTGGGTTTGTATTAGGTCCTTGTAGTTTTCTTGTTTTGAGTTTACAAAAAAATCTCTGGCTGACTATACAAATTATCTAAGCCAGAACTGGTGAGTTACTATAAAGTCCTGAAGTTGTTGTACTATGGCTTTTGAGTTTATGCAGATTATTTACAACTATGAATATCAACCTCATAAGAAAATTAGCCTAAAAGTGTTGATGCAATAGGTAAAAGGAAGTTTTGGATACATCTCAGGTGGGACAGTTTTCTGGCCCCCCTTAATTGAATTGCATAGATAGAATTCAATGCCCAAGGATGTAGTGTACTTTTAGGACGACACTGTGACATAGAACCCATTTGTTCCTCGGTTTGAGGTGGCTGGAAAATGTACAATATGAACTAAAGGAGAGAAATGGAAGATTCAGAGAAGAAATCCCAAGAGAACACAGAGATATTCATTTAGGATTGGATAATATTTCTATAGTACTAATTTTCAAAAAATATTGGATAATATTTCTACAAGGCAGTTAACTCTGAAGAATATTATCCCCTAAAAGATAAAGAGAACAGTGCTTGTTGCATTTACTAATCATAAAGTGATGCATGACAAGCTTCATTCATGTGGGTCAGCTGTCCTAGTTCTAAGAATATGTGGTTCTGACCCTGTTGGTGGAAGGATCGGATGGTCAATTAAGAATCCGACTGGATGATGCAATGTTAAAGTGGCCCCTGGGACATGACATACTATATTTGTTTGTTTAAGTTTCAGTTCTCTTTTACTAATTCTCAGTAATTTTCTTAGCATGTTTCCGGATGACCTTTTTTTGATAACCGTGGAGTTTGGGCCAGCTTGCATGCACCTCAGACAATTCATTGGTGTTCCGAATAATTAGTTATGGAGGATCCGTTTGAATTTTCCCCCCTGATTAGTGTTGACTGCTTTCTGATCTAGCAGATACTGAAGTTATTAGGAGATTACATTAATGCAAGCAGACTTGTATTTTGTTTTCAGTTGGTGAGCTCCACTTGTGAGGCAACTCACATTTGATTTGTTTTGATTTGATAGGAGAAAGTTCATTAGTCCTTGAAGCGGAGAGTCACCCTCCTCACAAAGTTGACGAGAATTTGTGGAAGAACCGAGAACAACTTGAAGAAATACTTTTCCTATTGGAAAGCTCCAATTGGCCACCAGCGGTGAGAAGCTCAATTTTCAGAGCTCAAGTTTTAGCTTTTCTTTGAGACCTCAGTTGACTTCCAGTAATGTCATTTGGTTTTGGATTAGTTCTAACCTCTATGTCTCCAGGCTTGCTTGATTTTAACAGAAATGCTTTTGGCGTACTCACTAGTATTCCTCACACAGGGTTGAGCAAATATCACAAAATTTCTGAATTGTCTCAAATTAATAGAGTTGTTTTTCTTCTCTGTTATTCTTCAGCTTCAATGGCAGTCAACCACTGAAGATGTTGAACTTGTTTCTGTTCTTGGACGGCTAGGAGAAAAATTCCGAAGTACATTGAAGAGTTTGCAAACTTTCCAGTCAAAGAATTCCGAGTTTGTATTCAACACTGGTTGGTCCTTCTATGCTTCTGAATTGTTAAGCTGTAGCCAGTTTATGAAGTATATTCAGATCTTTTAGTTTAATTGCTTTTATTCTGATTATGTTAATTTATAACTTTATATCCTATCATCACTCTATGTTCATGATAACTAAGTAAAAGAGTGTCATCACCTGAGTGCTCTTTGTAGAACCGGACTGAGCTGACACATCTTGTTTGCTGTAAAGTCAAATTCCGTTAGTCCATTATATTAAGAGGAGTCAAATGTAGGATGGGTGGTCACAACTTCTAGGGTTCAGTAAAATAGGTACGCTGATGAAAAGGGTAAGAAATATTTGGTATGTCTTACATTGGTGGATTTATACCTTAGGAGTGCTTTAAGTGTAAAAGGGACTTATACAAAACATTAGATGATTTGTTCTGTTTGTATAAGTCTTGGTGCCCAGAGTTATTTGCGACCTATGCTGGTCGGAGGTAGCATATACCTTGTGAAATAGGCGAGGTGCATGCAAGCTGGCCTGAACACCACTACATAAAAAGAGGGCACTCTATCTACAATCAAAGCTCCAATCTAAGCCCACAATGACACATCCAACCCCATACAATTTGAAATCAAATCAAAGAAACCAAGAGTCCTATGCCACCTAATGCTAATTGGCAACCAATCCCAAAGGTATAACTGAAAAAACAATACCCAAGAGTCCAAAAACCCAAAGCCAGGAGACACAAACTAAGCCAAGTCAATATGAATAATAGTTTATGAGAGGAGCTTAAGAGGATATTGTCACAACAATTAACACTACCTTATGTTGTTCAGAGGCTGCTAATACAGAACATATCGTCAAATTTTGAAAAATGAGAATTTGGTGAAGTTAGAAGAAGATTGCGATGAAGAGTGGGAGAGAAAAAATAAGATAATTGACGTGGTACCATAGAGGCATAGACCATGCAAAGAGAAGCTCTCCTTAGTCCCTCCTCTATAGAATTTGGATATACAGTATATCATTTCAAAGTTCACACTACTTGTCCAAGAAAAAAAGTAATTCAAAGTGTGTCTCACAAACTAGTTTAATTCGATTATACCCACTAATGTACGTCTTATTACTAAGAGAAAAGTAGAGCGGATATGAATTTAGACTAGTGGGGAATGGAATAATGTTTGCCGTATAAAGTTGTATATTCTTGGTCGAAAATATGTCTGAAAGATGAATGTTTCTAGAGTTTAGTAGGAGATGAAGTATTAAGCTGGGTGTCAAGAGGGGGAACAGATAGTAGATGGTGTTCCTGAAGATATATTTGTTAGGAGATTCGACAGATGATTAGTTCGTGCAGATGACGTTAAAAGGGTTGTCCAAGCATGATGTATGATAGCTCGGTTGACTGTTCTAGAGTAGGTGATGTTTTGAATTTATTCAGAGTCAATCAAATTTGGGGCCGATCGAGTTTTAAGCAGGGTAATTGATGGGTTAAGGATTCCCTTTTTTTCTGGATTTGGTAGGCTCAGTGTGAAACTGTGAATATACAAGTTTGAAAAGAAAGATGGATTTCATAGTGGACTTAGTCGGCATCCGAACACCTTTGGTGTCTGAATCTTTTCAAGCAGATAGGTGTTTTATATGCCATAAAAAAAATAGATAGGTGTTTTATGTGGTTGATTTTGAATATCAATGAGTTCAGCTAACACATCAACAGTGAAGTTTATGTCAAGTGTTGTAGCAAGATTTTGGCATTTAATTATTGTAGATGGTGATTTAATTATCAATTTCTTCTACTGGAGATGGTGATTTTTGTTACAAATTGTGATGGCCCTGATGACTTATCTACTGAACATGATGCAATTGCTGCCACTGTTTCTCTTCAGAAATAGCCCCTCAACTCATATTTGCCATTTCCCAGTACTTCTGCTCGCTGCCACACACCAAAATTCAACTATTCATACTTTTAATAGATTGAAAAGATCCACGAAGTCCATATATCCCTGCCTCTAGGGGGCCTATAGGCTATAAACTGGAAGGACGAAAAGAGAAATAGGCCTAAGATGTCTTGAAAGTAATAACTGTTTCAGTCTTGCTATGTGTACTGCCAGTCCCACTCGCACTCTCTTCAACCAAATTGTTTCCTCTTCAACTATTTTCACTCTAACTGGTATAGTGTTTAAATTCTTTAAAACTCATTATTGCAATTATCTTCTGCAGTTCCAACTTTTCGCAGTCCATTATCTTCAGTTTCTCATCCAATCCACCATTAGAGGTTTATTCCTTTGTTTGAAATGAAACTACTATACGCTTGATTGAGTTGTCTGCCCGTCAAGCTTTATTCCTTTGAAAGCTATATCTAAGTTCCTTGTTTTCAGGCTTCAAATATCATCGTATACACTACCCAACATGCACGGGAAGAAATCGAGGAAATTTTGGAACTGAAAATACTTTTGCCCAAGTTATGGGAACTTTTTTTGTACATTTTTGGAGCAAATGTAGTATTGCGGTCATCTATGGTGACTGATTGCTCTTACTTATTTCTTAGAGAAAGGGATTGCTCTAAGTACAAGAACGTGCTTTGGTACGAGATTTTTTTCTACTTTGTATTTATGTCGTGTGCAGACTATTTCCCCCCATGTTGACAAAATATTTATGTTATGAGAAAAAAAGTGTACTTATTTTGATGATATGATTTGAGCTTAAATGAAGAAATGAAGATTCATATAGCCGATCCCAACCTATTTGGGACTGAGGCGTTGTAGTTGTTGTTATCAGGAAAAGTATACTACCCTAAATTAGGTGCCCTTGCATGTATCATCAACTACTAGAGAATGTGCTTACTAGAATCTCCAACAAAGGCATGCCCTCAGCTAAATGGCAAGTTGAAGAGCTGTGCAGTATATCTCAGCAAATCACTATTGCTTTACATGTTTTAAGGGCATAGATAATAATCTAGATTCTTTTATTCTTTTGTAGTGATGACCTACATGCCACAAGACTTTCGTGGTACACTAATAAGGCAACAGAGGGAGCGTTCTGAGAGAAATAAGCAGGCTGCAGTTGATGCTCTAATCAATTCTGGTGGAAGTATTCGTGATCAATATGCTCTGCTATGGAATCAACAAATGGAACGGCAAGTATTGTTTTATCATTCTCTTCGTGATGGTACATCCAGTATATAATTTGATTCTGACTCATGCCGAGATACTTTCACACAGGAGACGGCAGCTGGCTCAACTGGGTTCTGCTACAGGTGTCTATAAGACACTGGTGAAGTATTTAGTTGGAGTGCCACAGGTATGTCACAATGCATATAGTAGAAAATAATGGGTTTATAACTTTGCCTAGCAAGTACTTGTTAATGTTTATAAACTAGGCCTATTGTTTCTTTCCATTAACCTTTTGTATAGAGCAGTCATCTCATGGATGCCAAATTGCCCATTTTGAAGCCCTATTCTTCAATTAAGTAGTTCAATTCAATCTAAATTCATGCCAGCATAGTACATTGATTTTCTGGTCTTCAGTAAAACTATTTACATGCAATTTATCTTGCAGGTTCTGTTGGATTTTGTTCAGAAAATAAACGATGATGATGGGTATTATTTTCGCTGCATTAATCTTATTTATTCTTTTTCTATTTGATTGCATTCTTTATTTTGCTCATTTTTCAAGGGTTGGGTTACCCAATAGTGATCCTGTCTGCTGCTTTTTGATAAATGTCAACCTCTAGGCCAATGGAAGAGCAGCGACAACGTTATGGTCCACCTTTGTACAGCCTCACAAAAATGGTGCTCAACATTCGACTTTTTCTTTCTCTGCTTTGGCGACGCTTTGAAGCTGGAAAACTGTAAGACTTTAGACGTATTGTACTTTCAAATGATTGAATTGAGAGGCATTTGGTTATTTCTTTTAATGTCTGCATCCTTGCTCCACAGTAATAGCCTTTTTTTCAGCTGAACCTTCTAGTTGTTTCAATTTGGGCAGGTCAAGGAGTCAAATTACGGTCTTGGAAGAAGCAGTAGATATCTACACATCTGAGTTCCAAAGATTCATCACATTCATTCGGTACTTTATGCTTCTGGAACTGTCATTTCTAATCTTCTCTTGTCCTTACTCATGTCATTCAATATAGATTAACCTAATCTCCTCTGTGTTTAGTTATTGCTCTATTATGTATTTCATAATATGATATTTTTATCTCACGGTCAATAAGATAAAACATTCAAGTCGCTTCATGGATGGCATTCATGTCATTGTAGGCAACTTAGACCATGTGTTGAAGCTATTACAGAAGAAAAATGAAGGGAATCTTTTACAATGTTCTCCTCTTTCTTTGTTTTGTTTTAAAGTGGTGGAAGGAAAATATAAGAGGGAAACCTTTCTTACCTTTGTGTTTTACAATTTAGTCCAGTGTTATTAAAAGCAAAAAGCGTACAAAAGCTCTTTGCCTGAATTGCCTTAGCCTTATGGAAAGAAAGAAATGCTAGATGTTTTGAGGATAAGAGCAACAACCTGGAGAAGATCAGAATGAATAGCCTTAGCCTTTTGTATTTTTGGTAGTAATTAACAATGTAAAGGAAAGCTGACCTTTTGCTACTAAGCTTTTGTAACTATTATGCATCTACTTGATGCCAACAATAGAACTAATTACTTCATAAAAAAAAGGGCTATGAGGGGGGATATAGGACTTTTTGTTTATTTCATATGCAATTTGTAATCTCTCTAGCGGTAGTTGATATGCTTTGATGAGATTGTAAGTGACGTATGCTCATCATTTTCTGATGATGAGACTTTTCTGAATACACAGTTACCCTTATCTCAAAAAGCACAAAAAAGTTCTAAGGTCTGTTGGGACTTTAAGCGCAAATAAAGCATGGGTTTTGTGAAAAAAGGCGCAAAGGGAGAAAAAAATACAAATATATATGTTTAGTCCAAGACTTGATAATTTATAAGCATGAACAACAAATATATGAACAAAGAAATAGAAAAATAATTATGATAAAGTAAAATATCAATTGTTTAGTGTCCAATCTTCAGAAGAGGTTCATTGGCAAGGAAAAGTATGTCTTAGAACCTTGATGATGACACTTAAGCGGGCATTAAGCGAGGTGAAGCGCTCATCACGTTTTGGGCCTTGCTTTAGGGCTTAAGCACGCACACCTTTCATAACACTGATTTAGTCTAAGAGAGGACCTTTTTTTTTTTTTTTAAATTGTAACATATTTGTAATGAAACCAGGCCAAAGTTACAACACAAAAATTTGTTAGATAACTATAGAGACTCTTTGAACTGTACGAGAGTCTCTATGTCACTTATATACTCTTGTTTACACCACAAATGCAAAAGCAGAATACAATTAAGCTTTATCTTCTGGATAGGATTCCTTTCATCTCAAAACATCTTGAATTTCTTTCCTTCTGGATAGTCCACTGTCTGCAGCCTGGGATCATACTCAAACTGCTTTTTTGAGCTTTTGTTCCTTGTTACCTACTCCAGTTAGATAGCATATCTAGTGTATTCATTGGCATTGTCCAGCTTAAACCAATCATTGCTAGAAATGTATCCCACTGTTGAGAAGTCACCTTACAATGTAAAAAAAGATGACTATTTGTTTCTGCATTTCTTCCACATAGATGGCAGCTAGAGGAAAGGTGTATTCCCCTTCTCTTCAATCTTGTCTTGCGTCAAGCGAGCCTTCTTAACTACCAACCAAACAAAACATGCCACTTTGTATGGTATTTTGGCCTTCCATAATTGCTTCCAGGCCATTGCACACTAAGATTATTGTTATGGTTCCTCGTATGATATGTTGTCTTGACTAAAAAAGCTCCTGAACTGTCTCTCAATTGCCATTATCTATCTTGCTCTAGTGAGACTCCATTGAATAGATTGAGAGTGTTGAGGAGTCGTATGAATCTGTCCCTCTCCCAATTATTTAAGAGCCTTCTGAAACTGAGGTCCCAACCTTGATTATTCCAGACTTCAGTAATATTAGCTCCTTATTGTTGATTCAGTAAGAAAACATCTGGGTATAGAAGTCTGAGGGGGCCAGATCCTTACCAGTTGTCTTCCCAAAGAGAAATTTTGTGACCATCCAATGGTGTTACTGAAAATCTGCCATAGATTTCTAAAAGTTTTCCAGACACTGACCCCAAATACAGTGTTAACTGTTTTGGTCTTCCATGCATGATCTTCTCCATACTTCTCTTTAATCACCCTCTTCGAGAGTGATTTGTTTTCATTTGAATATCTCCATAGCCACTCCATGAGCAAACTTTGATTCTGCTTCCTTAGATTCTTTATACCAAGCCGCCCTTGTTGTTTGTTGAGTGTCAGCATTTTCCATTTGACAAGATGGATTCCTCTTTTATCCTTGTTTCCTTGCCACAAAAAATTGCTTCTCAACATATCCATTCTTTTCAACCTAAAGGGGAAAAGGGAAAAGAGACATCATGTAGGTAGGTAGAGCATTGAGGACACTGTTTATGAGAATTAGCCTGCCACCTAAAGAAAGATACTGGCTCTTCCATCCGGTAAGTTTCTTTTCACATTTCTTTAAAACTCCATTTCAAATGTCTATGAATCTTCTATAATCACTGATCTATTCCCCCCCTTGTAATGCAATAAAACTGAAAAGTAATCCCAACAGACGCGATCTCAATAAATTATGTCGAAATCACTGATCTACGAAGCTTTGATCAACGAAATCAGCACAGGGAGACAGTCAAAATTCCCATGCAGTTCGACATCATCCATTCCCCAGCAGACACAATCTCAATTCCCGAGGTAATTCATCCCCCGACTGCCCGACCTCAGAAACAGTGTCGAAGTTTTCCATTCTACCTGTTTGGTTTTTCCCTCTGAAAGGGGCAGTATACAAGGAGATCCACTATCCCCCTTCCTATTCATTATTGCAATGGAAGGCCTGAGCAGCATGGTGAGAACAATACTCCAAAACAACTGGTTGCGGAGTTTCAAGTTGAATGATGGGGAGGAGCTGGTGACAGACCTCCAGTACATCAGAGTGATGCTAGTGGTCTTTGAAGCTGTTTCTGGCTTGAAAGTAAATTGGAGAAAGAGTAACATATCTCCCATCAAAGAAGTGAGTAGTATTCAGACCTTGGCTGGCATGTTAGGGTTTAGGGTGGGCAAATTACCTACTATCTACTTAGGTATGCCCCTAGGAAACAGGCACAAAGATGTGGAGATCTGGAACAGTATTATAGAGAAGACAATGAAGAGGTTGTCCCAGTGGAAAACACAATATGTATCATTAGGGGGAAGGGTTACTCTAATCAACTGTCTTTGACTCACTGCCCACCTATGTGATGTCCTTGTTCCCTATGCCTTCCAGTGTGGCAAAGAAGCTTGACAGACTCGGGAGGTTTTTTTTAATGTGTGGAAAGGCAACAAGGCTAAACTTGTATGCCAAAATGTGTAGATATTGACTCACATCACAAGAGGACCATTTGCTATTGAATTTGAGGGAGGGACTTAACAACATGATCAAGACAGCTAAAACAAATAGGTGGATCATGGGATTTGAAGTGTCTACAAACAAAGAGAGGAGTTTGGAGGTAACACATCTCCAATATGCAGATGACACTTTGATTTTTTGTGATGCAGATGAGGAACAACTAAGATACCTTAGGGTCATTCTGGCGCTTTTTGAAGGTATGTCAGGTCTTCACATCAACTGGGGAAAGAGCCATTTATATCCCATAAACATGGTCTCTAAGATGGAGCTTTTGGCCTCAGTGCTAGGAGGCGAGGTGGGAGCACTACCTGCTATCTACCTGGGGATGCCATTGGGAGCAAAATCACAGTCCAAAGAAATTTGGAATTCTGTCTTGGAGAAATGTGAGAAGAAGTTGGTCAGATGGAAAGCACAATATTTATCAAAGGGCGGCAGGCTCACTTTGATAAATGCAGTCTTGGATGCCCTTCCTACATACATGCTAACTTTGTTCCCACTATCTGCAGGAGTAGTACAGAGATTGGATAAACTAAGAAGGGATTTTTTCTGGCTAGGAAACAAGAAAAGAAAGGGATACCATCTGGTAAAATGGAAAGTTACGATCACGGGAAAAAAACCAGGAGGATTAGGCATCAAAAATTTGAAGAACCAGAGCAAGGCTCTAAAACTGAAATGGTTGTGGAGATATGCTCATGAACCACACTCAATGTGGAGCAAGGTGATTAAACTGAAGTACGGAGAGATGGATTCATGGGTCGCCAAGGAAGCAACCAATCCCTATGGTGTTACTGTTTGGAGATCAATTAGGAACTGGTGGCCTTTCCTAAGGAATCATACTACTATAACAGTACACAATAGTGTCGGGACACAATTCTAGAAAGATAGATGGCTTGATAATCAAAATTTGTCAGAGATCTTCTCTGACATCTTTGACTTAGCACTACATAAAGACAGAACAGTGGCTGAAATGTGGTCTCCCCATGGTTGGGATCTATCTCTCAGAAGGAATTTAAATGACTGGGAAGTTTGTAGATTAGTTGAATTCTTTAAAAGGTTGGAATCATTTCAAGGTTTGAAGGAAGGGGAGGACTGCCCTACGGTGGACAGAGCACAACAAAGGAAGATACAAAGTGAGCTCAGGTTACAAGGTCATGAACAGGGCTCCTCTAACCCTCAATTGGCCTTGGAGACAAATCTGGAAAACCAAAATTCCACTCAAGGTGGCATGCTTCACTTGGCTGCTAGCAAAGGAGGCAGTACTAACACATGAGAATCTGAGGAAACGAAACAACATTCTGGTGACACATTGTTGTTTATGTGGGGAGGCAGCTGAGACAGTTAGACATTTGTTCTTACATTGCAAAATCACTGATCAACTGTGGAAGATTTTCATCAATCTCAGAGGCATTCAATGGACAATGCCTAGCAAGATTGCTCTCTCAAGTTGGGAGGAGGCAGGAATTGAGGCAAAGAACAGAAGTTATTGGAGGACAATTCCAGCATGCATCTGGTGGACCATTTGGAGAGAAAGGAACGCTAGAAGCTTTGAGGATAGAAGCAGATCCCTACAAATGATCAAAACAGATTGTTATTATGTTTTTGGTGTACAAAGAGTTCCCCTGTAGATGCAGAAGCAATCCTAGAAGTATTAGAATCATGCTAGGCTTGCTGTTTTTGTTCCTAGATTTTCATACCTTTTTGTAAAGGGGCTTTCAGTACTACATAAGTACTGGTTTATAATACAAATCGTTTCCTTCTCAAAAAAAAAAAAAGTAACATAATTTGGTACTTGTTTAACTGGATTTACTAAACTCTTGCAGAGACGTATTTGCAAATTCCCCTTTCTTTATTACTGCAGAAGAAGCTGGTACATTAGAAGTCAGGTATCCAGAATTCCTCTCTATGGTGGCTTCACGTACATTTTGTTATTGTTGGACTAAATGTAAGACAATAATTGATATGATTTTCACAACTTGATCTAGAGCTTTCTTTTGGTTTCCAAATGCAGAAAAAGTGATGAGTACAAGGAAGTGAGTGTTCCAGCAGGAAAAACTCATGAGGTTTGTTTTTGCTTTGGGAGGATTGCTTTCTCTTATATCATGTGTCTTCTTATATTGGTGTTGCTAGTTCTGTAACTCTTAAGCAAGTCATGTGTATCTGTAGGTGTGTGTGTATATGTATATATTTATATAGTCGCTTAGTAATCTGTTCCACATGTATTTTATGTTGATATTTTTGTACCAAATCTGATAAAAATTTAACTGAATACATATTCAAATAACTTACTTTGAGTTGTAATGGGACTAAATTAGTTTGTGAGATAATTTTTGTAATTAGTTACTTCTGTTTCATGAGGAATAAAAATGGTACTCACTCCGTCCCATGTTATAGGAGTTAAGTTTGACTTGATACAGAGTTAAAGGAAGAAAGACTTTTGAAACTTGTGGTCTAAAATAAGCGATGGATGTTTGTGTGGCTATAAATCATTTCATTAAGGTGGACATTTTAAAGTTAAATTATTACATAATATAGAAATGTGATTCTTTTTGGGACGGACTAAAAAGGAAAGTAACTCATATAGATTGGGATAGAGGGAGTATGTATTTGTATCTCACCTAATAATTCTTTGTGATGATGTTCTTGGATATTTCCTTTTTGGTTTATGTAGTCATATGGTCAGAACTCCAAATCTTATCTAAAATTTTGAAAATGATGTTGACTTGGTCAATTTTCAAAGGGAATTTGCATTTGTAGTTCCTCAAATATCGGAAATTTCCGACTATGGTTCTTGTGATATTTGACTAAACACATTCAATCTTCAATTAATTGAAATTTACACTTCTGATTCGTTTTCTTGTGAATCTTCATAATTTACTGAATTATTAACAGCCATAACATTTAATTACCCTTTTGTCATGTTAAATCTAAGGGTAATATAACATTTAAAAGGGAATATACATAAGTTGCGCCTAAACTTGTGAAAAGTCATTTACACACCTAAACTCTGTGAGACCTCTTTCTCCCTTATTTTTTGCCTGAACTGGAAATAATACCACCTCGTTGAAAGAGTCCCAGAGCTATCTTTGGTGGTATTTTACACGCACCTGACACATATATAATACCCAATTATCTTAATTTATTTTGAACTTATTAGAACCTTCTTCCTTCTTTTCTTCTCTATTACTAGCTTCGTCATTTCTCCTCCTTTATCTATATATCTCACATGAAGTACGAGGTTCTCCACAAACATTTGATCTTTCAAGAATCAAGAGCTAGTTTAGAAAGCTACGTAGAAAAATGGTTGTGGGTTGGAAAAAAAGATGGAACTTGAAGGACTATTTTGTTTGTCTAAGACTGTTAATAAGTTCTGTAACTAAGAACACATGCTTTCCTTCTTTTCTTCTTCTTCCTTTTTTCTCTTTATTCTTCAATTTGATGAATTGGAGGGGGCGGGGTTTGCTTTTCAAAAATAGACTTCGAGTTCTGAAAGTGAAATTTTCATGTGTAGGTAGTAGGAAAGAGTTGGATGATTAACCAAGGACAAAAATGGAAATTGGAGGCAGATTCATGGAATTACATAGTGCTAGTGAATGGATCTGTAGGTCTTGGGCTGCTATGGGGTCTAGTAATTGAATGTTAATTGGACACTTAAGCTAAAAAAGGAATGATATATGATAGAAAGCTGAAGGAGATGTCGGGAATGGAAATCAATAAAGAATATAAGTAAGGCAGAGGAAATGATGGAAAAGAGAGTGGTGGGATGGAGGAGAACGGGGAGGTGGGGTGGTGGTGGGCGGGTTTGGTGAAAGAGAAAGAGAAAGAAGAAGAATAAAAAAGGAAAAGGGAATAAGCAAAGAAAACATAAAAAAAGAAAGAGATTTTTAATGTTAAATGTAATTAATTATATAATGTCCAATTGGATAGTGACACCTGGATAATTTAGTTTTTAGGTTAATTTTTCCTCTCATGTGCTTCCAACAAAGTGATCGCTGCCAAATCATCACTTGAAAGGTAATTAGTTCCACTGCGAACAAGAATAGGGGATAAGATTCCGCCCACAAAGTTTTGGTGCGCAAATGACTTTTTTGGTCAAGATTGAGGCATAACTTATGTATTTTCCCCTTTTAAAATAGTCTAAATATAACATATTTACTCCATTAAGGCTATGCAGTTTGGATCCTCCAAAAATGCTGCTGCACTGATGTCGTATCCTCCAAAAACGCAAGATGTACCCGAATTCTAAATCCTATGTGTTGATGAATTCTAGCTCTAGATTTGAGAAAAATACTATAAAGGGACAAAAACAGACATTTTAATTAATTGAAGGTTAAATGTGCTTAATATCATGTATCAAAAAACGAAAATAAGAATTTACCAATAATTGAGGGACCAAAAGTTTTGTTATCCCATTTCCGAATTTAAGATTATTATCAATGACTAAATCTCGTAAACAATGGTTAGTATTCTTTTTTTTCCATGAATAGTTTGGATTCTTTTGTCATGGAACTGCTGAATTTGTTAAGCTTGGTTTTGTGATTTTCTAAATGGAAAATAATGCTTTATTTGCATTTTGTGTCCACGCATGCATCAATATGATTGCTTCACAGTGTTGTTAATATTATTTGCTCTCTACTATTTCAAGACTCCTTCCCTCCTAAATTTTGGGTTGGAGTTCTTCACTCTGTAATCATATTTTAAATATTCGTACTCCTAAACTTCAATTGGAACTCCTTTTGATCTTCTTCTTGGCAAATTAGCTAGCTACCTATGACAATTCAAGGGTGTTTGGAGCTCTTGGTATCCAAATCTTAGTGATTGTTTCTTCTCATAAATCAAGTACAAGATCTATATATTGGTGTTCGTGTTTCAATTCAACAATGTTTAGATTTTATGTTGCAATGCCTGTTCCCCCTAGGTTTTGGTTAGAGATGGGGATGGGGGAATTGCATAGCAAAATACATTGACTATTCGTCTCTGAAAGACCTGGTTCCTGAAAGTTTGTACTTTGGAGCTTCATTTGGGGTAGTTAAAACTGTGTACAGTTGATTGATATATCTGTTATGTCAATGTTATTTTAGGTATCATTGACAGTCGATGCCATAAATTCATACATTGCGTGGGATTTCTCTTTGGTTCAAGGCAGAGTGGATATGGTAATATCCTTTTATCTTCCTATAGATGTACCTATTTGGGTATTGGTTTGCATGTTCTCTTGACACAGCTTCCCTTCTTGTTTTGATAGATTTTTTTGCTTTATACTGTCAGCTTTAGATTCGTGTCCATTTGTCAAAAGTTGATGTCCAACTTATGTCCTGCTTCAATTGGCTATGTCTTTTTTTTATGACAAGAGAAGCCCGCAGCTGCTACCCTTTGGGTGCTTTACCCGCTGCAATAGCTCGCAAACCACAAAAGAGAGGTAATCCGCACTAGGCAAGCCTGGTGCGACGAGCTTGACGCAGAAGGCAAACCCCTTGCTTTCACTGGTAAGGAGTTCCGAATTTGAGACCAATATGAAAATCCCAAGCCAAAACCACTGGGCCACCCCGAAGGGTCTTCTTTTGGCTATGTCTTCGTGGTGTATGGGCTATTGGCTTTCTTTCTATCCAAGAAACATATTCTATTTTTCCAAAACGAAAAATTGATCTCCTCCCTATTTATGTTGTTGAAGGAAACACACAAAAAGTGCATATTTTTTTGAGTAAGTAGTTTTTCATTATTAACAAAACAGGCAAAGAGATGCTTGTTTACGCAGAACAAAAATCCCAATTTTTTTTAGTCATACACAGAAATAAAGTCTATCAAAACCATTAGACTCCCTATCTTTTCCAAATTACACCAGAAGGCAAGATTCCATAAACACTTGAACTCAAGTTGTGGGCACACTCACAAACTCCATTGAAGCACCTCTGATCTCTCCCTCCATACTCTTTTTATGTTTCACTCCCCTCTATAAAGTCCACATAATTCAGGCTGGATTCATGTATCGAATTTTTCCAAAGGATTTTCTATGGTGGTCTTCTTACCCAACTAATATGCCACTCAGACATATCAGTAGTTTCTCTAGTTAGAGGAGTGAAAATTCCAGCAAACATGATCATGTGTGGTCTTTCTCCACATCAGGCTTACACATACCGCCTGCTTCACCTTGCTTCCATCTCATACTAGATATTTATTTGGCAGTGACTACTGCATTTGTAATTTGTCTCTTCTTTATCGAAGTATTCTAGGATTCAGGAATCAACTTGCAGAACATTTTTCAACCTCCCTGGCAGCTGTTTGGCAATGAACAATGCCTACCAAACTTATAGGCCAAAAATCTTTGACTTCCATTGCATTAAAAGAAGCATCACACTTCTTCCAAGTATAGAGTAGACTGTTTCTCGATTGACTTGCAGATTTTCCCAAAGCAAAACTGCATAGTTGAATTTCTCTCTTGTGGAGCATAAAGAAAATATTTCCTTTTCCACTTCAGTACCTTTACGTCTTGTTATTTCTGTTCTCTTTGTTCCTAGCAACTTTAGCTGCACAAAAGCGGTACCAGTTGAGAGGAAAAAAGGACATCCCGGTGTACTAAGCTCCTGCTATGCGCGGGTCCTGGAAAGGGAGGGACCAGTTGAGAGAATAATGCTAATTATTCTGTCATTTACATTTGGAGAATGTGCTGATAAATCCTTGCATATTAACATATATTTTGTCATCTTCTGTCAACATCTTTCATATTATCTAGTTTGTACTTGCTCCTATCCGGTGGCAGGAAAAAATGATTTTAGAAAATTACTCTCAAATTTCCCAAGAGACTACATGAAGCACCTGTCTTCTTTTATTCCTCTTTTTGTCATTCCTTTTCTTGTTCATTTTTTGGATCGTTTAATGGATAGGTCATCAGATATGAGGTAAAATTTGAATGAATCATTTTTCATTTCACTTTATCAAAAAATCATTTTTTATTTCAGTAAACTGTCAGATAACACTAGTAGATTTCTGTAACCAAGTCATCTGGGCTTATTTTGTTGTAACAGGACATTGGCTTTAGCATGGAGTATACAGATCCTTCTGGACAGAAGACGGTATGAAAGTGTATCATCTCGATTTCTTGTCATGTTTTCTCATAAAGTGTCTGCTGCAATTTTTGGTTTACTAAGATATCGCCACATGCTTTATTTAATCTTCTTTCTCTTATGATGTAATTTCTCTTCTCTTCTCTCACTCACATTGCTCTGGTTTAATTTTTTTGACTTGTCAATCAAACGCCTGACTCGCAGCAAATCTTACCTTATCGACGATATGGTACTGACCAAGTGAGTAATTACTTTGCTCCCTTACTATTTTAGTAAGTAAATTTGCAACCTCACCTCCTTAATGCTCATTTCTTCCAGGGGAACTTCTGTACGTGCCTGTCTGGAAACTACAAACTCATATGGGATAATTCTTATTCTACATTTTTCAAGAAGGTGAGTAAATAGTAATACATTGTTGAACCTTATTTTATTGAGGTTATAATTGTCTCCTTTGAAGTATTACGCCCTTTCCTGTTGGTATATCCAACAATGGTTGCTTTACGCTACTTATAGGTTTTCTTATTTCAGTAGAACTTGGTCTAGTGAAATTAGTAGTTCATGTAACTATTCTGTTGTATTCTTCCTTGCTCACAAAATAGGTGCCTGTTAATCTACATTGTCATGAACAATTGATTGCTTTACTGTTTTGTCTAATCGAAAAAGGAACATAACTATCTTAGGTTCATTATTTTGCTTTGATTGGCAACAGGTCTTGCGATACAAGGTGGACTGTATACCTCCAGTTGTAGAACCAGAGCTTTCATCTGATCAAGTAGATGAATGAACAGACGTATTTGTTCAGATTTGTGACTGCTGCTAATTGTCTATGAAGATACATCGTCTCATTTATTTGTATTCACGGCAGTTTTTTGTTTGTTTGAATTGTAAAAATCCATCCTATACCTCTTAGTCCTGATGCCATGCTGTAACCACCTGTTGTATTGATTGGTACCCGGATTTTGATGAAGTCTCAGCATTATTGATCCTCATCATACCTCTAATGTTGATCTTAGATTGAGGTCCATGAATTGGCTACCCTCCTGATTAAGCGAGTAAGATTTTCTAATCGTTTGGTTGCATTTCGAAAGAAAAAGGATTTGCAGTTCAGAGGAACTTTATCAAAGCCTGAAAGCTAGAGATCTGATGCCTGACTACATGAAAATAGATTGTATTTTGAAGAAAATCTACAAGATTCCTAATGACGTTCCTAGATAACTTCGAGCGTATTGAAGAGTGACCTGAACTGGAAAGCTATATACTTGATCTCTTCCTCACAATAGGTTGCTGTAGATGTTGCAGTTCAGAATCGTAGAGCATTGTCGTAACTCCCAATTGAGGGGATTTTGACTGCAGTTCTTGATGTGCCTAAAAGATGAACTCCATGAATGGCATAAGAACCATTTTACTAAACTTTACAGGCCCAAGTACCACATCTAGGACTTGGAGAGACATAAATAAACCATTCAGAAAGGAAGAGAAAAGCACCTGTGGTCGTTTACATAGAACAATAATAGAGATGTCACCTTAGTGAAGTATTGTTGATTGACCTATGGGCTTTGACAGACTAATGAGCAAGCATAATTGGTCAAAGTGTTGTGCCAGATGAGAGGTTAGTGACCTCAATAAGACCATCTCCAATCCAACGCCAAATTTGGTGTTTTGAGCTCCAATCCACACCAATTTTTACGTCAAATTTGGTGTGTGAATAGTGTTACACCAAATTCACCACACCAATTCACTTTTTGAATATTTTAATATTATTTCATTATACAAACTTTTAATTAAACATTACATAAATTGTATGTTTTAATTAAATCTCTTGTATATTTTATTATTTTTTATTTAATATTTTTATAATATTAATTTTAGATATAAAATTTAGCTTTTTTATAAATTAATTTTTCTATAAATGACTTTTTTTAAAAATTAAATTTATGTTAATTCTACTATAAATTATAATTGGATATAACTACAATTAATCTTCACAAAAATTAAAAATGCAAACATATAAATTTTTAAACAAATAATACAATGTACTTAAAAATAACCGAAAATAATAAACATTCAACAAAGTAGTAATTGACATTCACCATGAATTATATATGGTGAATGTTTTGGAAAGAATTTGTTTTATGAAATAAGAAAATATAAATGAAATAAGAAATAATAATATAATAATGAAGAGAGAGAAATATATTCAATTTTGGTGTAAAATTTGGTGCAGTGGATTAAAGTTAATTACACCAAAAATAGTGCTGACACCAAATTTGGTGTAAAATTTGGTGTTTGGATTGGAGATGTCCTAAAGTCATAATGAGAAGTTGAGTAAGGACAAATGTGACCCTTGTCCGCCTTAACACGAAGAGGTGCACTAAGAGTCTGTTTGGATTGACTTAAAAGTTGGTCAAACTCACTTGTAACTTGCAAGTTATTTTTAGCTTTTGAAAGTGTTTGACAAATTTTAAAATAAGTTAAAAGTCAAAAGTATGATTCTCCCTACTTTTTTTCGAGTTAAAAGTCATTTAAGTTTGACGAAAAATATTAGCTTAAAAGTAATTTTAAAAGTTACTGTTTTTAAGCCAATGCAAATGGACTCTAATAATAGAAAGAAATAAAATTTGATGTCGCTTGATGAATTTTTGAGTCCAAATCTCACTTGAATCCCTCAAACAAGTCCCAAATTGTAATTATGACTAGCAAGAAGTTCCAGATCTCAAAACAGAGTGGGTTGGAGGTCTTGTTCTTGAACTCGTGACTACTTTTTCTAAGTAATAGAGAAGAGGACCAAATGCCACCAAAAAACTCTATTAAGACAAAGATCACTATCAAAAATGTAGAGAAGGTAAGAAGGGCAGTTTGTTCTATTCACAAAACCAATGTTGACATCATTGGAGCATATATACTCTGATGGTATCTATATAATCTGATGATATCTATATACTCTGATAGTATCAAGTAATAATTGAATAATTTTTTCACTGAAACACTGTCTCTTTCTCCTTGATGCCATCAGATTATATATACTCTAGTGGTATCAAAGAGTATCTGAGTAGTGTTTTCACTAAAGCATTATTTCTTTCTCTTTGATACTACCAGAGTATATATATAATTTAATGGAATCAAGTAGTTAAAAACAGGGGGTATGTAAGTAAAATGGTAGTCATTTATAAATAGTTTTTTTCCCAATCATTTATAGGATGAATTAATCAATCAATATAAAGCTGAAAATAAACACGCTGATGTGGCATAGCTCATTGGCCAATATTACTAATTATCTATTTTCTCACAATTTTATTTTTTTTCCCTTCATTTTTCGTTAAAAAATTCCTACAAAAAAAAATACTCTCTTTCCTTATTAGTAGAATTTATTGCATTAAATTTAAAATAACTTTTCCTTCCAAATGTAACAGCTACGTAAAATTACTCCATTTCCTTATTAATAACACGTCAGTTCTCCAATTAAATCATTGTTGAATAGTATTGGAATTAAGACATTGATTCATTAACTCCATACAAATGACAGTAACGTTAATTTGCTATTATATTACAAAATAAATGGATTCAAGTATATATTTAAAATTAAATTACCAGTAACACTAACGTTAACTTTAATTGCGACAGTTCAATTTTTTTTTTTATAATTGCAACATTAATAATTATATTTCATATTTAAAAATGAAAATCTTTTTATATATTTTAATTTTTATAGAAGATATAATAATAAAAAGAATAATATTCATCTAACTCTAATTTTTATAAGAAAAATTATATGATAAGGATTTCATGAATATTTATAATTGTTTTTTATGCGTAAACATGAAGAGTTTTATCAAATTTGTATTTTAAAAATATTTTCTAAATTGATTAATGCAAATACGTTTCCTTGTTTTTAATAGTGGTTAATTATAACCGACCTGCTTTTTCTTCTCTATTTGTTCAACTATGCGTTTATTATTGTTAATTGAAGGTCCTCAACGAGAAACATTATAGGATTAGATTTTATTTGAACAAAATCACTTATAAGTTATTAAGAGATTAATTACTTAAATTAAAAAGTTGTATTAGAGTGATGAAGCTTTGATGTGATCTTGTGAGTAGTTTAAGTTGCTAACTTGGGTTAGTTCAAGAGGATAGTTCTAGAAAATTAAAATATAATTGATCGAGAGATAATTTTAGTAATAAGTTGAGACTCATGGTCGATAGAAAATAACTCAACCAGATTATAGTTAATACATTAGGAATTTGTTCTGAAAAATGAGTAAATCATTATCCTATAACTTTTATTATCGAAAGAACTTCATTTTATTTACCTGATAACTTTATTACTCCTTTTATATATTATTTGTTTGTCTAAGTTACGAAACAAAAAAATTATAACTCAAAAAATTTGATTAAATTGTTCTTGGTGATATGAAAGTGAAGAAATCTGTATCACCAATTTGATATAAGAACCTGGTTCTTGTAGTACTTTAACATAACTTTGTAACACAAAATAACAAAATTTTATTGGGGAAAGCCTCCTTACTCAAGGAAAGAAAAACCATGACCTACATCGTGTAGGATTTTCAGTAACTTTTCACTAACTTCAAAGAGGGTCTTCAGGTTACAACTCTATAATCTAAGGGACTAACTCTAGTACCTCAACTCCAACGATTAACTATAACCGTTAACTTTACTCTCCAAGAAGTCACAACAACTTCTTGTTACAACTCTTACAGGCTTCACTTTCAAACTTAGAATTATTACAACTCAATAATGATTCCAAGTTACTTTAATCACTACTAAAAAATTGCTAAAAAGCGACGGACGGCGTCTCTCTAAAAAGCGATGCCATTTGTCACACTGTTCGTCGCTTTTTAATAAAAATAATTATTTATAAAATTATTTTACAAAAAGCGACGGACATCATCTCTTAGTCCGTCACTTTTTTTCGCGGATTTTGCACCAAATATATATAAAATTAATAATTATTTATTTAATATAAATATAGACGATGTCTGTCGCTTTTAATTAAAAATAATTATATATAAATTTAACAATAGCGACGCCGTCCGTCGCTTTTGAATTTTTTTATTTTACTAATTAATTTTTTAATGAAAGCGACGGACAACATTTTTATGTCCGTTGCTTCTTGGTCAAATTATTTGGTCAAATATTTTAAATAAGCGACGGACAACGTCTCTATGTCCGTCACTTTTTGGTCAAATTGTTTGGTCAACTATTTAATGAAAAGCGACGGACTTAGAGACGCTGTCTGTCGTTTTTCATTAAATATCTGCTACATACAGACGCGATTTTCCCCCATTCTCCCCCATTTTTCATTTCTCAAATCCTCTCCTCTCCTTCTCTCCACTCCGCCATCGATCCGCTCGTGAGGAGCTGTAGCCATTGTCCGTCCGTCAGGAGCTGCCGCTGCCGCCTCCTTCCCCTCTCTCTTCATTCTCTCCTTCTCCTTTAAGGTTAGGGTTTTATTTTTAAAAATTCAATTATTTTTGATTTATTTGATTTTGTTAGTTATTTAATAGTAATTAGTTTATTGATTTTGTATTTATTGATTGTTAGTTTGAATTAGGGATTATGTGATTGTTAGTTTGTGTTTCTTGATTGTGAATTGAAAATTTTAATGTTAGGGTTAGTTTGAATTAGGGTATCTTAGGATTTGTTTGAATTTCGGTATTTCTTTATTTTGGGATCGTAAGATTAGTTTGATATTGGGATTGTAAGATTAGTTTGAATTAGGGTATTTAAGGAGTTGTTTGAATTTGGGTATTATTTGAGTTAGTTTGATTTTCGGATTTTAGGACTAACTAGAGTTTGAATTATTATTGAGATTTTAGGACTAATAGTTTGAATTTGGGATTAGGCATAGCTAGCTAGTTTGAATTTAGGATTTTAGCACAAGTTAGATTTTGGGACTTTAGGACTACTTTGAAATTGTGATTTTAAGACTAGTTTGAATTTGAAATTTAGGACTAGTTTAAATTATTATTGAGATTTTAGGACTACTAATAGTTTGAATTTGAGATTTTAGCACTAGTTTGATTTTCGAATTCTAGGAGTACTTTTAATTTGTGATTTAATGACTAATTTGAATTTGGAATTTAGGACTAATAGTTTGAATTATATTTGATATTTTAGGACTAATTAATAGTTTGAATTTGGGACACTAGCTAGCTAGTTTGAATTTTGAATTTTAGGGATTTGAATTACAACTTAATTAGAACTTATAATTAATTATACCTTGAATTTACTATAAATTGAACTTAATTAGGAATATGAACTTGAAATGTTGTTGACTTTAATTTATTAGAACTTAATTTTTATTCTTATTAGAATTTGGATTTTATTTGAACTTAATTAGAATTTTGTAGTACTTGAAAATCTTATTGACCTTAATTAATTTGAACTTAATATAAATTAATTAGAACTATATTAAACTTAATTAGTTTATAGTAACTTGAAAACTTAATTAGGAATTAATATAAACTTAATTTTGATCATCTAATTAACTAGAACTTGAACTTAATTAATTAGTATTGATTAATTAATTAAGCTTTAACTTTGTAGATCTTGAACTAATTGAACTTAATTAGACCAAACAAAGAATATTTTGAAGTTGAACTTAGACTTGAACTTGAAATTAGAACTTGAACTTGAACTTAGAACATGAACTTGAAATTAGAATTTGAACTTGAACTTAGAACTTGAACTTGAAATTAGAACTTGAACTTGAACTTAGAACGTGAACTTAGAATTTGAAGTTGAACTTAGACTTGAACTTGAAATTAGAGCTTGAACTTGGAACTAATTAGCTTGAATATACAACTAATTAAGTTTAGAAATTAGATATGAACTTGAATTGAAAACTTGAACTTATTAAAACTTGAATATATATATATATATATATATATAACTAATATTCTTGGATTTGAAGTTTATATTTAACTAATTTTAGAACTTTTCGTGCTAGGCAACCGAGGAAACTCAACATCTAAAAAAGTTGATACAAGACTTGCTTTTTTCATCGAAGTAGGAGATAAGGTTGGTACTTCTAAATTTCTAAAGTTCAAGTATTATTGTTTTCAATATTGTGTTTGTATTCATATAGTATTGATACTTAGCTTTAATTTTGTGATAATTTTTTTGTGTCCATCGAGTGTTTGTTAAGCATAAGTACCAACACTAGTTGATCCTATTGATGACAAAATTGATTTTCTTGCAAGATCGATTTGTGTCCATCTAGTGTTGATATTAAGCTTTAATTTAGGAATAATGTGTTTGTTTAGCATAATTACCAACACTAGTTGATCCTATTGATGACAAAATTGATTTTCTTGCAAGATCGATTTGTGTCTATCTAGTATTAATATTAAGCTTTAATTTAGGAATAATGTGTTTGTTTAGCATAAGTACCAACTCTAGTTGATCCTATTGATGACAAAATTGATTTTCTTGCAAGATCGATTTGTGTCCATCTAGTGTTGACACTTAACTTTAAAGAGTTGTTAAGTTGTTAAAGTTAAAAAGTTGTTAAGTTGTTTAAATAAGTTAAAATAAATAATGTGGTTTAGTAGGTGGATTTAGTTGTTTGAATTAAGTCAATACTAAACTAGTTAAAGTTATAAAGTTGTTTAAATAAGTTGAATTAAATAATGTGGTTTGTTGATGGATTTAGCTGTTGGAATTAAGTCAAAATTAAACTAGTTAAAGTTAAAAAGTTGTTAAGTTGTTTAAATAAGTTAAAATAAATAATGTGGTTTAGTTGGTGGATTTAGTTGTTGTATTAAGTCAAAACTAAACTAGTTAAAGTTGTTATGTTGTTCAAATAAGTTAAAATAAATAATGTGATTTAGTAGGTGGATTTAGTTGTTGGAATTAAGTCAATACTAAACTAGTTAAAGTTATAAAGTTGTTTGAATAAGTTAAATTAAATAATGTGATTTAGTTGGTGGATTTAGTTGTTGTATTAAGTCAAAACTAAACTAGTTAAAGTTGTTAAGTTGTTTAAATAAGTTAAAATAAATAATGTGGTTAAGTCAATACTAAACTAGTTTTAGGACTACTACTAGTTTGAATTTGGGATTTTAAGTAATTATTATAAATATATATTAACTATGAATTAATTTAGTAAAATTATTATTAAATTTTATTTATAATATAATTGAATATCTATATTTTTGTTGATGGATCATCATTTGTGCATTATGAAACTGGTGCTGGTTTGAAACTTGAGTTTATTGACGGTGTTAGAAATTTTATTGAACATACAGTGACACTTGACATTTTCAAGAATAATGGATTGGTTAGGTGTCCTTGTAGTGCATGTAAGAGCTTAAAATTTTTTAAACCAGATACAGTTATGGTTCATTTGTATCGTAATAGATTTAAGCCTAGATATTTTGTATGGATTGATCATGGAGAAAGTGATGGATTGAATGATATGTTTTATAATTTGATGCCTGTGGATGTATATAATATGGTTGCACTACATGGCCAAACTAGGATTGAACAGGTTAGGATTGAAGATGATAGAGTTCATGAAATGATCAATGATGCTTTCGGGGTTCAAGGTGGGATGAAACCGAAACAATATTTTGATGAAGCTCCTAATGAAGAAGCAAGACGCTTTTATGATCAATTAAAAGAGTCTAGTCGTCCACTATGTGAAGGGAGTCTGCATTCTGCCTTGTCAATTGCGGTTAGATTAATGAATATTAAATCAGATTGAAATGTTCTTAATGTGGCTATGGACTCAATGGTTGATCTTTTAGGTGAACTAGTCAATCCGGAGTTTAACATACCAAAGAACTTCTATCAAGCAAAACGTTTGGTGTCTAAGTTAGGATTGATGTATGATAGAATTCATTGTTGTGTTAATGGTTGCATGTTGTTTTACAAGACTGACAGTGAATTAGAAAATTGTAAGTTTTGTGGACATGCTCGTTATAAGAGGACTCCGGCTGAAAAGATGGTCCCAGTTCAGGCGATGCATTATCTACCTCTCATTCCTAGGTTAAAGAGGTTGTATGCATCGATAAGGTCTTCCCCACATATGAGATGACATCATGAATATAGAAGGCCGCCAGGTGTCTTGTCTCATCCATCTGATGGTGAAGCATGGAAGCATTTTGATAATGTATATCCTGATTTTGCTAGTGATAGGATTGTGTTCAGATAGCTTCACACCATTCTCTTATAATGTTTTACCTTATTCATGTTGGCCGGTTTTTCTTACTCTGTATAATCTTCCTCCTGAAATGTGCATGATCAGTCCCTACATATTTCTAAGTTGTGTTATTCCAGGTCCCCGTAATCCAAAAAGTTTGATTGATGTCTATCTACAACCATTGATAGATGGGCTCAAATAATTGTGGTTTGAAGGTGTTTTGACTTATGATATATCAACTAAGCAGAATTTCGTTATGCGTGCTTCTTTAATGTGGATTATTAATGATTTTCCTGCATACGGGATGTTGTTTGGTTGGATGACAGTTGGAAAGCTAGCTTGTCCGTATTGCATGGAAAAATAGTAAGGTATTCATTTTAAAGCATAACAGAAAAAATACATGTTTTGATTGTCATCGTTAGTTCTTGCTAATGGACCATGAGTTTAGAAAGATGAAAAATGCATTTAGGAAAAATAAGATTGAAAGTGACCCCATACCCCCATTACTCACAGGACATCAAATTTGGAAGAGAGTTTCTCAATTACCTAAAGTTACAGAAGCTTCACCTTCTAGACTTCTTGGATATGGTGTTGAACATAATTGGACCAAACAAAGCATATTTTAGGAGTTACCGTATTGAAAGGACAATTTGCTACGACATAATCTAGATGTGATGCACATTGAAAAAAATCACTTTGACAATTTGTTTAACACAGTGATGAATGTTAAGGGTAAGACAAAAGACAATCTAAAAGCTAGAATGGACATAAAGGAATATTGTAGGAGAAAAGAGTTATGGCTGTAGGAATTACAGAATGGTAAAATAGTTAAGTCCAAAGGCAGCTTTTCATTCACATTAGATGAGAAACGTGAAATTATGGAGTGGGTTAAAAATTTGATGATGCTGGAGGCTATGCTTCAAATTTAGGAAAGCGGGCAGATATGAATGAAGGAAAATTGATAGGTATGAAAAGTCATTATTGTCATGTGTTCATGAAAACTTTAATTCCTATCGCTTTTAGCCATCTACCCGAAAGGATATGGAAACCAATCACAGAGATAAGTCTTTTTTTTTTAAAGATTTGTGTTCTGAAATATTGTTGAAGAGTAGTTTAGACATGATGGAGGAAAATATTCTTGTTACTACTACTAAGTTGGAGAAGATATTTCCATGTGGTTTCTTTGATGTGATGGAGCATCTTCCAATTCACCTTGTACAAGAGGCCCATCTCGGAGGTCCGGTTCAAACAAGATGGATGTATCCATTTGAAATATTCACTAAGTCATATATATTCGCCAAGTCTTTTATATATTAACATATATATACATATATACATGCAGAAAAATTGATAGTTCGAAGCAAACGATTAAGCAAAGAGGAAGGAACGAAGGATCATTTGTTCAAGGTCATATTGGGAGAGAAACTAGTGATTTTTATTATTATTACTTTGGTGATGATGTGTCATGTAGGAGAAACAGGCTCAATCGCAATGATGAAGGCGATATTGATCCTTTATTTCCACTGATATCAATTTTTAATCAAAATGATTGAGGATCTAAAAAATGTGGAAAGTGAGGCTTCACTGATATGAAAATGCAATCAGCTGTGATACATATTTTGCTTAATTGTCCAGAGATTCAATCATATGTCAAGTAAATGTTAAAAATATATTATTAAATTACATACTAATAAGTGATCATTAACTAACGAAATACTTGAATGTAAAATTATCAGCTTATTCGTAAACATATAGGGTAATGAAGCCATCTATACAAAATTTTTCAAATGGCAGAGGAACTATGTAAGTGTGCAAACTAAGTATTTAATAATATATTCATGTTATACTAAATTATATTACTTGAAAAAACAATCACGTAGGTTTACGATGAATAGTCAAGTGTCCAACATTTGCAATTAGTGAAAGAAGTTGCACTTGTATCTGAATCTCAAGTACTGACAATGAATAAATATTGTGTCAATGGTTTTAAATTTCAAATTGAAGAAGTTTCTAGGAACAAGAAAACAAATAATAGCGGTGTCTACATACAAGGTAATGTTGATGGTACTGGTCAAACTATTGAATATTATGGTGTCATTCAAGAGATTATTGAAGTGAGGTATTCAGGTTGGCCTAAGAAGAAGATTGTATTGTTTCGGTATAAGTGGTTTGACCCATCACATAGAGGCACAAAGGTGGACCATCAACATAATATATTTGAAGTTAAGCACACCATGAAATATTGAAGTTATGATCCTTTTATTATTGCATAAAATGCTAAACAAGTGTATTATGCTCCATATCCATTGCGTAGAGACAAAGCTGATTGGTGGGTTGTTATATAAAGTAAGCCTATGGGAAGAATTGAAATTGATAATGTCTTAGATGTGGTGTATCAAAATGATGTTGCAATTGTTCAACAAGAAGTTGATGTTAAATTGAAAACCACACTACAACATCCTCAACACATATTAGAAGAAGTATCTGATGATGAGACACTGAATGCTGAGGAAGAAATATCCGAGAATGAGGAAAATGAATCATTTGATGATGAAGAATGGGACGATAATGAAAATGAAACAACTGAGGAAGAAGAATGGGAGAATAATGGAATTGAGACAAGCGAGGAGGAATAATGTAGAATGAAAGCTAGCTAGTATATATATGTAAGTGTATTTTGCTAATTTTATTTAATTTATAATTTTTATATATATTATACATGTAAATTTGCATACAGATGTCATCAGGAGGTGACGATGATAGAAATCACGAGCATCTTGGAGTTAGCCAGACTAAACAGGCTAAGAAGAAGAAGTCTAGGAGATCGATAGATCTTGAGGATATTGCAGGATCTATTTCTTCTACGCTAGAGCACATCAGCTATGATACTTATTTATTTGTTGTTCCGTTTGGTACGATAAATCCTCAACAATATTATCCTAATTACCGTCGACCAGTCGGTGCTTCATCTACTTCACAGGCATTGCCTTCACGATGCTACGAGGACCTACCTTTACAAGCTATTCATCGAGCACGACCCTTATCGGCAAGTACTCCATCTCTCATAGGTACATCTCCTCAGTTATCTGCCATGAGGCTTGGAGATTCTAGTAGCGAGCAGTCAGATGTTATGGCCGATACGCCTCCATTGACTCAGTGTTTTATACATCCTGATGTATCACCCTTGTCTACAGCTACACCTAGTGCTACACCAGATGATACGATGCTTGCTTTAGCTCCTGGCCAAAAGGACAACCTTGGTAGAGTCATGATTGAGCCGGATGGATCATTGTAAGTTTGTTTTGTTATCTATTTGTTAGTTTATTTTATTTATTTCTTGTACTTTAATATATTATTCATGAACTGACATATTCATTATGTGTTATGCAGGTGACATCCTGCAAAGGATGCTGCTCGGGCTTTAAAAGACTGTGTTAGAAGACTCTATCACAGGCTTATCATTCTTGGAGCGAGATTCGAAACAGTATACGCTAGGGCGATGTTTAATAACTTTAAGGTATATATTTTTTAGTTAAGTTTAGTATACTTTACTTTTTTTTATTATCGATCTAATTAACATTATTCAATTTTTTTTCAGACTATGTGTACTTGGGAGTCGAGGTACAATTTGGTCATTGGGACCACATTTGAGAGGAAGACATCCGCCAGACTGTCTAGCTGGCTAAAGAAAGTTCAGGATAGTGGTGAACGTCACGGTTGGATGTTGCCTCATGTTTTTGATGAATTGGGTCAGTATTGGAACACAGATAAGTTTAAGGAAATATCAGATCAAGCCAAAAAAGCTAAAGGCAGTCTTAAAGGTGGCTCGTTGCACACCAGAGGTGCAAAGACGGTTGGAACAATTGCATGAGAGATGATAAGTTCTAATTCAAACTTTGAAATAAATAATTAGTTGATTCATATATATCGTTATAAATTTCAGTTTTTATTTATAGACAAAAGAATTAGGATGCACTCCCATTGAACCGGAGGTTTTCAAGAAGACTCATATCAAGAAGAAAGGGCCGAACGAACTTTTGTAACTTATTTAATATAAATAATATATATTAATAGTGAATATATTTATGATATGTATATATATTTATGTCAATTTTATATTTAATATGCAGAATGACTTTCATCAATACGTCACTGAGAATCTAGATAGTTTGGTCCAATTGACACCTAAACATTCCACTCATATTTGGAAAGAAAAAATGGTAGGGGGGTCACACAAGGATAGATTCTATGTCTAGGCTCTCGAAACGATGTAAGACGACTCCAGTCAGGCATAGAAGGAATTGGATCGTCACATCAAGCCGAGGCATTTGACGGTGTTCAGATTGCTGCTATGTCGACTCAAATAGCTAAACTTACAGCGGCACTGACAGAGTTAGAGTGGAGAAGAATAGCTGAACAAGAAAGCATGAGTGAGACCGTTCAGCAAATCAAAGAACAAGTGATGAACCTCGCTCGTTGACCTACTCCTTCAGCTCCCGATGACACCGACGATGAGAGTGATGAGGATGATTATGTAGATCTCACTCCTTAGTTTAGATCTCTACACATTTATGAACTTTTTAAAACGAATCTTGAAAGATTTTATAATTCTTAAATTTATGATTTAGATACTTTTGAATGTTATTTTATGATTTGTTTAGATTGTTTATAATCGTTTGTTTGATTGGGCTGAATAGTGTAGAATTGAATTGAATTGAATTGCGTTCAGTAGAAACTGTTAGTTTCTGTTGCCAAAAATATTTACAGGAAAAGCGACGGACTGCGTGGTTTTGCCCGTCGCTTTTCTGGATTTTATTTTTTTAAAATCCCAGAAAAGTGACGGACTCCGTGGTTTAGTCTGTCGCTTTTTCTAGGTTTTATTTTAAAAAATCCTAGAAAAGCGACGGACTGCATCGTTTTGTCCGTCGCTTTTCTTAAATTTTTTAAAAATATAATTTCCAGAAAAGTGACGGACAGGGTCGCATTTTAGAAATAAAAAATTTGAAAATTAAAAAAAAAAAAGAGACGGATTCCATCGCTTTTATGAAAAAATTTTACAAAAAGCAACGCAGTCCGTCGCTTTTTGAAAAACGTTGACTTAAAAAGCGACAGAAGTGACTGCGTCGCTTTTCCGTCGATTTTGACTCGAAAAGTGACGCAGTCCGTCGCTTTTTGCCGTCTTTTTTTGACAATTTTTTAGTAATGTTAGCAAATGAAAATGTAATTGGAAGGAGCATTAGTTAAAATATTAAAATCTTCAAACATTATTTATAGCAACCAAATCAAAGTCTCAACTTATCTTTGATTAAAGGTATCCCGTGAGATTAAAAATTTATTAAATTAAATATTCCTCTAATATAATCTAATTTCTAAATACATCTCTTGTATTTTAAAATATAACATTTACACCATTTATATTATGAAAATATCATACATTTATACTCTCTATGAGTTATAGCCATGACTAAATATATTAGTAAAAGATACGAGTAAAATTATTAATAATACAAATTACATAATAGGATATTTCAATTATTATTAGTAACTTTCTCGCACTTAAAGCATACAAGTTATTTTATTTTTATTTAGTTATAATATTTTATATATAATATTTAAGGGTGTGATCTAGTCATCAATAAAGTGGTTGAAAATCATGTTATCTATGATTTTCCCCATCTTCTAGCTTTGTGATAGAGTTATCTAGTACTTATTATTGTATAAGGGAACATATGTTCCATGAAATTAGTCAAGATACACGTAAAACTGACTTGGACACCACAACTATCAAAATATATAGTAATAAAATATTTAAGGGTGTGACCCAGTGACCAAATAAAGTAGGTTGAAAATCATGAGATCTGTTATATTTTCCGATCTTTTAGCCTTGTGAATAGAGTTATATGATCCTGTTATTGGTATGAGGTAACATATATCAAAATATATATTTTATTATATATTAATTTCTCATTTTTATAGCGCAATCTCCCGTTAAAATCTGTTACGCACATTTATTTGGTGTTATAACTCTACTTACAGTTTAATAACTTTCTTTGGTTTTAATTTATACTTTATATTCATGTTAAAAAAATTATTTAATGCATATAAATAATTTATTAGAACCAATAAACGGTTTTTTCTAAAATCAAAACTTCACAGGGTTACTCTCGCATTTGCCTGTTGGTGTACATTGTACACCAATTGAGTCCACGTACGAAACAAAAGAATTATACACAAAATAAAAATAAAATTATGATTAATTTTATCAATTACATTTATTTATAAAAGAATGAAAGTAATGAACAAAAGAGATAAAATATTTATATAATTCATGTGAATGCATCAAACACAATAAGTTGTATTATTGAATAAATATAAGTTTATTTACTTGTATGGTAAATCTAAATGTAATAAATTTATGAACTTATTTTTCTTGCTCTTTTCTTTTTTAACATTATATTTGTGCAAAGCTTCTCTTACCAAAATATCAAATTGAAAAATGAAATGTTATTTGTTAATGAACTGTATTTCGGTACATATATATCATCAATGAAAAAACAACAACTATATATGTACCAAAAAAATAAGTTTCAATGTTGAATATCTTTTGAGAAAATAGTCAAATATCTCCTTAACCTATTATCGAATTTTCAACTACACACTTATAATTTACGGGAGTCTTATCACCCCCACTAGACTATTTTAAAATGGAATAATTACACCTTTAGATGCTGACATGGCACAGAGTTGGACACTGGAAGTCAGAAGAATTGGTAAATAATATTATAATAATATATTTAATTTAACTTCTTGTTAAATATATGTTTTTTAACTTTTCTCTTTTAAGTTTTTTGTTTCTTTTTCTTTTTTTTTCCCTCTCTTTTTCATTACTCAACATTCACCCAAACCATCATTTCCTCCACCTTGAACCACCATCACTGCACTAACCATATTTTTTTTAATCCATTTTCTAATATTTTTTTTACAATTTGCTTCACTAGTTTCTACAATTAACGCTGCAAATCATCAAATAATCTTAAAATTATTACTTATATTATCGAAAAAATCTAATTTTCCTTAATTATCTCACTATTTCAAAAAAAAAATCACACAGTAACGACCAAAAAAAAAAAGCAGAAGAAGAAAGATAGGAGAAACAAAATTAAAAAAAAAAAAGAATTATTAAACACCTTCCATCATAAAAATCCATTCTATTATTGATTTTTTTAAATTATTGGATAATTTCAGTTAATTAAAACAATTATGACTATAAAATAGATTTTTTCGATCATGAATTTCATAAACCAAACTAAACATGAATTTTGGGTATATGATCTGGGTCATCATCCAACTTTTTTTCATTTTTATCAATCTCAAGTTAATTTAAAATATCAACACCATTAATCTACCTTTTCACCGATTTGGGGTCAATAACATACATTAACCATCAGATCTTATATTCAATCTCTATTGTTGTTTGGTGAAGACCAAGAATTTAACCATCGATAATCCGTAAATAAATTATTACAAATTTGGTGTCATGGAGACAAAGAAATAACATAATAAAAAAATTCAAAAAAAAAAAAAGAAAATAGATGAGTGATCAAGCTTATCAATGTGCCTGAAGGATGCTATAAAGTGATGAAAAAATGATAGTAATAAAAAACCTTCAATTTTTTTTCGTGGGTGAGTGCTTTGGAAGAGGGAATGAAAACAAAAGAGAAAACAAGAAGAAGAAGTAGAAATAAAAAGATTAAACATATTTTTGTAATTAATGAAAAAAGGGATAAAGAAAAAAAATATAAATAATAAAAAATAATAGTTGGAGCTAGTGCGCATCACTGCATATTGAGAATGTGGTTGTCTAGTTTTAGGGTGGTATATATTTTGTTTTTAAAAAGTTCAGCGGTAATAGGACCCCCGCAAAGTATAAATATATAGTTGAAAATTCGATAATAGATCAAGGAGGCATTTGTCTATTTTCTCAATATCTTTTGATTAAAGATAAAAAAAAATACTTACAACTCCATCATGATCCTTATTGATATTTATGTTCTTTTCTACTATTTTCTTCGTTTCAAATAAAGTGATCTAGTTTGACTTGACACAAAATTTAAAAAAATAAAATGTTATCAAAAATATAAAATTATTCTTTTTGAAACAAATTAAAAAAACAAGAGATCATTTTTTTGAAACGAGGGAGTACTATTATTATGTTCAAAGATACAGTAGTAGGAGTAGTAGAGTAGATCTTAGTAGTTGCAGTACTTTTTTATTACTACTATGTATATGTATGTATTAAATGAGTTTTGCATTAGGTAGAGTAGTGGGGCAAAGAGTCAAACAAGAAGAAAAGCAAAGGAAGATCCAAAGAGGGGAAAAAGCATAGAGATGATGATGCCGTTGAAAGCAAAATGTCAAACACTAGGTTGTCTTTTGGGGACTGACACCCTCCTGCCTCGACCAACTAACTCTTTTGACATGTCCTCTCACTTACCAGCCCTCTTTGAACCTATCTCATCCTTCTATTCACACACCCTCACTTTTTTGATATCTTTGGTATTTTTATTAAATTTTGAGATTTTTTATTTGATATTTAATATTTATATTGAAATTTAGTTAAATTTGAATTTGCATCGAAAAGTTTCACATTGAAGTTAAACCACTTTTTTTAACAAAGGCAATTCATATTCAAGGGAGCTCAAATTCGAGACCTCTTGATTAAGGATGAATGAATATTTATCACTCCACTATAATCCTTATTATAATCCTTATTGGTTATTTGAATTCATGGTATGTGGTAGTCATTTGACGAAAAAATGCTTTTTATTAAAGATTTTTGGTATAGTTAATTCTGTGCACCACAATGGCACAATCCACAATCTTTAATGGTACTTTGTTTTTCAATTTTTTCCCTACAAGTCCACATTTTCCTTTAGACGAGCATTCTTATTATTATTTCATTTGAAAAAATAGAGGAGTTATTTTTAATAGATTTTGGATTTTAAATAATTTGAAAAACATATTATAGAAGTGAAAGCCTTTAACAAAATAATAGTATATAGAAAAAGTTTCAAAAATGGAACTATCACAAAATAATATGATGATTCAAATACAAGTAACAACGATAATAATACAAATAAAAGGACAAGAAATTATAAAAGTAATATTACGACTACTAATATAGGAGAATATGTTTAACAACATTGAACTACATACTAACCTACTACTTATCGAGAAAGTCAAAATGACTACAAAACTAAGTATGAAATCAAAAGGGCAACATTTGGATAAAGTTGTTATCAGAGTTTGGCTCATGTTACAATGAGCCTTACAAGATCATTCTTACATGAGTCTACCCTTTAAAAAAAATGTGTTGCCTTTGAAAAATTAATATTTGTTTTTTCATTATTTATTTAATCATGAAACACAACAACAAAACGATTAACTAAAGGGGAAAAGATGTGAAATATATCCAAATTTTGACCGAAAGTATTGTATCGATACCAAATTTTGAAAATGATCTTTTACCCCTGTACTATTTAATAATATATTTTAAAGGTATATATGTGTCCACATGAACATTATAAATATTGCATAATTATAAATAGTAACGTGTCTACATGAACACATATATACCTTTAAAATACACTATTAAATAGTGTAGGAGTAAAAGGTCCTTCATAAAGTTTGGTATTGTAACGACAATTTCGACCAAAGTTATTTTTCAGACTCATTTCCTTAAATAAATAATGAAAAGAAATATTAATTTTTTTAAAGTTAGTGTCGTCCTTTTAGAGGGAAGGTTCATACTCAAATTTGTTTCCCTTTGAAAATTTTACTCAATTTTATTAACTTTTTGACTCAGGACTCCTAATTTATATGTAGTTTTCTCCTCAAAATATTTCCAGATTTTTTTTGTGTTTATTTTTTCAGAAGCTGCAAATTCTTTAAATTTCATTTTTAGGATTAGTCTTTTTTCTTTCTTTTTGAGAGTGTTATTTTAATTCGTTTATTATATAGATTTTAAAAATAGTTTTTGTTTCTTTTTTCAAGATTTGTTTTAATATTTCACAAGTTACGATATTTTTGTCCTAATTGAATGTAAACTAAGTTTTATTTTTGAGAATATTATTATTATTTTGTTATTAAATGAATATTAAGATAGGTTTTTTCCTTTTTAAATTGAAACTGTCACATGTAATAAACAGTGAGTCTACCTCCTTTATGTTGATTTTTTAAGATAAATTTAATACCACAAAATTAAATTACATTTCACTATATTTTATATATTTTTAGTATAAGATTATAAAATTTAAATTTTTTGTTTTTTTATTTATATATTTGTAATTATAGACCTTATTCCATTTTTACGTTTAAAAATTAAGATAGCTTCATCCACTGGTTTTATCGTCCTGCCGACAATTCCATAGAAAGCAATGCTGAGAGTATCCGATCCCCAACGACCTTTTTGGCTATCTTATCTCGAGCTGTGAGCTATCATAGGAACCACCATATTTGTGTCCGTGTCCATTTGTTAATGATCTACTTTGTCCGTTAAAAAAAAGAAAAAATTATTTTTTGTCAAAATTTAATTAAAATGATATTTTATTATGTTATTTTATCTTTTTAAATATATTTATTCTTCAATTTTAATAATCTCTCCGTTCTTAATTACTTATTCACTTTTAAATTGACATGTCTTGAGAAATCAATTAATGACATAGTGAATTTACTATTTTACCTCTATTAATTATGAAATAGATGAAAAGTTCTGCGTTATTCAAAGTAATTGGTCATTTAATTGAAAGTATAATAGGTAAAAAAAAATTGTCCTTTCTTGATTTGTCAAAATGGACAAATAATTAGGGGCAACTATAAAAGAAAAAATGGACAATTAATTAGGGACAGAGGAAGTACATTTTAACTAAAAAATGGAAAGAACATTAGTTTATTTTAAAATTAATATTATAGTATTTTTTAATTTTCTGGCCAAATTCTGGCCATTTAGCACTTACCTAAAAAAGTGGTCTAGTTTGATTTAGAATAAAGTTTAAGAAAACAAAAGAAGATTTTTAATCTTGTAATTCTAAATTAAAGTTACGTCAAATATACCAAAATGTCCTTTAATCTTGTGGCCTTAAACATGTCACGTAAAAAATTAAAGTTAAAGTGTTGCCAAAAAAGGAAAGAGATCATTCTTTTTTAAACAGACTAAAAAAGAAACCAGGTCATTCTTTTTTATAAAGAGGGAGTATAAATTATTCTAGCATTAAGTCGTTTGGTGTGAATATATCTCAAATTATCTAAATACATACGATTAATGTATTGTCTTGCCTATATTGTTATTTTGTTGATGTTGATTGTTATCAATTATGTTATGACGTTATTTTTTAACGGAACATATTCACTATAAAATGATAATATAAATTAATGAGTATTTTTAATAATTTTTATAACTAATGGATATAATTCATATTTTTTGAAATAATCAAATATTTTAGGAAAAATTTGGGACCAAACGCCCAAACATATGGTGAAACACCACCCAAATCTAATTTGCCAAGAATATTTGAGAATTTGGGGCCAAACACTAGCTTAATTTGTTGTTTAGTTGGTAAGTTTGAGATAACTTATCTCGAGATTTATAATTAGTATCGAGATAAAAATTATCCTTTCTCTTGGGTGGTATAGTAATCTCGGTATAACTTATCCCGAAACAAAATAAGTAAATGATAAAAAATATCCCTTTAAACTCTTTCTATACATCACTTTTCATATTCGTGAATGACATTTTTTAAAACAAATAAAGTGTTCTTATAATATATGCAATGAATATTATTTGAATACAACAAACCAAACACACAACAAAAAATAATCTCATCATAACCAGTTCAATCATAACTTGAATTCAAACCAAACAACTCCTTAGTATTTTTCACATTTTTAAAGTTATATTTATATATTTAAACACAACTTCAATATAGCAAAAAAACGAAAAGAAATATTTTTAATCATCTTCTTCAAATTTGACATTTTTTATGTCGAAATGCCTACTTATTTTAAATCAAATCTAAGGAATCGTTTGGTTGTGAAGTAGTTATCCGAAATAAATTATTTCATTACAAGTTATTTTATTATGCATATGGACTAAGTTATTCCATCACTATAATATAAATGAAAAGATAAAAAATCTAAAGACTATCTAAGCTTTCAATCAAATGTACGATAAAATAATCTTATATTTTAGGGAAAAAGGACAAATATACCCTCAAACTATCGTAAATGATACGCGGATATCCTCCGTCATGCTTGTGGGTTATCGGTGCTCGTACCCTCCAAAAATTAGAGCATATATGCCCTTTATACTAACAGATATACATGTGTTTGTGCCACGTGTTCCTATTTAGTTTTCCGTTAGAGTGAATGACATATATACTCTAGTTTTTGGACGGCAGAGACACCAATTTTCCAGAAATATGACAAATAATATCTACATACCATTTACGATAGTTCGGAGGTATATTTGTCATTTTTTTTCCTATATTTTATCTCAAATTTACTACTCCCTCTGTCCCAATTTATGCGACTAACATTTTTTTTAGTCAATCCCAAAAAGAATGACACATTTCTATGTTAAGTAACAATTTAACTATATAAATTTCTATCATTCATTTTGGAGCACAAATTTTAAAAGTCTTCATTTCTTTCTTAAATTCTGTGCCGAATCAAATTTTCTCACATAAAATGGGACGGAGGGAGTAGTATTCTATATACTCCCTCCACTCCATATTAAGTAAATTTTTGAGGTGTTTCACACCCTTTAAGAAAAGTAAATTAAGACATAAATTGAATCTAATTTTTCATTTTTACCCTTTTTAATTATTGTCAAATTTATGATTAAAATAACTAAATATTAATTAATCACCAATTTCATAACTAACTAATGAAGGATAAAATTTAAAAATAATCTGAATAATTAAATTAATTTAAAAAATCTGAAAAATTAACTTAGAAAGACTACCTTACAATGACTCTAAAGTTAAAAATTTATGTGGACCGGACATGTAAGTTGATGAAGAAGTAATAAGTAGCTAAAGTCAAACGGACGAAGACGACTCACTAATCGAGATGAGAAAGAAAGCAAAGAAGAAGAAAACAAAAGTTTCCATCATTTCAGCCAACACCTACCCTTAACTTGCCAGAGAAAGGTACCTATCTCCACTGAACCACTGCTCAGAAAAACTTGAAAACCCCTCGTGGACCCAACAATTTCTATCAACTCTCTTCATTCCATAACTATAAAATATATATATATATATATATATATATATAAACTATACTATATACTATGTTCACAATACTCTACTATGTTCACAATATCAACATTGCAATATACATAGAAAAATCTAGTGTCATAGCACTAATAGCCGCAATAATAATTGAAAAGCAATGTTGGGGAAAAAGAGGAAAAGATAGCTCATGGATTACAATTATTTTTTAATATGATATGATTAATAAGTTTTCAACAACTTCGGTACTTTATGTCGTCAATAAATTCTATTTTTCTTAGCCACTTTCTCATTGGCAATACTGAAATTGCATATAAATCCAAAATGCAACCAGTCAAGTGTTTATAAACAAGTATAGTAGAGTTGCCCTAGGTGAAGGACGTGTTGCATTGTGGTATTTGATTGAGAAAATTAAACCACAGAATCCCAATGCTCACTGTCTAAATCTTGTCACCGCTATATGTTTGGATTCTGGTAACTGATTTTATTAACCCCGATCCCCTCTAACAGTATATGATGGAGATGAAACATTTAATAGAGTTTGAGAATCTATTTCATAAATCATGGCGAAGGCTTTACCTGTGAGTGGTGAGAACTGCACCGGTGTAAACGTCGTCGGTGATAGTAGTGGTGAGAAGCTGCAGGCTACTACAAGCAAGGAACTTTTTCACTGTGAAAACGGAAAAATGGTTAGGAAGAGAGCGGCGTCTGACATGGAGATCCAGATCGGCGCCGGTGAAGAGCATAGATATCTACGCCGGCCTGCTATAATAGGCGGGTCTCACTCTCAGGTTGGTGATTTAAGGGTTTGTGGCAATAGTAATTTTGGTCATGGTATGAACAGTAATACGACGACGACGATGACAACCCAGGTTTCTAACTACTCCACTATGCAAATGTTACCTTCTTCCACGAACTTGTGCGGTGTGACGTCAAGAGGAGGGCCTGGGATTGATACCGGATTTTCTAATTCAACCCCAAACCTAACTTACACAGACGCCATAACATCGCATCATCAGCAACAAGGTACTCAAACCCAGAACAACAACAACAATCAATCCCCATCTGTTTGTGTTTTCTCCGGTTTGCCCCTTTTTCCTCCGGATAGAAACCGCCAAAACAGCGGTTTACTACTGCAGCAACCTGCTGCTGCTGCAGCAACAGTTGTATCTTCACCTCTTACAACTGGAAGAATTGAGTCCATGGAAGATAGCACGTCGGCAACGGCATGGATTGACAGTATTATAAAGGATTTAATCAACAGCTCCGCTCAAGTATCAGTGCCCCAACTCATCCATAATGTAAGGGAGATAATCCACCCTTGCAATCCGTATCTGGCATCCCTTCTGGAGTACAGGCTTCGCTCTCTCACTAGTAATAATAATGGTGGCGCTGATCAAAATGACCCCATGGAGTGCTGGAGAAGAAAAGAATCGCTGCCGCCACAACTCGCTGGTTTACAACAGGCCCAAAATAATGCCAATTTATTGCAGCACAATATGTTATCCCTTCCTGATTCCTCAAATAATCAATACTTAAACTGGGAAATAGCTAACGCTCCGGTGGCGCCTTCTCTGAACCAGCACCAGCAGCTTGGCGGCAATAATCCTACTGCAACAGATCTTTCATTTGTTACACTTTCTCCTCAAGTGCAGCAACAGCAACAACAAGAATCTCCTCATTCTCGTTCTCATTCTCAGCAACAGGCCGCAGTAGACTTAGAGCAACAACAGAAGCAGCAGCAATCTTCTAATTCTCTATCTCCAACGTCCGTAACTGACAATAGCGCCAAAACAAAAACTTCAACACCAGCTCCACCAGTCCCGATCAACACATACCGAGAAAAAAAGGAAGAAGAGCGACAACAGAAGAGGGATGAAGAAGGATTGCACCTTCTGACCTTGCTATTGCAATGTGCAGAAGCCGTATCCGCTGATAATTTAGAAGAGGCAAATAAAATGCTATTAGAAGTGTCCGAACTCTCCACGCCGTTCGGCACATCTGCACAGCGTGTTGCTGCATATTTCTCAGAGGCCATGTCAGCAAGGCTGTTGAATTCATGCTTAGGAATATACGCAGCCCTACCAATGACCAGCGTCCCCATGCTTTACACACAGAAAATGGCATCCGCTTTCCAGGTATTTAACGGAATCAGCCCTTTCATCAAATTCTCACATTTCACAGCCAATCAAGCTATACAAGAAGCTTTCGAGAGAGAAGACCGGGTACACATAATCGACCTTGATATTATGCAAGGTCTTCAATGGCCCGGTCTTTTCCACATCTTGGCTTCCAGGCCCGGTGGACCTCCTTTCGTTAGGCTCACCGGGCTTGGAACCTCGATGGATGCTCTTGAAGCAACCGGCAAACGACTATCCGATTTTGCCGAGAGATTAGGTCTTCCTTTCGAGTTTTTACCAGTTGCTGATAAAGTTGGAAACTTAGACCCTGAGAAATTGAATGTGAGCAAGAGAGAAGCTGTAGCGATTCATTGGTTGCAACATTCCCTTTACGATGTTACTGGCAGCGACTCTAATACACTCTCCCTCTTGCAAAGGTACACAATTTCTATGTTTGGAATTTATTTTTTTGAATTCAAATTTTATTCTTTTTTAAGTACTTTATAAATATACTTTTGTAGCTACAAAAAATGCTTTTAACATATTTGAAATCACCAAATTCAAAAATACTGTTGCTGCTATTTTCCATACGTTTTCTTATTTGAAAGTTCCATGTCGTCTAGCCAAATACGTATACCTTCATTTATCACTTTCTATGACTAACAATCTGAAGTTGAAATTAAACAACCAGCATGCACAGCTTTAACGTAAGGAAAAAGGAATCTTCATGATATGAATATTGTGTTGTAGATGATATAATTGCTAATAACAATATTGTAAAAAAAATGTAATATATATTTAATTAATTACAAAAAAAAAACAAAATGATTCGCCCTAGTGTAGATATTTATTTTTCCTTTATTACACGGTGCTTCTCTTTGACCAGCGGTGATTCTCTTTTTTCAGTAAACCTGGAAAAAGGAGGAGAAAAAGGCCAATCACTTTTTGAAGCAAAAGCTGTCTTCTCTTTGAATTTCTGAGTCCTTCCTGCCTAATTAATTTTCCGTGAATTCACTTCTTTTTAAAAAAGAAGTTCAAATTTCTGGGGAGCATGCCCCAAAAGGATAGAAAGGCAAGAGAGAAAAACTAGTTACCACTTGGTGTGAATTTTGTATGATAAAAGTAAATAATGTTAAAGGGTAAAATAAGAAGAAAAAAAAAATTCTCTTGATATACATGGCTAATATTTTTTCGGTTCATTTTTATTGTTCTTCATGTTTTATTGTTAGCATTATTTATTCTCCTAAATAATTTTTTTCAAAACCTAATACTTCCTTCCTCTTGTATTAGTTTGATCACTTTCCATTTTACATGATAACTAAAAAAATCATAAATAAAATGATTAATTTTACTAATTTATCTTTTATCTATATTGATCCATTTTACATGATAACTAAAAAAATCATAAATAAAATGATTAATTTTACTAATTTATCTTTTATCTATATTGATGAACATCAAGATAGAATATGAAAAATATGTTTAATAGTATAGGAGATATGGATAGATATCATTGAGATAGATAGAAAGTAACTAATGAACTCTAGGAAAAATAAAATTTTGGAACTTTTAAATTTTTTTAGGCTTCCATATTACCTATAGAGATAAAATGGGAATTTTAATTAATTTATTTGATTTAGTAAGTGGACAAATAATTTGGGACATGTACTTTTAGTAATGTGATCAGTTAATATGGAACAAAAAGAGTACTATAAACATCAATTAATATGATACTATAGTAAAATATCCATACAATCAGTGTTTTTTAGGGGGTGTCCAAAATTCAACTATGAAGTATTTGTTGTAATTTTACCACATCACTTGTGCTCTACATCCTTGCCACTGTATTTGTATTTGTATGTAAGTTCGCTTAATTTGCTTTACTTCAGGTTGGCTCCGAAGGTGGTGACGGTGGTGGAGCAGGATCTGAGCCACGCGGGTTCATTCCTGGGGAGGTTTGTGGAGGCAATACATTACTATTCAGCTCTATTTGACTCGCTTGGCGCGTGCTATGGGGAGGAGAGTGAAGAAAGACATGTGGTGGAGCAACAACTATTGTCAAAGGAGATACGTAATGTACTAGCCGTAGGAGGTCCATCAAGGAGCGGGGACGCGAAATTCAACAACTGGAGAGAGAAGCTTCAACAGTCTGGATTTAGATGCTTGTCTCTTGCAGGTAATGCTGCTGCACAAGCTACTCTTTTACTCGGAATGTTCCCGTCTCATGGATACACTTTGGTTGAGGATAATGGAACTCTTAAGCTTGGATGGAAAGATCTTTGCTTGTTCACTGCTTCTGCATGGAGGCCTAATTCCTTGCATGCTGCACCAGGTTCTCGTCACTTCTCTCGTCCTAATATGGATTAGAAGGTCTTTATGCGGTCAAGTCAGTAAATTTCGAATATTGAATGATTAAAAAATATGGAATGCGCGGTTAGAAAATGCGTCTGATATCTTTCTTCTCTTCATTTGGTAATGTAGTTTACAGGATCATCCTTTTTTGTCATGTATGTATACATCGCAAAGGTGGTTTGTTAACTCCCTTTTTTTTCAGTAGTCATTAATTTTTGTTTCTTCTTTTTCTCAAATTTATTCTTCAATGCATCTGATAATGTTGTCACATTTTATTTATGACTCATTGAAACAACAAGAAAAAATTATAAGAATTCTTGAAAAGTTCAACATATTTGAAGCATACAAAGGCTCTCAAAGAACTTGTTCAATAAAACTTTAGAAATCTTTATGCAAATTTGAAACAATCATGATGAATGTGGTACATTCTTCTTAAATAAAATTTGCCAAAGAAATGGTACAAAAATTATCCTATTTATCGCACTTTTATAAGGAAGCCTGAAGCTGAATTCGTCATGATAACTGTCTATGTCGATGATCTTAATATCATGAAACCTCTGAGGAACTTCCAATTTTGAAAAGATAAAAAAAATTCTTGGATTATAAATTAGGCATTTGATAAATGAAATATTTATATGACAATTTATATACATTGAAAAGATTCTAAAACCATTTTTACCTGAATCAACTACGTTGAGCACCCTAATGGTTATAAGAATGCTTGACATAACTAAAAGTTCCTTCCGGCCTAAAGAAAATGATGAATATCTCCTTAGTAATGAGACTCCATATCTTGTGCAATTGGAGCATTAATGTACTTGTTAATAATGCCACATCAGATGGAATTTTTGCAGTAATAGATTATTTGGGAGTTGGTTAGAGTTATATATGTATTAATAATGTACTTTAGGAATGAATTACGAATGAATCAATGTATTATTTTATGTGTATATTACTTATGGATTAATTAATTATTCATTTACTAGTTATTTCATATTCTATCTTATATATACATAAATCTTACATATAATACATATAGATTTCTTCATTATGTGTATGTGTAGTAGTTATGCAGAATCTTACATTGTTAATCAATCTTATATTAATTTTATACGCAAATAACTTATTTTCTATTGGAAAAATTACGCGGTTAAGCAAATTTATACTACTCAATTACTCATCATAGCTATAGTTTGCTATAATTATCACTCGCGACTAACATTATACATTAATTACGTGGGCTGACTTCGAGTTTGTATAATTAGTCACGTTTGTATATGTATAATTTTTCAGAATATACAATTACATAAGTATAATATACAATTATCTAATCGATATACACATACAATTCACTTCTCTCCCACTCTCTGTCCTCTCTCGCTCGCCTCTCTCCTCCCTCTCCCAATCTTGCTTGCCATATATACAAATGCATATGTATAATATACAATTATCTAACCGATATACATATACAATTCGCTTCTCTCCCACTCTCTGCCCTCTCTCGCTCGCCTCTCTCCTCCCTCCTAATCTCGCTTGCCATATATACAAATACATATGTATAATATACAATTATCTAACCGATATACATATACAATTCACCTATCTCCCACTCTTTGCCCTCTCTCACTCACCCTCTCCTCTCTCTCTCCCAGTCTCGCTCGCCTCTCTCCTCCCTATAACATGTAGTTACGAATTGTAATTATCGAACTATAGCTATGGAGAGTAATTAGGCTATTTTTGAGTGACTTTACGTGAAAGTTCCTCTTTTCTATTTATCTACCAATTATGTCGTTATATGAAAATTAATACATAAATAACTTGTTTCTTTATTTAACTATCAAGCAATCACCAAGTATATTAGAAAAATTCAATTCCTATCCGGCAAAAAGTAATTAGAAAAATGTTAATCATATAGTTACCTCCAAGTACCATTATATAAGTTAATTTATTGTAAAGCAATTCACAAATGATTGATTACGTTATTGTGGGTTATTTGTCTGGTTGATATAAAAATGGGTTAGTACTTTTTTCCTTAATTAAGATTGTCATATTTGTAATTTTTTAGTAAGGTTTTTAATGAGATAAATTTCAGACATATTACAAAATGTGTATATTCTTTTCTTTTTAGATATTTTTCTAAAAATATTTTAATAAGATACATTATTTATGAATATTAAAAAGAAAATATTATAAATTCAATGAAGTTAGAAGTTTCTTTCTTAATTACTTTTACAAACTCATGTACCAATTGAATAAGCCAACATAATATATAAACATGATCCTTAACTATGACCTTTAATTTTGGATTTGCACAAGTAAACACATAAAATTGTATAAAATTGAACAAATAGACACATTCGTCCTACATGACAATTTTATGTCCTACGTATATTATGTCATGTAGGACACGTGTGCTTACTTGTTCAATTTTCTACAAATTCAAGTGTCTATTTGTGCACACTCAAAGTTGGAAAATATAATTATTCGTTGAAGCCAAGTTAAGGATCATGTTTATATATCAATAATTAGCTCATTAAACTTTGTGATGATATTTTGTACTCTATAGATAGGATGTCATAGACTTATGAAAGACACAATGGAGAACACAGAAATAAAATCTTTATACTTCTCTCTCAATTTGTATATTCTCTTTTGGAGCTTTATGTTATAATTACAAACCTTTTTTTGTTTATATATATATATATATTTAGAATGAGCCCTTTCACGTAGTTTCTTGATCGCCTCAAGGAGGGGCTTGCTAGCGTAACCTTTTCTCCCGGTGTATGTGAAAAAGAGTGACGAACTCATTTTTCTTCGGTTATAGATTGGTCCAAAGAACGAGAGTCGGCTTCCAACATTAAGTCTGTTATTTTTCCGTAGCTCAGTGGTAGAGTGGTCGGGTGTTAACCAATTTGATCGTGACACGTTGCATAAATATGATAAACATTTATTCGTATTTTGTGTTATTATCAAATTAAATTATTTTAATTAAGCGATTTAATAAAATAAAATTTATATCAACTAATTATAATTAAATGAAAGAAATATACTTACAAACACAAGAGTCATGCATTTAGGTCGTCTAGCTAGTTTACAAACATAATCGAAGTATACACAATTTATATACTTTGGTTATATATGTTGTGTATAGGGGTGTGTGTGTGTGTGTGTGTGTATATATATATATATATATATATATATATATATATAACATAACGTATATACTATTTATATATTGTGTATATAGTTTTTAAACTAGATGATACAATTTAGCAATATATGATAACTATCACTAATAAAAAAAAATTGGACATGGATCTCTAGATGTGCTTAAACGCAAACCTACTTTTGCAGGGACAAAATTAGAGTAACATGATCACAGCCATGTGAAAAAAAGGAAGTTCATCATTTTATTCTTTGAATTACTAATTAACCTTTTGATAATTTGAGAAATTATAGCATCTAGGCAATTTCATAATGTGATTAACTATACTTTATTTAAATCATGAAGAAATTGGAAAAGTGAAAAGAAAAACGAAAAAAAAAAGGAAAAGGAAAACCCTACAAAAACAAAAAACAAAAAAAACAAAAAGGAGAAAAGGTTATTTATATTTAATTAAATTGGGTTTTATACATTTAGCATATTGATATAATTAATATAATTATTTGAATAAAACCAATTCAAGCAGAATCAAGAACACTACAATTATAGGTCCTATATATGAATTTCAGTTGGTTGACATTTTCAAACATTAATAAGACGGTTGAGCAATATTTGGTTGAAGTTGATAAAAAGAATTAGAACAAAATGTTTGTTAACACATAAGATTAGTGTGGAAGTAAAACTTTAAAAGAGAGATTTCAAGTATCTTGCAGTCCTATTATCTAAGGAAATAGGGAGATTGATAATGATGTCATACACGATAATAATGTTGGATTGATGAAATGGATATTAAAATTTATATACACAATATATAAATAGTATATACGTTATGAAAATGATGGCGGATGTGCGGCCATACTAGAAAAATAGATTAGGAATAAAGATATGGATTAGGTGGGAGTGACCTCGACTGAAGGCAAGATACGGAAAACAAGATTGAGATGGTTCGAGTTGGATGTGTGAAAAATTAGTTATCGATGGTTTTAAGAGAGGTAGAGGTAGACTCAAGAATTATTGGGGAGAGGTGATTAAACATGACATGACACAATTTCAACTTACTGAGAACATAACTTAGATAAGAGGTTGTCGAAAATACGGATTAGGGTGGAAGATTAGTATGTAGTATGTTAGTAGTAATAGTAATACTCATTCTTGCACTTCAATTATCTTATTATTTTGTCGTGGTGACATTTTCTCCCCAACATGCTTTGACATGCTCTTTATATTATTTTGCCTTTCTTTACTTGTGCTATTTTTTTTTTCTTAAGCCAATGATCTATCAGAAATAATTTCTTTATATCCTTTGCATACACTCTATTCTTCTCATACTCTACTTATAAAATGATATTATGTATGTTGTTGTAAAATTATGTCTTAACAAAACTTAAATTTTGTGAATTAGAGCTTTCACCAATATTGTAATTGTTTGCAACAAATTTTAAATATATGAAAATAAATCAACCACAAGCAAAATATGAAGAAATAAGAATATTTTATTGATAAATTAATGTGAGTACAATTTTGTCATGTCTTGATCTCTTTAGAAATATCTCATAAATTTGTGGAATATTCAAAATGCCTTTTCAAGAGAATATAATACTATCTCCGTCCAATAATAGTTTTCCACTATACTATTTTGGGATGTCCAACAATATTTGTCCACTTTATGAAATCAATGGACAATTGTACACTTACTTCCTAATTTACCCTTATCATTAATTATAGTCATTTCTCCTATTACATTTTTCAAGACATTGTATTTATTATATTCAAAGAGTGATATAATAAAATTACCGTTTTATTTATAGTTTCTTAAGGGGTATGCCAAGTCAATAGTGGACAACTATTATTGTATAGAGAAAACCTTTTACATAGGCATGTGTTAGGGTTTAGAGTAAAACAATCTTTAAGAATCGTAACTGAAGTAGAACTTATCGGGTAGAAGCCTCCAAAATTTTGTTATCTTTTGATATCTACAATGACTAGGGGGTGAGTGCTCGTGCAAGGCATGGGCGTGTTTTATATTTGACGTGAAAATAAAGAAGGGTGTGGTTGTGTATTAAATATATTACATACATTTTGTGCAAGGTTACACACACAGCTTGCTGCTAAAGAGAGTACAAATGTTAAGTTCAAGTTGAATTCTGAAATGAGTAGCTTGGTGCATGCCTAATGTTTTATGTTTTTCATTATTGTGAATCACTTTTGGTCACTCAGGAATGATATTTTTGCTTCAATTGAGAATGTTTGTTCATGTATTAACAAAAGAATGAATGTAAGTATTTGTAGTAAGTTTTAACATTAAATAATAAATGAATTTTTTACTAACATCTTCTTGGGATTTAGTGTTTGCAATTGAGATGACTACTTCATCTACTGGAACGGAGATGAGAGATCCAGATTTGGATGTGCTCCTCAAGTAAAAGAAGCGTTCCTTTGTTCTCTGTGACCTTGCAGATAATGTCGAAGAAGGTTCATTGCTGGTAATGTTAATTTGATATGTAAAAAAAAGACACTGAGAATATATTAAGGAGTGATGTAATACCATGCTTGTAGTTGATGGCGTTGTGATAAGGTGGATCAATTAGTATTGTTGTGTTGAATTTGGTCGTCAACAATACACCTACGTTAATTACATTTATATTAATATGTTTGAACTCAAAAAGGAATTATCATTCAAAATAAGTATATTAAAATTAATCAGTCATTGCTGAACTTAATCAATTATTAGTTGATCCAAACATGCATCGATAGAACCATATTAAGCAAAATTAGCATCACAAACAAATAGTATGTTCCATTAGCAAGGGGCAAGGGAGGTAAATAGAGTTCTATAGATCTAAAAGAAGGTTCACATGTAATAATATGAAAGTAAGAATTAATACTTATACATATATAAGTAATATTGATATAACATGAAGTTTCAGTAGCTAACAATCTTTATGTTGACAGTGAATCACCAAATAGAGATATCATACTTCATAGGAGGTAAGTTGAGACAAAGGAATATTAGCAAATGAAATGGGTGAGGAAGATAGAAAGGAGGGCAAAGTGGCTTCATTTAGTGTTTTATGTTCTCATTACTAACAGTTAACAATTTCATACAGTTGCAACATAATAACATATTCAGTGTGGTTACATAAATAAGGTGTTTGAAGGGTAGAATGTACATAAAACTTATTCATAGGTCAAGCCAAAATGCTATTGAAATAATGTCAAAGATGTCACCACAACTTAGTTTACGTGTTGCCTTAGGTAATGTATGATATGATGACAAACTAAGCATATTCCTTGGTAAAAGCACAAATGCTTTAAAGTAAAAGCAACACTTGATATTACCTAGTAGAATAATCAAGAAGAAGCAAAAAACTTAGTAAATCAAAGCCTCGTATTAGGGATTTTCCGATTCAATAAACCCACCAAATGAAACTTAAGTTTGAAAGAAAGTCACCTATGTTAATTAGGCATAATTTTTTTGTTAAAATAACAACCAAGATTAAAATATTTTTGATTTGATATTTCAAAGTAAATTTTGATGATAAAGTTTTAATTCTGCCTTCTTTTTGTTTTCCCTTTGCATTAAGTAAAATTTTTCACTTAAATTGAGCAGTTGCATAAAACTCCACACCATATACAATAGTCATCCAAAATAGCATATCCTACTTATGAGAGAAGAGAGTCCCAAATTCATGTTTGAAGAAAACATAGAGATAGATATTCAATAATTTTCACTGTGTTTACACTTATTATTTTTCATAAGGTTCTCATGATATGCTAATTTATTTAATGACTTCTTCTTAATCTTTTTTCATTGTTGATTTGCAATTGAACTGTGCTCATTTCTGTGTTAAATTCATATACTGCGAATTCAGGTTTAATTAGAAAGATATCGTTGAAGACTACTGAATGTCCATTAGAGGAGAAATGAACTAAACGATGAACTGAAGTTACTGTTTGCTCAAATAGGAGATGTATCAGCATAACCTCACAAAATGAACTTAGTAATCTTTTTGTGGATTTGGATTTTGGTGATGGTATTAAATCAATTTTTGATTTCAATCCACCGAATTCAAATTTATAAAAGAAAAACTAATTTTAGTTGAGATTTCGTCTACATTATCCAGATTCATAGCTCAAGGAGATCGATTTGGCAGCAAACACATTTATGAACAATGATTTGTACAACAAAGTGTAGCTCATAAGAAAATATTTCAAGAAAGTGAAGCATCAAAGTTCACCTCATGGAGCTTAAAGACTTGTGAGATTCCTTATTTATGCGAGGTAGCGGAGATTTGTGGAGAAATTGGACCAACAACATCGTTGGTGCCTCTTTATCTTCAACCATGAGTCTTTTAGGAAACTGCTGCTGCTTACCAAGTTATTGTTTTGTCTCTTTTAGATTGACTTTTCTTTGCTCTATTTGGGCTAATTTTTGGGCCTGATTGTGTACAAATTTTAAATGGTAATAAATGAGGCTTTAAGCCTCAAACTTATGGATTAAAAAAAAAAAAAGAAAAAAGAACTGCGCTCATTTAGAAAATTGTCTGCATGAAGAAATAGAGGAAACTCAAACGCATCTGTGTACAGCTAATAGAAGAGCCTCAAAGTTTTACTTTTTCACAAGTTTCACACGTGAACAATTGATTGTTCTCCTTTTCTTTTCCTAACTGAACTATCACCATCTATGTATCAATCTTAATAACTTTTTCGCTAGTTTCAAACGGGAATAATTTGTTCTCCTTTGCTTTTCCAACCTGATCTATTAGTATTTATATATTATAAGGGAAATAGTAATGATTTTTTATGTTCTTTTGGATAGTATTGGACATGTCAAAGTAATGCCTCTACAGATACTTTCATAGCCAAAATCAAACCTCTGCTTCTCTAGCTTCGTCTTTCCTCTGTTATTCTTTATGATTTTGCTCTTTCAAGTATGAGCTGATTCATTTTGCTATGATTTTTCCCTATTTTTTTTGCATTATATCTAAGTAACAATCAATATGTGATATCTTTCTTTTTTCTATTGTTAGTAATCTATCTTATGGGTGTTACTTTTTCATTATTTTTAATAATGTCTTGGTAGAATTTGGCAAACATCTACATCCTAAAAGACCACTAAGAGTGACAGCCAATAATCAGGGCAGAAAAAATTGCTCCAGTTTACCCCAATAGTTATCCTTAGCTTGCCTCGTAACAGCTAAAACAATGTTAGCTATAACAAAAGTTGAAGCGCCAGAAGATTCTTTACACAAAATAATAAAGAACTTTTTTGTTGCTATTGTCTATTTGGTAACACAAAGACACTTGATCAAAAGACAATTTCTGAAATATGTCGCCTGTTCTTACTAACAGACAACAAAAGAACAATAAAAATAAGAGCAGCAACAACACGAATGTAATCATGCTCAGAAACGTTGATTCTTTACTCACAAGTTGAGTACTATCACCAGCTATGTATCATTCTTAATAACTTTTTCACGAGTTTCACACGTGAACAGTTGGTTGTTCTCTTTTTCTTTTCCTTCCTAAACTATTTTCCACGAGTTTGACCCGCGAACAACTACTTGTTTCTCTTTTTCTTTTCCTGCATGAACTATCACCATCTGTGCATTATAAGAGAAAGAGTAATGCCTTTTTATGTTCTTTTGGATAACGCTCTGCAGATCAAAAAGAACTAACTTACAATAATGTCTTAATTTGAAAAGTTCATAAATTGTAAGTGATGCCTTCATCTAGGAATGATATCGTCACCTAAAATGACAACTTACTAAGAGCAAAATTCGGCAAACTCCATACTGAACCTCTTTTAATTAATACATATACCTTCTATGTAGTTTGAAGTTGAAGTAGGTATCTCTCAGTCAAGGAATTGGTTCTTTTGTTTTACTTTCATTCAATTAGTGAATAATTTTTTTGGAAAATGTGAAACCTATTGCAGCAATAACCTTGGGATGCTTTCAGCAACAAATTTTCCCCGATTCAAAGTAACATTAGGTTTAAAATAGAAACAATAATTTAAATGTAACAATTGAAACATTGAACGAAGCACATAAAGCAACAATTTAAGTAACAAAAAGAACATTGAAGGAAGCATAAATCAAAGAAATAAAGACGGAAACAACCAACGGAAACACAAAGGGAAAAACTAAAGACAACAAACAAGCAAAGACAGAATGAAAAAGAGAAATTTGTTTGTAAACCTCATAAAAAATTCCAGTTTTTACTGCATCTTCAACAATTCACTTGTTAAGTTGGTGGACGACAAAATACACAAACAAATAATTTTCTTACTTGAAGTATGAACAACTTCTGACTAAGCCTGATTTGAACATCTTTCACTGAGAAAAACAAATTAAATTTTTTTTGCTAGTTCAATTTAAAAATGTAAAATCTATGCCTCCCTCAGTTGAAACTCTTCCACAGTAACAAGTTTTTTAATTCTCTTGTAAAACTCTCCGATAAATTTTTCTTTCTTGGATTCCAACATAGCTAACACATGCAAAAAGAAACAACTCAATCAAAATTAGAGAACACCAAATTCGAATATTTTACTTTGAAAATACAAAACATTGAAATGGCTAATAAAAAGAACTATGGAAAAGCCATCTATGGAATCCTTCAAGGATAAAGGAACAAAGAAAAAGGTAGAACAAGAGTCAGAGAACACCCAAAGCTCACAAGGAAAATTCAAAAGAAAAAAAAAAAAAAGATAACACAAAATCTAAAGAAATCAGAATTAATTATAAAGAAGAAACTAAACTAAACAGAAGAACTCACTTGGGTGATGAAAAGAGCAGCGGAAAGAACCGGAAGAAGAATCTAGGAAAGAGAGAAATTTTCAATGTGGGTCTGCAATAGCACTTGGAAAGGATGACAAATAATTGTTTTTTGTTTTTTTTTAAACAAAAAATTTGAGGGTTAGAAGTGGTCCTTATTTTTTATTTATTTACGGAAGTAGCCTTAGACAGAGATTAGAATTATTGAAGTGGGGTCCATATATTAAAAGGAAGTTGGATAGTGAAAAGAAAACTGAAAAAATGAGGAATAGACAGAAACAAAAGCCCACATTTTTCGACTGATGTAAAGAAAAGAGGAAAATATGAGTGGGCTTTTATGTCCAATAAATGAAAAAGTGCAACTATAAAACAGTTAAGTTACCATATATTTCTACATAACACTAAAAGTAAATTCCTATATTACCCCTAGGAAAGACCTACGTGGTGGTTTTTCATTGTTTTCGTCGGACTGCGGTACCACCACTTATTTAGAATGATGTTTCAAAATATTAAAACTCAATATTTATAGATAGTGATAACCAGACCATTATTTGCAAATATTAAACTTAAAATATCTACAAATAATGAAATACTAGTAAGTTTGTAGGTTATTTAAATATTTTTCAGTTTTATGTTCTTTTATAAAACAAAAGTTTATTTTTACACCTAACAAATCATATATCATATATATATATATATATATATATATATATATATATAAATAAAAGAGAATCTTCAGCCCGCCTACGTGGCTCCACCACGATCCAGACTTTTCTTTTAATTTATTTATTTTCAAAACTAACCTTCCCCTTTCATGAAAAGTTGTAATTTTTATGAAAAATTGCGACTTTAATGAAGAGTTGTGACTTTTATGAAAAGTTGCGACTTTAATGAAAAGTTGCGACTTTAATGAAGAGTTGCGACTTTTATGAAAAGTTGTGATTTTTATGAAATGGTGTGACCTTTCTGAAAGGTTGCAACTTTTCCATATAGTTGTAACCTTTCTTATAAGGCACAATAAATATTTATTCACACTATCTTTTGTTGTCTATAAATAGAGGGATTTCTTCTCATTTTGAAACAACGAAATTTTGAACCTCTTCTTCTTATTCTTCAAAATTAAATATTTGTGTATGTTGCTCATGTTGAGTGGCTCACTGACACCATTGCTTATGTTACAGATCCTGGTATGTATTTTTATAGTCATTAATTTATGCTTATGTTATTAAGGATAATGATAAGGTGTAATAATTTTCATTTTCCTTTATATTATCAATGTTAGTTCCTACGTAATCTTGAATGTAAGATAATATAGTGTTTTTGTATTAACGCCTGATAAGATTTAAATATTATTTTATAAATTTTCTAATATTAAATTCCTGCGCGAAGCGCGGGTAATTTTACTAGTTTTAAAAAAAAACTAACTTTTTATTTATTTTTATGAGATTGGAGAAGTAATTTATTTTCCTATTATATAAAGTTGGGGGACTATATTGGCATATCCAAAAAGCTACCAAAATAGTGAGTGACCCTCAGTTCTTTACGCTTGTTATTTGTTTTCACTTTTTCCAATCAGATCGATCTCTACTTCTCGGCTCCACCAATCGGGCCTCGGCCGGACGATTTACCTTCGACGGCGCCGGACAAACAGGATACCGGAAACATACATTGTCGTGTTGTGTAGATTTGGAACAAACGCTGTTGGCAGTTGAGGAAAGGAGAACAAATCAAAGCGAATTGCGAAGGTGGAGAAGGCAAACCAGAGGAGAAGGAGGAGGATTAGGCAAGGGAGGAAGAGATGAAGGGTGGTATACTTCCGGCGAAGAGGCGATGGAAAGGTTTGGTAATTGCGGTGTTGGGTCTCGTTTTACTTTCATTGCTCGTGCCTCTAGTGTTTCTGCTTGGCCTCCATAACGGTTTTCACTCTTCGGGTAATAGTAATGAGCTCTGATTCTTCGCTTGTTGAATGCTAAAAACTTTTGTTCATTGCAATTTGGATCCACGATTGTTGTTTTTAACCTGCGCTCTTCTAATGCAAATCTGTAGTGCAATTGGGCAATCTCTATCTTTTTTGGGCAAATTTCAAGTTTAAATCCTTTTTTCCATTGTGTGGTAGGAAGAACAATCATGTTTAGCAATCCAGACAATAGCATTTTTAGTAACTTAATTGGTTTCCCAGATCAAACAAAGATTCCTGATCCTCCTCGGCCCTGCTGAAAAGAGAACACCAATATGTATAAAGAGAAAAGAAAAAGAGAGACAACAAAATGTCATAATGAATAGGAAGAAGACATATCTTCATGAAGCTTTTTAGTTCTAGCCATTTCTTTTAGAAGGATTTGCTCTAACTTGATCTGGCATTTACTTTTTGCAGGATATACAACACCACAGCAAAATTCAGCTTCAGTAAGTACCTGCAGCATTTTAATGATATTGCTATTTAGTAACTACTTATTGATCTAATAACTGGGGAACACCTGATGGAATCAGGTGGGACTTAGAATCTACGGTCGACATGGTACTCCTAAGATTGAGAATCAGTCAGAGGTAATTTCTTCTCTATAAGCAACCTCATGAGCTGCCTTATCATTGGTCACCTTGAAATTTTTAGCCAGTAGAAGAAGTGGACTACCTTAATTCCCCGAAGCTAGGTCTCTAACTAGGCAACATATTTTTGTTCATTGTTGCATTTTGTGTGTACACAGAGAAAAAGGTGATCATGACATATCTAACCGTCATCCGGTATCTTGTTGCAGGATGATGAATCAACACATGTGGATGACCTAATGCAAAGATTGGAACCAACTTTTCCCAAGGTTCTTTTTTCAATTTTTTTTCTGATTATGTTTGTTAAGAGTTTTAGTTTTGCAATTTGAATGGACTGTTACTGACTGGGTGAATGAACAAAATTTGTTGTTGCAAATAAAAAGTATTTAGACTTGGAAAACTCTCTGTGATGTATGACTGAAGATCAAACTGAGTAAGATAGGATACTGGATGTATTGAAGCAAAAGAAGCAATAGTCAAATCTCAGATCATGATTTTCAAATATCCGTTGTTAGTTGTTACCTTAATTGATAAAGTAATTTTAATGGTCATAAAAACAAAATACTGTAATCATTAACTTAGTGAAGAAGAAGGATGGTTTTATGAGTATGTGACTGTCTACCGACAGTTGAATAAGGTGATGATCAAGAAGGTTTAGGATCTATACATATAGGACTGCAGACTGCTTGATTTGTGCTAATCCTTGTTTATCAAAAGTACTTGAGATATGCTATTAAACCTTTCAACAGATGCATGCCATTTTTTTTTTCTTAGTTCTCCAATTTTCTCAATATTATAACACTGATAATTAACTTAAGTTCCAGACCTTCAATGATAACTAATAACAGAACTTCATATTTTGTCAATTTGTTGTACTTAACAGGGCAACTGTAACTATCATACTAATGCAAATGCAACTTCCATGATTTAAGAAAGTGGTCCTACCACTATTTCTTTCCTTTTCCATTCCATATAGTTTGCTGTTTGCATGTAGTACTAGATCTAGAACTAACATTGAATCAAGTAGCAACCACGTTCCAATTGTCATTCCATGGTAAGAACTGATGATTAAAAATTGTGTGGTTTTGTCTAGTTTATAGCCGTTCCAGCACAAGTTAAAGACTAGTAATTATATATTTGTATCTGAACAATGCATTGAGTAAAAAGTTCATGTTTGGGAGAATGTACCTAACTGCTGCTTGAAATACACATTTTTGCTGAAATCTCCATGGTACTTCATAGGGAACCTGAAATTATTCGCTACTAGGTAGTGTCTTTCTGTTTTAGGTGTAATTGGATATATTTGTTGGAATATGAATGGAACAAAAAGAAGACAAGGATAAGTTGAGGGGAGAGAAAAATATGTCATGTCACATCCTGGTTGGAGAAAAAAGATTTTGAAAGGACTGAAAATAATATGTCTCATTTCGAGAACAAGATTTTTTTCACCATTCACCTAACCAATCAACCTGTTGATGCCCCGAGAGAGTTAATGCAATAACTTTTCATGTTATGAGTCATCATATAGCATATATTGATGTCTTTTGTCATGAATCTTCTATTGGAATATCATTTTATTGATTGAAGCTTGTTTGATTTGAAAACATCCCCTTTTCTTTTTTCTCTATGAAGAGATTCAAAGATGCCCCTCTTATTCCCTTTGATGCGGGGTACATATAGGAAGTGTCCAACCTTTTAATGCTACTTGGAGATAATTTTAAAGCAAAGCTTCTCAATATCACTCTTTTAGTACTATTTGACCCCTTGTATGAGCCGAAGATATTTTAATCTTCTAATTACCAGTTTTATCAATAGAAAAAAGCACAAAAAAGCTCTTAAGGTCTGGTGGTTCCCTTAAGTGCAAATAAAGCGTGGGCTTTAATGAAAAAAGGTGCAAAGGGAGAAAAAAAATACAAATATATATTATTAGTCAAATTATAAGCATTATGACAAATACATGAAAAAGGAAATTGAATTTTTTTTACAATAAAATGTAATATTAATTGCTTCATGTTGCCTCTTCAGAAGAGGCTCATTGGCAAGGGAAAGCATGCCCTTGATGATGACACTGAAGCGCACATCAAGCGAGGTGAAACGCTCAACACGTTTTGAGTCTCGCTTCAGGGCTTAAGCACCTTTGACAACCCTGCTAATTACTGCCGGATATTGTTAGTGTCTGAAATCTTGGGGTCCTAGATGTTGGCAGTTTAAATGATAGATCATGAGCATACATGTAAAGACGATAGATGCACAAATTTAATTTTTCATAATAATGGCCCCCAAGGCCTAGCTCGAGTGGCAAAAAGTGGATGATTTGTGGCTTAGGTCGCAGGCTCAAGCCCCACACCATGCAAAGCAAAGCCCGGTATTTAAGTGGAGAAGGGCAGAGGGGCGGACCCATTATCCACTGAGTTTATAAGGCTGTGATTGGTCCAAAGGGCTGGTCACAGACAGATTTCTCAATTATAAAAAAAAAAAAAGGTTTCATAATGATGTGATTTTGAACAATGTAGAGGCCCCCTTTTATCTCAATGTTCCCCTTTAGTTTGTTTTTTCTCCTTAATAAATGTTGAAATTTTCAAGTAGTACCTGAGAATTTCAGACATGCAAGTTCTCCCTACATTTACATTCCCTTGTTCCACCATTGACATCAATCCTGATACGTTCCAATTTTAAGTCACGGGCTATGGAGTATTCTTGTCATTTCATGAACATATGAAAAGTAACAGCACTAGGATCTTTTATTTGGTTCTACTTAGTTTCATTGTCGCTTGTTGTGTGGATGTTGTGCCCAGTGTATTGCAACAATAGTCTATATTATAGGAACACTATTTCCAGGTACCTGTCTTTAACTACTTGACTATCTGTTTTAACACTTCTCTGGAATGATTTCGAAGGTAAACATTTCTCTATGTAATTTTCAATCGGGATAAAAGATACTGTAAATTTTTTTTTTTTTTTTGTAATTTACCTTATAGAGTTGAAACTACTTCACTAGCAATTTAAGACAAAAAGACATAAGATAAGCAATTGTGGAGGAATCAGGAATGAAAAGTTGCTAACGTGCTTATTATAGTACTCCCTCCGTCCCATTTTATTGGAGGTAGTTTGACTTGGGACGGAGTTTAAGAAAGGAAGTCCTCTAAAACTTGTGGTCAAAATGAATGTTTAGAAATTTGTGTGGCTATAAATCATTTCATTAAGGGTAAAATGAACATTTTAAAGTTAAATTGTTACTTAATATAGAAATGTTTTTTTGGGACGGACTAAAAAGGAAAGTAAGTCATATAAATTGGGACAGAGGGAGTAGCAAATAATGGAAAACTTAAAAAATAATGTTACAACCAATTCAAGCAACATGCAAGTGAATGCTCTAGATTTATTGATGCTTTGTGTGTATAGATAGATATTAGAAGTTTTAGTATCCTCTCGTTGAACTTGCATGTGATATAACACAATTGTGGACTCATGCATAGGTACTTATCTAACTAAGAAGCATGCAGCTTCACATGAATAGACATTTGTAACACTATCATTTTTGTCAATCAGCATTCAGCAGTAGCTCGTTTGGGTCTTCTTACTCTAATTAGTTTTCTGTAGATGTTTGATCTTGCTTATCACCCATTTTGCTTTCTTATTCTACTTCATAATACCAATTCTTCACTTAGAAGTTCTAAAGTATCACACCCAAGGGTGTGACATAGTGGTCAATGAAGTGGGTTAAGAACCATGAGATCTCAAGCTTGAAATCTAGTAGAGACAAAAATACTATGTGATTTTTTCCCATCTGTCTTGGTGTCTTGACCTTGGTGGACTGAGTTACCTGGTACCTAACTCTAGTACTTGCTGTTAATTAGAGGTGGCTGATATCCCGTGGAATTAGTCGAGGGTGCAAGCTAGCTCAAACACCACGGTTATGAAAAAAAATAAAAGATACTGATTTGACCATACTATCAGATGGGGAAGGAGAAAAAGAATAGTTTTATGCTTTATAAAAAAGAACAGAGAACGAAGGTTTATGTTAAAAATATCTATTATTGAGAAGCTTGAGACATGTGGACTACATTAGTTGTTCAATGTTCAAACTGCTGTTGCTTGTCTCAATTATTTCAGCTTCTTTTTGAAAGAAAACTGACATTATTGAGAGACACAAAGGTATTTTGAACATTGAACAATTAAGGTAGTCCACATGTCTCAAGCTTGTCAATAATTTCAGCTTTCTTTTATCATTTCTGTTTTTGATCTTGGAAGAAATCACATCTTACAGTTAAAATGGGTATATGATACTTCCTCCAAAGTTTCAGTCTTAACTTCACATATAAGTTATTTGACTTATTTTTCTTCACAATTTTCTCAGGATTTTGGGGAAAATATTGTTGTTGGGAAAGCGGAGAACAAGACTGCTGGTAGGATATTCCATCTTAATTCTCTGAAGACGAACATGTCTCTCGCTTTATAATGTGTAACTATGTCTATGCATGCTACATATTCAAACAATTTTTGTCAATAGATATAGACAAATTTCTACGAATATGCACATTCACCTAGCAATTACGGTGTGTTCGGTATGACCAAAAATACTTTCCAGTTTTCCCATGTTAGGTTGGTGAAATTTTTGGAAAACAAGTTCCTTTAAAAATGAGGAAAATGACTTCCCTAGTGGAAATAGAGTTAACAAGTTCCATAAGTGGCATTCCACATTAATTGTCTCCTCTCCACCCTCCAACACAACCCACCTCCACCCCCATAGCTCTCACTCCCACCATCCCCACACTCCTACCCTTCACTACCACCCCCATAGAGCTTGCCGATTATATAAAATGTGTTTGGGACAATACTTTCTTCTTACTTGACAAACACCAAAAATAAATAAGAAACTCATTTATCTTCCATGGAGAATATTTTCTTTCATACTAAACACACCCTTGGGTGTTTAGCCTTTTCTTTTTATATGATCTTGTCTCTTTCCATTTGATTGGATGGAGCTAATAATTTAAGAGATTTGCTCAGACTAAAAACAAACACATATTTTTGGAACAGAGGAAATAGTTGATTAGTTTTGCATCAACCATGATTAACTAATCTTTAGATCTATTCAGATTTTTAAGCTATTCCTCTTTGCAATATTGTTTTTCCAGGATTTCCTCTGTTGGATGGATTGCCCAAAGAGCGCTTAGGAGTAAATGTATGTAGATCTGCAACCTTATGTTTTTACATGTTCTCATCACAAAAATGTATCTTTACATGTTGGTTAATTATTTTTGTCACCATCTGATACAATAATAAGATTAATCTTTGATATGTGTAGCAAAGCACAGGTGTTGGCGACTTGACAAAAAAAAGACAGAGCACAGGTGTTGGTGACTTGGCAAAAACAAAGCAGAGCACAGGTGTTGATGACTTGGCAAAAGCAAAGCAGAGCACTGGTGTTGGTGACTTGGCAAAAACAAAGCAGAGCACAGGTGTTGGTGACTTGGCAAAAACAAATCAGAGCACAGGTGTAGGTGACTTGGCAAAAACAAAGCAGAGCACAGGTGTTGGTGACTTGGGAAAAAAAAAGCAGAGCAGAGATGTTGGTTCTACACCTGGTGCCACTGAGAATATCAGAGACATTGATGAGGGTGAGAAATTATGTGAGCTAAAATTTGGGAGCTACTGTTTATGGCGTCGCAATCATAAGGAGAAAGTGAATGATTTCACTGTTAAAAAGATGAAAGACTTGTTGTATGTGGCTCGGGCATATTATCCTAGCATCGCGAAGCTTCCAGCTCTTGACAAGCTGTCACATGAAATGAAGCAAAACATTCAAGACTTTGAGCGGGTGCTTAGTGTAACTACGGTGGACAAAGATCTTCCTCCTCTGTATGTTCAAATAGTTTCCTTGCAACTATGCAACAAAACAAATATTTGGACTCAGACTTATTTTTTAAATGATCATGTAGTGTCAAAATGTTTAATCTTATCTTTTTGTGATTAAGATTGAGAAATGAGTGTAGCTTGCTTTATATGTTTTGGAAAGAGTCTTTGAACTCTGTTGTTGGTTATTGCTGTCTAGATGTTACGCCTACATGCAATTTAGACTTAACCTCAGCTCAACTCAAATAGACCAGGAGCAAACTGTTTGATACTAGATGCAGAGTTCAACATTCCTCAGTATCCACTTCTTAGGCTTGATTGTCTCCTTTCCTTCTCCCATCTCTCTCCCTCTCTGTTATTCTCTTCCTTTAGTGATGCTAATTGAAGTATAGAGGTAACATATGAAGATCCCAAACATTCACCTCTTTGAATCAAATTACTTTTAGCCTGGCCTAGCTCTAACTCCAGTAGTTGAGCTTCGCTTTTAATCTGCCTTCTAGTCTAAGTACTTTTGTTGCATTTGTTTGTTAGCTTTAATCAGGCATAGAAGTATCTCAACTACTTGTTTCTTGTCTTTCACTTATTCCTTTGCCTGTAGCTAGAAGAAATCTGTAAATGCATCTTTTCATTATATTCCGTAAACCTTTTACAGAAAATTTCATGCTTTTGCTTGTTCACCAGGATTGATCAGAAGCTACCTAAGATGGAAGCTGTAATTGCTCAAGCAAAGGCATGCCGCGTAGATTGCAGTAATGTAGACAAGAAATTCAGACAACTAGTTGATCTTACTGAAGATGAGGCTACTTTCCATATGAGACAGAGTGCCTTCCTCTACCAACTAGCAGTTCAAACCATGCCCAAGAGTCATCATTGCCTGTCAATGCGATTAACTGTAGAGTATTTTAGAGACCCTCCACCTGATATTGATCAGTCATTGGTAGAGAGACATTTGAATCCAGATCTTTACCACTTCGTTATATTCTCCAGCAACGTGCTAGCATCGTCTGCTGTAATTAACTCCACTGCAACACATGCAAAAGTATGGTTTGTATTCTCTCTTCAGTTGCAATTTTTTTCTGCTGTTTACACTTAAATCAGTTTTTCTGATCGTGTTTTCTTCTATATGCAGGAAAGTGAGAATCAAGTATTTCATGTGGTAACAGATAGACAGAATTACTTTGCCATGAAGTTATGGTTCTCGAGGAATAAGTATATGGAGGCCACAGTTGAGGTGTTGAATATTGAAGATCATAAGCTGGAAAACAATAGGGCATCAACGTCAATTCATCTTTCCCTGCCTGAAGAATATCGTGTCTCCTTCCACAAGGTTGATGGACCGCCAACAACAGAATACCTATCTGTTTTTTCGCATTCCCATTATCTTCTTCCTGAGATATTCTCTAGTTTGAAGAAAGTCGTGGTCTTGGATGATGACATTATTGTGCAAAGAGACTTGTCAGTATTATGGGGCATCAATATGGACGGGAAAGTGAATGGTGCAGTTCAGTCCTGCTCAGTTAGACTGATACAACTGCAGAAACTTTTTGCTGACAAGAGATTGGATGAAACATCTTGTGCTTGGATGTCTGGATTAAATGTTATTGATCTAGTGAGGTGGAGGGAACAAGATATTTCCGGAAGGTACCTGAAGTTGGTAACAGAGGTCAGTGACACTATCTTTTGACATACATTTGTTGTTTTCAACAACTTTTGCCTGCAAGATGTAAGGCAAAGGCTAGTAAAATATTTCCTTCTTTATTTTCGTCTGTTGAGGTTAGTACGGTTTGAGAATTAGCTTGTTATTGTTCTATTGCTCTATGTCTACTTTGAAATAATACCACAACATGACAAATTAATTTTTTTTCTAAGTAAAAGTGATTTCTATTGTACTTGCCCCAAAAATGATCAACAATTTGTTACTTTCTAGAGTGCTTCTCCATATTTTTAAGTTTTGGTTGATTCTCTCACACAATGTAGTCGGGACTCTTACTTGGTAAATTCATGTCCATAATCCCATTGACAATCATAATTTCTAATATATCCACTCTATGGTGTGTCTGTAGCTTACACTAGGTGATTAAGGATACCGAAAAGGGTCATATTTGCCCCTGTACTCTCAGAAAAAGATTATATTTACCCTCCTCATACTTTTTTGATATATTTGCCCTTACCATCTAACTTTGGGCACATATTTACCCTTGAATTGTTAACTCTCATGTCCCCCACCTTATTATCTTACGTGGCGCTATGTGGCACCCAAGTGATTATATTTTTATCCCAATTAAAATTTTCTCCCAATATATTTCTTTTACCTGACCTAACTAATCCAATAAACCTATTTCGTAATATATACACGCAGTTAATTTTTCCTCTTTCTATTGGCAAAGCAAGTTATGCTTTGACTTAGCTGGAAAATCCAACAATTACAGAAGACATTCTTTGAAACCAGAAAAATAAAAATTGACTTTTAATTAACAAGTTCTATGTAAAATTCAAAAAAATAGGGTTTAATTCACAAAAATGATTTCTTAAACCACCAAATACAATAATTGCTCTACATATGCAACTTCACTAACAACCCAAATCAAATTCAAAAAAAAAAAAAGAAGTAAAAAAAAAATGTCAACTTTGATAGCTCAATAAAAGAACACTTAGGATTGTAGCTTCACAGGAACCAAAAAAGGGGAAAGCTTGAAGCTTTAGGGAATGCCAAACCAATATCCATTCGAGAAAATTCCATAGAGCTTCTTATGACAATTATATGGTCTTTAGAAGGAAACAAAACATAATTGTAGGACTTTAAAGTTAAAGAACAAAACATTTTTTAAAAGTTTTTCCCATAATTTATCCAAGCCAAAACAATATACTTGCTTCATGACTAGTTCTTTAAAGATTTTTTCCCATAATCTATCCTAGTCAAATCAATATCCTTCTTCATGACTCCAAAACAAACTTTTTAAAAAAAATGAAGTTACATCACATACCAAAAAACTACATCAAATATGTGGTGGTTAGGGAGCAAATGGTCAAAATATGTCAGGTAACCATTAAGTTGGGTTGTCTTCAATAAAAGAAATCAAGTTGGCGCAAAGCCTAACGTATCACTTTAAATATACAGAGATAGGACTTTGTCTGGCAACTGATATGGACTGCCCAACATACAATCACTTTGGAATGAGCTCGCGGATGCGTGTCAAAGATAGAGAGATAGTAAGAGACTTAGCAGTTATCACTTAAGGGGGCGTTTGGTACAAAGATTGATAACGCAGGGATTAGTAATGGAGAGATTAGTAATGCAAGGTTTATTTTAATCAAGTGTTTGGTTCATTGTTTCCTACCTCAACTTGTGTTTGGATTAAAACTCTATAAAAAGCTTTTTTCCAATTATACCCTTGTATTATCATGTAATTTGGTCAAGGTAGGTAATTGCCAAACAATATTATTTTGTATGACCTTCTAACTAGCTAGGAGACAAACAATTTTGTTGTCGTGTTTGCTATTTTGTCACTTGAATTTTTTGAGGATAAATAATTGTCATTTTAATAAATTGATCACTCACAAAATGTTAATTTTCAATTTTAGAAAGATAAACCATCTACTTTTAAAACCAAAAAGACGGTAAACAATAGTAAAATTGAGTAAACCGTCCACATTTACACATAAAAATTGCAAGTTGTAGTTTTAATATGTATGCAATTATAGAAATTGTTCAAAATACAAATAATTAGAAAATTACACAAATATATATATATATATATATATATATATATATATATATATACGAAATGTCATGTGATTTCTATTAGGTTTATTTAGTAACAAACAACTCTCTCTAAATAATTTGTAAGTTAATTTTTTTAAATAAAATTTTTAGTACAAATATAAAACATAACATCAAGAAAATAAACAAAATGATTGAAATGATTTGAGGGACATTTTGTCTTTACATAGACTTATCCCATGGTATTAATTATTAAATCCTATGTATTACTAATACCTCCAAATGGAAGGTATTAGTAATACATTCTCTAATACCATGTAGGGCGTATAGCTAATCCATGGATTAGTTATACATATGCTCAAATTCTTACCAAACATAGTACTATATAATACCATACATAATACATGGACTATTTCTCCTAATACTCTCTACCAAACGACCCCCAAGTGTTATAAGGTTTATGAAAGAAGGTAGTCCCGCAACAATTCCTGGGAGGTGGAGGTTGTAGCAAATAACTTTATTGGATCTTTTAGTAATATGTGATATCATTGATGTTACACTTGCGGAGGCAAATTTCATTGAAGAAATAAGAGTTCCACTTTGTGGATAGACAAGATCTTGATCTCAGGTGACTAGGAAGAAAAGTTTCAACTTATTGCTACATGCATTGCTGAGATCAGTCATTATTGGATAGCAACTATATTAATGCCTAAAATTAAACCTAGTAAATTGATCTCAAGAGTGCTGCAAAAAGAAAATCTTTTTAGTATGGACAACCCAACTACACACAATAAGATGATCAACACAACAAAAGTCCATATTTAGCAAAACAGGAGATGATTAGCATATGAAACCCTTCAAGGTGGCCCAGTGGTTTGGGCTTGGGACTTCCATGTTAGAGGTCGAAACCCCTTGCCAGCGAAAGCAAGTGGTTTACCTTCTGGGTCAAGCTCGTCGCACCAGGCTTGCCTAGTGCAGGTTACCTCTCTTGTGTGGTTTGCGAGCAATTGCATAGTAGCGGGATTTTACCCTGTGCGCACCCAAAATGTAGCGGCTGTGGGTTTCTCTTGTCATAAAAATAACATATGAAATATGCAACCACATACATATTAACAATATGATATGATCAACATAAAAAATTCAACTACACAATGAGATAACTCAACAATATCAAGAAATCCAACTATATAAGTACTTAGAAACATGAGATGATTAACATCTAAAGAGTTAAACTACATGACAATTAATCAATATGACTACACAATGGGATAACTCAACAATATCAAGAAATCCAACTATATAACTACTTGGAAACATGAGGTGATTAACATCTAAAGAGCTCAACTAAATAACTATTAATCCATATGAGATGATCAAGATCAACATACATATATTTGATGACTCTGGTGTCCGAACCGGCTTGCACGGACCGCGACTAATTACACATGATACCTCCCACCAGTAAAGGTACTGGGTAACTCTGACTAGAATAGATGAAGGCTAGAACTGGTAACAAATCAAGATGAACATATCAAAAAGCCCAACTACTTATCCTAGAGATTCAATTGCAATCATCCCTCAGCTCTACCTGCAATATAGATAATTCAAAGATCAAAGAACCTAACTTTGATTGATGGAAATGAACCAGCTTAACTAAAACTGCACATACAAGCCAGTCCAGATTTAACAAAGTTTCAAAAACCCAACTAAAGTTCCAAAATTTCCGCTGAAAAGGACTATCTTAACTATAATAGAGATGATCCAAGAATCAAAATCCAAACTTTGATTGAATAAAGCCAAACAAATCACTACCAGAACCCTAAAAGAGAGACCCATTAAAACCCAGAAATTTCTATAAACAACTTTAACAACCCAGAAAGTTAAAGGTGTCAAATCAACCCAAAAACTAAGAAAAAAAATTAATAGCAATACGACGCTACCAGCAAGATGAAATTAAACTAAAAAGTGAACCTCACAGAGCTAAGGAAGAATTTATTTAAAACTGAAAACAGAGGAAAGAACTGACCTTCAAAAAGGCTATGCTTAAGAGAATTGAGGGCATCATATGGATGACATACAAATGAGATCATCCTAGTCATACATATCTCATTTCTTGAGATGGATTTTCTCCCTCACAACATACTTCAATCCCGTAATGTCTGGCTACACAACATATACTTCATGGCTAAAAACCAGCCCCCCCCCCCCCCCCCCCCCCCGCCCCAAAGGGGGAAGTGACACATGGTCAGTTTTTATTTGCCTGTGCAACAATCAGCTTCCCTCACTCAACCTTGCACACAGTGGAAGTACATTGGGTATCAGTTTTATTTGAGACAAGACTATAGTAAGTGCTCACTTAGTTTACGGGACAACATTCTCACACATTGTATTTATCTCAAATATGAGTCGCAACATGAGTTGGCAATACATTCAGTGCCATGCCAGCAGGCTTGCCTAGCCATTTGATACAACCAGTGGCAAATGTAGTACAACATAGGATGTGTGGAAGGGCGTACGCCATGAGTTTGAGTCCTGCTGGTGGACCATACCTAATATTTAATTGGAGAAGGGTAGAGTGGCAACCCCATTAATCATGAGTTTTGAAATTGGAAACAACTTATGTTTCGATTATAAGGAAAAGAAATGAGCTAAAATAAAACAAATTTTAGAAGACTTGCTTTGAATTTGAATGAAGCTTGAAATCAGAAATATGTTTGGGTAGAGTTGTTTTCACAAGCCAAACTGTGACCGATCAACCAAAGTAACACAATAATTATTTCCTTAAGCTTCAGAGAGGTACTGAATTATACCCATTGTGGGTAATATGTTGACTTTTAATATGAATGTTATATATGTTTTTTTCCCTTCAATATGAATGGTGAATGTATACCCAATACAAAAGGGGACAAAGAAAAAGGTCATTTGCATGCGCTAGGAGACCGAAACAGAAAAGATGGAAAACTACTATTTGTGTTCATTATTGCTCTCTCAATACAAATATTCAAGATTGTTTCATGTTTCTCCTTGTATGTGGGCTTCTACCTGCCTAAATAATGAAGTGTTGTCCTTTGAGCCCCCGTTCATTTTATTTTGGAGTAGGTTTTTATAGTCGGGGCTTAACCTTTTCCAGTGCCACAAAATACGAGAAGCATAAAAAGGTGGAAAAATACTTAACACATTCATTATTGTTCTCTCTATGTAAATATTATGATCGTTTTTTGTGGGCATGTGAGCTGCCACCAACCTAGATAAAGACATCCCATGTTTTGGGCCTCTGTTTCTTTTTATTTTTGTCTGGATTTTTGGAGTCCATGGGTTAACCCTTTCGAGCCCCACAAACTATGGGTCATCAAAGTTTACTGCAAGTTAACGTAACCCATTGAGCATTTGTTTTACACACTCAACTTTTATGGTTAAGGGGCAGGGCTGTGGGGGTTTTGGGTAGTGGGGCTATTCTAGGTAATTTTATCTATGTAAATACAAATGACTCACGGACAAGATGCTTGGTGTGGCATCTCATGTTAGATTGTTTTAATGGACAAATACATTTTTCTTGTCTCCATTTATCTATGTGCTATTTTTGTATTGACTTACACTGTCACCTTTTTATTTAACTTGCAGATGAATTCAGAAGAGGCTGTTGCATTGCGTGCAAGCTTGCTTACTTTTGAGGGTGAAGTTTACGCTCTTGATGATAAGTGGGTATTATCAGGACTGGGTTATAACTATGGAGTTGATATTGAAACTGTGAAGAATGCGAGAGTACTGCATTATAATGGTAACATGAAACCTTGGCTTGAGTTGGGCATCCGTGATTATACAGTTTCCTGGCGGAAGTTCCTAAACCAGGAAAATCAGTTTTTAAGTGATTGCAATATTAACTAGTACAGTATGGGCTAATACCTGCATTTGCTGCTGAAGTTTCATGAAGGTATGGGTGACAAAGTTTGCACAAGTTTCCTGTTTGTGATCTTGTGTAGAACCGTATCTGAGGTAGGGGGACTGAGTATAATTTGGTGTGTATATCTCTATTGTTTGTTAATGAAGGAAATTTGTTTAACCTCAAGGCAATGCTAGAGTGATGCATAATACTTGTCAATGATGGATTGGTAGTAAGGCATGGACAAGTTTTAATGGGTTAGGCATACACCTTCATCAGCTATTTTTTGTTGGAGCTGTTAAGGATATAGCGTATGAGGAGATTGCCCGAAACTATCTCTGAAGAGCTGGATATCAACTTTGCCTCCTATGAATCTTGTACACATGCATACCTTGGGTTAAATATAGTTCTACTGAAATCAGGTGACGAGTACTTGGACTCTTGCTTCACCTGTGATGACCATCTTGGATCCGCTGTGATGTGTGATATTGCCATTGACACGTTCAGTGAATTCTTCCTTGTAGAATTGGGTCTTATTGAAATACATTTTTTTTAGCATTGATCAGGCATCTCATTGTTTTTAACCTTTACACTAGCTACTGGAGAACTGCCGTTGCTGCTAAAATATATTTAGTGTTAAACATAATACAATATTGTTTACCTTATAATTTTCCTTTTGACAAATAACTTGACGTTTGTGCCTTTGCGATTAGTAGTTTAAGTTATATGCACTAATGATCTATCAGGTTATCTATAAAGGTAATTACAGATAAATCTCATTGTTAACAATTGTAACTAACATGCAATCACCAAGTTAAAAGTACGTTGATTATGCTTTATTAAGTTCAGGTACTTATGATGCTTGTAGATGTAGCCAGTAGCCTACTCGTTTGCCTTATAGGTAGGTTGAGTCATAAAAGAAGGGTTGAACTGGATTTATTATCTTTTTTTTCTTCTTCTGTCCTTGATTCTTCTTGGCCGTGCTTGTGGAAGATAAAAAATACCTTGTAGAATTAGTTGAAGTGTTAACTCACGGGGCAATACTCTACAATAGATCACTTTGTTCACTCAACTAATAATTGTACTATAATTAAGAAAAAATGGAAGCTCACGGAACAGGCTTATCACCAATTCGTGACTTGGTTCCATCCACCTAATAATTGTAATACTCCATTATTATTCCCTCTCACCCACCCTTCGAAATCTCTTCTAAACAGGTGAAAAAAAAGAAGGTACTGATAGAAGGGAGGTCTTATCACCAAAGGTTTTGGTGGAATGGTGAGAATTGCTTTTTTTTTTTTTTTTTTTTTTAAAATAAGATGTTTTGAGTTCAAGTAAGATGTCTTTGGTAGGAAGTATTTTGCCCCTAAAGTGGAATGTGCAAATTCATATACATATTCTGGTGCACACATACATATATTGCTACCAGCAATTAAAGGAATTAATAAAAGCTTCTAACCTTAATGTCATCAAGTACAGTTTGATATTAAATTGTATGCTTGAAATACTTCAACGGAAGCCAGCCAAAAAGACCAAAATTTTCAACTATGCCAACTGATCAATCCAATATGGTGTGCAACTTTATTAGTATTAAAAATTAAATCTTGAGTTGGGTGTTTCTCAAGGCTCATTCATTTTAATGGAAATGACATAGATAAGTCACACTTTTAACGAATGACACATTTGAACCTTTTCCCTTAAAATTTTGACTATCCATATTTCATGAAACAAAAAGAGAAGAAAAAAGAATTACACCACAGTAGTAGTTCAGTTTTAGCAAAATGTAGTCAACTAGTTATACAACTAGCTAGCTAGCAACACAAGACAAAACTTAGAATTAAACATTGTTTTATTGAGATCAACTACTTTCACCTCATCGTCATTGTTCAATACTCACAGATTTGAACCCTATGGACAAACGCCATCATTTCAGGGCAGTTAAGAATCCACACTACTCCGAGAAATGGAAAGTCATCAGAACACTTATTCATAAAGAAATGCCCCAGTTTTGGCAGATCGTAAAGGTACAACTCTTCCAACAGGGGAAATAAAGGCTCATTGGTCATGATTTCTTCTCCTTGTTGTTCCTCTTCCGTGATCACTTCTTCCATTGATATGCAGGCTGCTATTTGTAGTATTCGGAGATTCAAAATACCTCTGGCCACTGACGGAGACATCAAGTTTCTCAATTTTCCACAACTATATACTTTCAAGTGTACAAGTTTGCTGAAGTAGGCCGTAGGAAGTTGATGAGAGCATAGAGCACTTATGCTGTTAGCTTTATCAATCAATAGCACTTCCAAGTTCGGACAACAAACCTGCAAATATATGAAATATATTATTATATTTTTCTTAAAAAAGAAAAGGGCATGATATACCCCCTCAAATTTGCAATTTAGAGCTAACCTCGTTACAACATTACCTTCACATATATCGCTATTGTTACATAAATGGTCCAAAGGAGTATATCAAGCCTTTTTTATTTTCTAACGGTAGTAATAGTAGAAAAATAGACATTGTGCAAGTAAAGTAAGGATCTTTAGTGCTCAAGTAAGGTAATATTCATGACCAAAAAAAGGAGTATAATTTTTTATAATGATCATGTAGAAATGTAGAAGCAAACCTTTTCATGGAAAAGAGGATTTGAGTGAGTGATGGAGTTGTTGGCTGTAGGCCAGAAATTTTGGAACTGATGTAATCTGTTGAGCTTCATTTTCCGCAACCGAGGGAACTCAATGCCCTCAACATTGTCATTGCAAAAGTGTGTGAAGAATTCCAGAGATCGAAGTTCCAACTCATATAAATTTGGGAACTTGATTACTTCATGTGTCCTCCGAGAGATGTTCAGTAAATGTGTGACTAAATCACAATCAAAGAGGCTGAGACATTTCACGTTCTGAAGTTTATTCAGCTGCAACTCAGTCAACACATTATTAGAGCCCTTCCCGGTTGAATGTACAACTTCGCTCTTCTTCAACATGTGGCAGATCCAATCACCCAATGGGGCAGTCTCAGTGACATTTAAAGCAATATTCTTGTCGTAATCATCCATGTTTGAAGCCGCTCTGTAAGCTTCACCCACCGTAAGAGTGTACCGTGTCAACTTGGAGGGAAGGCACAAGTCACTGCAGATCACATCTTCGGAACATTCACTTAGTGTCAGTGCAGTCAATTTCGATAAAGATTCCAGTTCACTCAAGGTGGAGTAACTACAATGTTTAACTTTCATCATATGTAGTTCCTCCAATCGAGTTAGTCTTGATAAGACCCCTGCTGAAATCCTTTCGAGTGATTTATTCTCATTCCAAAACTCTAACATAATTAGATTCGTCAATTTTCCTATCTCCACTGGCAGCTCCTCTAACTGAGAATCTCGTATGCTGAGAATTTCTAAAGTGACAAGTTCTCCAATGATGGATATGTCATCCAACCGAATACTACTCAGACACAGCGTCCTCAAACATGACAACCTCTGAACGGATGCTGGGAAAGACCAAATGGAGTCCACATATCCACTCAGGCTTAAGACGTTGAGTTTACTCATGCCATCAAAAAAATTGTCCTGTAATTTGAATGGCTTTACAAAACAGAGTTTTAACATTAGAAGCTTCAGTTTTGGACAAACGATTGGGCTAGGAAGCTCATCAAATTTATTTGCAACAATTGACATGTGACTGAAATGCTCATAGGAAGTTCTTCTTGGGAACTCTTCCGAGTTCACATGGTGACTTACCATAAAGTTATGCTCTCCCTCAGATGCAATACTTATAGCCACATCACGGACCACATCATGCATTTTGACATAACTTTTGTTTGAACCTTGGGATAACAAGAAACAATCTTTCAATATTTCTAACAGATAACACACCGTATTTCTTGCATGTTCTAAATTACTGATTTCGGAAAGGAGGCCAAGCTGCATTCCGTATCTAAGTAATTCTTCAGGACGGATATCACTATCTTCCTTGAACAAGGAACAAAGCAAAAAGAGGTACTTAGCTTCATTACTTCCCAAGTAATCATAGCTTAGCCTCAGAGGTTTATACACCTCTGTGAGAACTTCAGGGATATTTATTGTTACTGCACCACGTAATTGTTCAAGGGCACAATCCCACGAACGCTTGGTTTTATGCTTTTTTAGTGCTCCTGCAACTGTAATAATTGCAAGCGGCAGCCCATTGCATTCTTTGGCGACATCTTTTGCTATGTCAAGTAGAGAAAGATCGTCAATTGAATTACCAACTTTCTGGCTGAAAAGGATCCATGCTTCCTCTTCAGATAAGGTTCCAACTTCCATGATCTTCTGAGCTCCCATTGCTTCACAAACAGATCGGAAACGTGTTGTGAATATCACTTTACACTGATGTTTTTGGTTGCTACCACTGGGAATTCCAAGTTTTTCTAGTTCAAGAGCCTTCCAAACATCATCCAAGATTATAAGGATGCTGCTGTCCTGATCCATTAACCTTGAACACAGCTGATCTCCACGACTCCACAAATTATTCCCTTCTAATGTCAGCCCAGCTTCCCTCGCAATTTCATCCTGAATTCTTTTGAAGTCCGGTTGTTGACTCACAGTTACCATGACAACATCATTGAACAACCTTTCTTGTTTCGCCTTTTGTCTTATTTTCTCAGTCATTGTTGTCTTACCAACACCACCCATACCACATATCCCAATCATAGTGACCACGTCAACGTCTCTCAAAGCAGCCATGACTTCTTCCTCTTTCAATTTTCTGGACTCAAATTCCTCACTTTTGTTACTAGACATAACTTCAACTTCAACAGGATACGAAAAATCCACATAATTTCTGCCTTCAGTTTGAAGACCAATCAGATTCAGTACAATTTCCTTACATTTCTTGCTCAGCAAGTAACGCGACTTCAAGTTTGGACACCGACCATAACAACAACCTCTTTCAACTTCAACTCTACGTCGCAATATAGTAGCTACATCACTAGTAGTGGTATCAACATGCGCTGACCAACGCTGAATGGTTGGTGCAAGCTCACGTGAGTTTCTCCGGGCAGCTTCCGCTCCTAGCTGCACTCCACTTCTGATATCCTCCAGCGTCTCAAATTCATTATTCAAAGATGTAATGTTGCTCTCATAGGTAAACAAATATCCAATCTCTCGAACAACTGAATCGATCAACCAATCTCCGACTTTGTCCACAACTTTACATAAGAAATCCATAACAATTTGAAGTCTTTGAACTCTGCTAAATATATATTACTCAATAGTTTTTTCAATTCTTTCTTTTTGAACTGGTTTTCTTAGTTACTGGGAAGTAAAGCTTAACTAGAGCAATAATAGAGAATTTGGTACAGTAGTAGCTAGGGGTGGCAAATCAAACCCAACCCGGTTAAGTTGGGTTGATTATTGATCCACTCATTCATTAGCTCAATCCATTTCAATCTAACTTATTTAATGGATTGATATGTAACTCGAATTGGCACATGACAAATCCATTCAAAATATTTTAAAAAAACTTTTTTTCTTAGGAAGATAAATGTTATACATAGTCATAATGAAAAAAATAATTTTATTAGGTACTAAAATAGTTTAAAAAAACAAATAAACAATTAATGTTAGTAAAAATTGAAACTTAGTTCAGAAAATTTGTAATTAGGCTTTCTTTGCTCGAGGTTGTGGGACAGAGTACCCTTCCTAGAAGGTGGCTCATCATCCTAAGGTGCTCGTTAGGTGTATTTTTTATTTTGGTTGTTAATGGTAATTCTTCACGGTTTACAAAAAAAAAATTGAGTTGGGTTGGGTCTTGACCCGTTATATAACACGTTATCTAACTCATTTTGACCCAAGTAAATTTGGATTGAGTTGTGTTTTGGCCGAAATTGTTGTTACGATACCAAATTTTATGGAGTACGTTTTACCCCTGCACTATTTAATAATGTATTTTAAAGGTATATATGTGCCCACGTGGACACATTATATTTATAATGATGTAATATTTATGATGTTCACGTGGGCACATATATACCTTGAAAATACACTATTAAATAGTACAGGGGGTAAAAGGTAATTTTCAAAGTTTGATATTGTTACAACAATTTTGGTTAAAGTTCGAATATATTTTAGATTATTTTCTTTTGTCTTAACTCATTATGACTCGCCTAAATTTAACCCAATATGCCATTGACACCCTTGGTACTAGTGGGGTCAAAATGACAGCATTGTTAAAGTGGGATGGTTGATTAGATAACATTTCAAAATGGCAGACAGACACAGAAAAGTAGAAATAAAAGGAAAGGTGTAATATTTTGCTTTTGAAACAAAAGTGGAGTCATGTTCTGTATTATTGAAGTGAAAAAACAAGATTGTTTTTCCCTTTTCTCATTAGTAAATAACGACATAAATGCAAGATGATTTGAGAAAGCAGTACCTCTCTGTTTCAATTTGTTTGTCTAAATTATTATTTGGATAGCAAAATAACGTTATCTTTTCAAATACTTCCTAAATATTTTGAATTATTAACTATTGCGGCTCATAGGAGCAGTTATTATTGTCTTGAGCAGACAAGTAAATCTTAGCATGGTTTTGGGTACCAAGCTACATGAAAAGGCCATTAGCAAAGAGTTACTGAAATTTACTACTTGGATAATTATTGAGAGGAAAAAGAAGTGATATATAAAGAGAAATATTTCACATTGTTATCAATGTACGAAGGCTTAACTCGAGCAAACAGAAAACATGGAAACTTCAATTGCCTTTCAATAGGAAGAAGAACCACTGGGTCGTATCGTTATCATTTTTCAACTGTCCGCTGATAAATACCTAAAGCAGACTACAAAATAGAAATACAGTAGCAAGAGAGAGGAGAGTGAGAAGCCAAATAAGGGGATGAGAGAATTCAGATTCTTCACAACTTCTGAGCCGTAATTTATTATATTTTTTTACGGCTGTAGGATATTATGATACGAACGTATAAACTTATGTCACGAAAGAGTCATTTGTTGTTTCAATGTCAGGGGCATAATTTGTTATGCCTTTTATGACATAATTTGCGAGATTTAATTTATGTGTAAGTTATCTTCCACTGAAGTCTGAACTAATCAGAATCTGATTCTCGGATTGTACTTGACAATGTCAAATAAAATAACTATCTTGCCAAATGCTCCATATCACCCATCGATATCATATGAATGCAGTGCACAAACTGGTTGTCCATTAAGAACGAAAAAAAGATACAAATCAACGATGATGAGAATCAAAGACTTTTTAAGTAGGACGCGTAATAATTTGAAGGTAAACTTCCAGCCGGTTGCAGTTGTGGAGGTTAACATCACATTTTGCACGTATCACTGACGAAATTCCAATATCAGGTAGGATGGGACTAAAATGTGAACCTGATTTACTTACAAAAGTTACAGGAATGGTATGGTAAAAATTATTGCAATATGGATGATTCCTTCTAATTAGAGATAAGGTTTGCCCCTGCTCGGAGTTGCAACATTTCGGTTCTCTTACTCCTCTCCATTACATCTACAAGCCAATTCACACTTTCCTTGATTCCTAACCTGCAATCAAGCAAGCAAAAGCTTGTATTATTCAAGCGTGTTTCCAGGACTCTTAGATAAGAGTTTTTAAAACCATAATGAGTCGAACTTTCTGGCAAAATGGTTTTATGCAGTGGTCTTCTATATGACTAACATGGAGTGATGTAGTTCTAATGTGTGGTACTGATAAAGATGTATTACTCACCCGTCATAGGATGAAACAGCTAGAAAGGTATAAGCTCTCTCATCGAGTTTCTTGAGATCGAGATACCGGGCAACTTCTTCTGCTGATACAGCATCTGCAAGGTCCTGCTTTAACAAATTGATGTGCATAAGCAAATGAATAGTCACGACAAGCACACAAAGTTAATGTCATCTGTCAACTATCACTTTCTCCATCTGGAAAGGCGGGTTTTTGCCATATAAGCAGAACAGAAATAAAGGAATCAAGGGAATATCTAGAGCACTGAAGCCGGTATGCGCTTAGTCACATATTTGGAATCCATTTTTTCTTTTCTGATGAAAGCACATGTAGAAGAGAATCCTTTTTGACAATGATAAAACAAGAAATATAATGACAACATATATTCTTGGCAAATAAAGTATAAAGACTATTAGATCCAGAGATTATACAAATATAACTATCATTCACAAATGAAGTAGACAAGGAAGAGACAAAAAGCTGTGTTCTGTTCAATCATTACATCCATGATAAAGAACCTCTTGTGTGGAAGAAACTGTTTTGTGCCTTTACCTGCTTGTTTGCTAATATCAGAAGTGGGGCTCCTTGCAGATCCTCATGCCGGAGAACTTTTTCTGCCAGTTATTAAAGTGAAAAAATAAACAAACTATGATGCCCATTAATCGTGAACTAAACAAAACGTTGAACACATAACTAACCAACTGTACATACCAAGTGCAGATTTAGAATCCTCAAAGCGTGATGGACTAGAAGCATCAACAACATATATCACAGCATGTGCCTCTTCATAATACTTCTCCCAGATTGAGCGAAGACCAGGCTAAGTGTATAAATGGTCTTATGTTAGTCAGAGAAACTTATATGAACTGTCTATAACCAGCTGAAATATAAAAAAAAATTCTTGCTGTCAGAGAACTGACACTCCCTATCTGCTGACTAAGCTCTAGTGAGAAAACGTAAGAATATTGTATAATCCCTCCATCAATTATTACAAGGGCCATGCCTGCGAAAACTGTCCTATATAAGGCGGAAAATTATCAAAATACATCTTAAGTTCGAGAACTATCCTATATAAGGCAGAGAATTATCAAAATACATCTTAATTTTGGAGATATATTTCCTAAACAAGAGTAGTAGATGATCATCATAAGTTGCACAATATACACCAAAAATAATGCAACTGCAATAACAGCAAAATGCACTTCATCATCAAACTTAGAAGTATAAAACAGATGCCTAATGTCCAGCACTTCTACCTTGTCTTTTGTCATACATAATACATTTATCTGCTGCTATATTTATTTTACAGACCCTTTACGGTTCTAAAATGGAAAAATTAATCATCTCAGAGGTCACAGGTAGCAAAGTTCATACCTGACCTCCTAAATCCCAAAATACAAGCTTCGTATTTGATGCTTCAACACGACCAATATTGAGCCCCACAGTTGGAACAATACGATCTGGTGGAAGGCCTTCCAAGTTTGAGTATTGTGACTTTATTTTCTCTAACAATGTCTAGAAATTTAATAATAGAAAGAAGGATTAGAAAGAAACCTTTCAAGACTAGACTTTGTTAACATATCTGTAATGGTTAAGCATGTAAAATTCACACACACGCACACCCAAATAAAGGGAAAGAGAAATTACAAAAAAGATTAGAAAATTAAACGCAAATAAAAAAGAGTAACAAAGCAATTCAGATCAGTGGCATGTAAAAAATAAAGATGCAATTCAGATCAGCGTTCACAGGAAACTAATTCCAGGGACAACTTTATTCTAATAAGTATGAAGGACAAGAATGGGAGCATTGGAGCACAAGTAAAGTTGTCTACATCACACCTCTTGGAGTGCGTGCCTTCCCCGGACCCTGCGTAAACCCGGGATGCTTTGAGCACCGGGCTGCCCTTTTTAAGAATGAAGGACAACTTTTCATCTTTTCAAGTAAGCTAAATTGGACTTCACTCATATATCCACATTCCCCTCTAGCTCTAGTACTGTTATATTGCAGTCTACTCCCATATCCTAATTTCTGTTTACAAGTAATCAAAGATATTATATACTAAGCCAGAGCGAGAAGACATAACTACAGATTGTGCAGATCCTCTACTGTATCTAAAATTGCATGATGTGCATCGACATCCACTACAATAACCAGGTTGCACCAAAAAGCTAGACAAAAAAAAAGAAATTTCTCCTATGGCATCAAAAATTCTATCATTTCTTTTGAGCCAAACAAACCACCAAATGGCTAGAGGATGGTATTCGAGGTCTTGTCTGATTTCTTGCACAACCGTTCTTTGTCCACATCGCAGTAGCTCCATAGTGGATTTTGGCATGGTCCTGGACAGCCAAACATTTCCAGAAACATGCTCCACAGCAGACAATTACTCTACAATGCAAAACGAGGTGGCCAACATATTCAGAGTGCTCTTCACACATGGGCACCTACTACAAAGCTGAAATCCCTTCTTTTGGAGGTTGGAATGAGTGCCTTCCTAGCCAAAATCCAAGAGAAGCAAAACACCTTCAAAGAAGCCTTGCTAAACCAAATCTTGTTTCAAGGCCAGAAGACCCTGTCACTAGCCTTGCTAAACCAAATCTTTTTCCAAGGCCAAAAGACCTTGTTGTTATTCCTGTATCCACTTCTTCACAAAGGATATGGACTAGTTTTTTTCTTTTATTTTTGTCTTGCTTCCTAAGTTTAAGAACGTGCTCCATCAGTAGATGTGTGCATGTTTCTAGATATCTAATATTTTTCAAATAACCTAGGGTTTTACTCAAGATTCTGGCAGTGATTTTTCTATATTTCTTGCAGTCTTGTTTGACCTTATCTTGCTGCCAATCAGGGTCCAACTTGAGAAAAGAAATTTAAGATTCATTCACTAGTGTTGTTTCTCCTATTGATGATACATCAAGAAGGTAGTAACACTTGGTTTTAATTTACAAGAAGAATTCTGCTCAGAGAACTTACCAAACGTTCACGGATTAACATTTACATCATCTAAGGAGGTTCATCAGAAATTTCTCGAGGTCGTTACTTTCTAATAGATTTATATGAATTTCATCAGTATCATGGAAACTACCAGAGACTACATAAAGGAAGTCTACTTCATGTGACTCCATAGACTTCCCAAAACTACTGATTCTGGTCAAGATGTAAAGTTCACTAGTTACTGTAGAGAGGACATTTTGGCATTTCAGAGCACTAAGCTATAACCCTCAACTGTTTTTCACCCTCAAACTCATGGCCAAACTTAGGTCGTACTCAAAGTTTAGTGGATCTACTTTGTTATGTGTCATCTTGTTGGAGACAAACTGCTTGGGACCTAGTTCTGCCTACGGTCAACTTCGGATACAATATGTGTATGAAACCAAGGAAACCTATATACTTAGTTCCTTCACCATGTCCGACAAGAAAGCATTCGTTGAGCATAGCTCATCAAATTCATACTAACACACGACCCAAGATTATCTGTCGTAATGCAGATTACAAATGTTATGCACCTCTACATTGACGATGAGAAGACTTTGAAGCTGGGGACTTAAATTACTATTAAGTGCCACAAACAATTCTCAACCCACACTAAAAGAAGCTTCATTATAAAATGATGGACCATTAAAAGTTCTCCACACACAGGGATTAGCAATGTCTTCAACATAGACAGTCTATTGTGGAGATATTAATAAGATAGATGTGATTGCTGCTTCTACTGTTCAGGAGGAAACTGAAGACATTTTAGTGATGAACAGTCTCAATTCAAGGAGAAGGATGTCTGATGAAGAATTCTACTGAACAACAACAAACCCGGTGTAATCCCACAAGTGTATGCAGATCCTATCCCTATCTCGTGGAGATAGAGAGGTTGTTCATAGGACAAGCAAGAGATGATATAATTATTGATCCAAAAAAGTTAGAGAAATATTACAAATGAAGTGGAATCCAAATTCACAGACAAGCTTCAATAACTGAATCTACCTTGGGGATTGTCAAAAGTTGGTGCTACTTTTTTTTTTTTGATAACCGTGGTGTTTGGGCTAGCTTGCACACACCTTGACTAGGTCCACGGGATACCTACCACCTCACACTAACAACAGATACTAAGTGACTCTGTCCACCACGGCTAGAACATGTGAGAAAAAAATCACCTTGGGAATTGAATCTGAGACCTCATGGTGCTCAACCCACTTTATTGACCACTGGGCCACACCCTTGGATGCAAAAAAAGAAGTTGGTGCTTACTTCTAGTCTTTTCTTCAGCTTTTGTCCCCACAGAAGCCATGTTAACCTTTGTGTTTGGCACAGTGATACAGTGATCTCAGAGAAGCTTCAAGTGATTACTTTTACTCTCTCTCTCCTATCTCCTTTCTTCTTTCTTTCCCATCTTTCTTCTTGATCCTATATTGTAAAGATATGACATCTTGGCCTAACTTTACCCCAAAATCTAACCCATGAGGGGAGGATTGTCCAAGTCCATATAAGCAGACGACCGGTCCATTCCTTAACAATATGGGACTTTGACCCACTCTATACTTATTGATGTTGTTTCTGCATTTCCTTACACGCCGCCCAGAATCTTTCCAGCCACAAAACAGTAAGAGAACACAACAATTACCCCAGCTTCCATCCATATATTAGCCATTTGACCTCTCCCTCTCATATGTTACATGTCAACTTAAAGGAAGTTGTGTTCTTAAGTGTTTCTAGATCTGTAAGTGTTGTTTTAGTGCTTAACTTTAAAGATCACTGTGATATAAAGTAAGACAACTAAACGATGACCCACAAGAAATACATTTAATTTTGAGATGGACCACTAGCCCTCAAAAGACCACTTCTAGTTTCAAAACCTACCACTGGTCTAAAACCCACTGCAAAACTGATTTAAGACAATCAAAGGTACCATATAGTGCTTCAAAAACCCTGTGTTTCATATGAAGCACATAAAAATAGTCATTTTATTTGACAATGATTAAGAATGTATTGCTACTAAGTTAATAGTTTTGACAATTCAAATGATCATTTAGAATATAGGGTTTATCGCAAACAACCTCCCTACCTTTTCAAGATAGGGTAAGGTATGCGTATACTTTACCCTCCCTAGACACCACTTGTGCGATTACAATGGGTTTGTTGTTATTGTAAATGACCATTTAGAAGATATCTAGCACAAACAATTAAACGTAAAACAGAATTGAGTAAAGTACATGAAACATTGCACAAAGTTATAAAAAAAAGTTTGAAGGAAGAAAATAGTGGATGATGTACCGTTTTCCCGGCTTTGTCAATCCCAAGAATAAGGACATGAAACTCTGTCTTGCTAAACATGTATTTATATAGTCCATAAAACAATGAAAACATCTCTATCTTCTTCTGTTTCTTATATGATTCACTACAGATTGCAACAGGCTATATGGTGATTTGTTCTCTAGTCATCACGCATCAGAATGAAACCTGAAAGGAAAGGACTCGTTACCATCTCCGTGGAAATCAAAAGAGACAGTCAATGAACAAACTAAAATCTTATACTAAAGTGAACGAACATACTTATAATTGATAAAGAATGCCCCCTAACAATATAGGCACGTAGAAATACAATTGAAGCCCCAATATCAGTATTTAGGAGCTCTACAAACCCGGCTGGTAGCCGGAAAACCCCATTCGCATCTCAATATACACATGCTTGCTAATGGCCTATGCTGCTTGAATCCTCCAAAAGTGTTATCGCACCCATACCAGATCCTCAAAATAATGCAATACTTTTGGAGGAACCCACATACACCTGGCAGCATTTTTGGAGAATTCAAGCAACATAGCTAATTGCTGGTATCCCAACTCCTTCTTTCCAAAAGTTACTAATTGATTAACTATAACTACTAGCGAAGAGAGAATTATTCTCCTTCCATCCTACCAACTGCATATTATGCAGCCCCAACTATCTAGGATCGGTGGCAATCTATGGAATTGGGATAACAGTGCTAGTGAATCCACCCCCACCACAAAAATAACGAATAATATTATTAGTAGAATGGTGTCATTTATATTGCGACATATAGAGTAATTAATACAAATGTTTAGTCCATCAATCAATACTATATCTGCCTGAATTTTATGTACATCATTAGCATTTCCATCGAAGTATGATAAATAAATAAAAATTAACATATGGAACAAAATAACCCCAACTTGTCTGGAACAGAGGAACAATTGTCATTGTTGCATGTAGATCAAAATTAAAATGGAACAGTATTCAGTTTTGTCAATTAACTTAAATAAGGACTTAAAATTTTAAAAAGTATTTTAGAAAAATCGCTAAGAAATTGCAATCAGAATTAGTACTCCAATTAATAAAAGGAAATCTAAAGTACCAATTTTCAGCTTCTGATTATGATTTTGAGCTCGAATTACCACAAATAACGCTAATTCTTTTGTGATCCGACATTGGAAATTGTAAATACGAAGAAAAAAAAAAGTAATTACTCATCAGTGATCCGAAAAGGAGGAGAAACTGAAACCTGATTCAGAGAAGGAAGCGGCAGAACTAAATGTTGGTGGCGGTGATCGTGCAGTGGTGTTCCGCTGTGCACGGTGGTAGAAGCGACGGAGCGTGGAGGAGGAGGGAGAGAGAGGAGGAAGGGTTAACTGTAATATGTATATAGATCCACCGAGATTTTAATTTAAAGCACCCTTTTAATGTTTATTCACACAAAAATTAACCTTTAATCAGATATTAATATCGAGAAAATGATCAATTGTCCTTGTGTATGGGGGTAAATATTTGACATAGTAGATAAACAGATGATCTTTAACTTGGTACATAAACATAAGATCTTTAACTTGGCGTCAATCGATAATTATGACATTTAATTTTGGATGTAAGCAAGTAGACTCTTAAATTTATATAAAATTAAGCAAATAAATGCACTTGTCTTACATGGTACCCTACATGACAATTTTGTGTCCTATGTGGCGTCCTACGTATATTATGTCATGTAAGACACGTGTGTCTACTTGTTCAATTTTATACAAATTTAAGTGTCGACTTATGCACAGTCAAAGTTGGAGGGCATAATTGTCTACTAAAACCAAATGAGCCAAGTTAATGGTCATGTTTATGTATTATGTCTAAATATTTTTTAGTACTCTCTATGTTCTTATTTACATGTCGTCTTTACAAAAAATATATGTTACTTCATACTTACTCCCTTCATTTCAAATTAATTGAATTGTTGAGGTGTTTCACACTCCTTTGAAAAAAAGATTAAGACATAAATTAGACATAACTTTTCATTTTTATCCTTATTAATTATTGTCAAATTTATGATTAAAATAACTAAATATTAATAAATAACTAATTTCAATACTAACTAATGAAGGGTAAAATTGGAAGAACATTCTAAAAATAGTCTTGAAAATTGAATAATTAAGTTAATTTGAAAAATGAAAAAATGTCTCAACAATTCAATTAATATGAAATGAAGGGAGTATCATTTCACAAAATCAGTGCATGAATGAACTATTGTTCCTATTTTATCCTTGCGAGTTATTATTCTTGAAAGTATACATTTGACTAACATAGAAAAACAAAGTAATTATTTTATTTATTGAAATTTGACTTCAAGAGAAACACTAAATAAGGGTAGTAAACTTACCTAGTTTTTATTAAGAAACGCGAAACCTAAAATGGTAACAACAAAATAGATACGAGGGGATATATTTTATTTATTTTAAATGATCCTTAATGTGTAAATTATAATAAAGATGTTCATTTTGGTCATTACTATATTTCACTTGATTGAAATGGTTCTTAATATATACTACAAAACTAGGCAATTTGTCCGCACTTCGCGCAGTCATAAATAATTGCATTGAACTTGGAAATAATCCTTTGCTTAATATCCATATATTTAAAATAATGAAAAAAAATAGGTTCTTAAAAAATATTAGCAATTTTCCAACACGAATTTAATTATTTGTCATTATCACATAACTGAAGAACCTCTAATGAATGAATTATTTAGGAAATAGTAAATCATTGATTTTTTAATCGACATTAAAAAGAAAATAAAGAAGAAAATAAGAATATATACAAAGGCATTCCATAAGAAAAAGAACATATTTTTAAATTGCATAGATTGTACAATTGTGATATATGTCTCAGAAAAAAACTTAAAAATTTATTAACAAATTCAAAAAAGAAATTACGCTTGAACATGAAAGCAATTATAACTTTTGAAGATGAATAATGAATTCCTTCAATTGATAAGTGAGAAACTTCATATCTATGCTAAAATAGATAATTTGACCTAACCAATCGGTAACCCCCTAAAGCTGGCACCAACTTTTACTTAGACACTTTAAGTAGACTTTGTTCATTTTAGATACTTCATGTAAGATCTTGCTGTGTCATTTTGACACTTTTTTTACAATCAACAAAAATATGTAATGTGTGTGAGACACACTCGCGAATGATGTGTAAAGTGTCCAATTAAATGACGACATTTGTCATTTGTGCCAAAATCATCATTCTTAATATGAATTTTGAGAAAAACAAAAAGTAGTCAATAAATCGATGACATGTGGCATTTTTCTCCAATATAATTAAAAAAAATAATTAAAGAAATTATTTTCATCATTTTCTCCAATCTAACCATTTGCAGAAACTCTACCCCTCCCCGACCCCCGCGTCCTCAATCATATACCAAACCCAATTCATAAGGCATAAAATTTTCAACTTGTCCGTAAAAGTTTTGATATTTATAATATCCGTAAAAATCTTAAATCTTTAAATTGAAATTCTTCCCAAAAGTATTCAATCTAGGTCGATTCAAATAGCTTAGAAGAAGTTATGACCCACCAAGTCACTCCTCAAAGAACAATAAATTTTATTATAGAAGAATAAAGCTAAGTCATGAATTCGGATTCTTCTTAATCAATAACAAAGCAGTAAAATTGAATTGAAATCATTAAATTTAACTAAAAAAATAAGAAAGCACTTAAAGTGAAGCAGCGTTTGAAAGTCTGTGATGGAAGAGGCGTGAAAAATCAAACCCACTTCTTCCATATGACAATATTAAATTCCTCCAAAAAAAAAAATTCGTGATTATTTCAATATTTAATTCTTAAAATAGGTCATTTGTTAAATTTTAAAACATTCCGCCATAGATTGAGTTAAACTTGGAAAATGGAAGCTGAAAATAGGGAAGAAGAAGAAAAAAAATAATTGATAATTGACTAAATAAACTTTCCACGCACAATAATCGAGTGTATCACACTCTCTATGACGTGTATGCAAAAAGTGTCAAAATGACATAACAAAACTTATTTGAGGTGTCTAAAATGAAGAAATTATAGTTAAGGTGTCTAAATGAAAGTTGGTATCAACATTATTGAGTCACCGATGGGTTAGACCAATAGATAAGATGTAAGGTTATATATAATACTTTTAAGTTATAGAATTTATATTGAATATCAAAACATGAATTCTTAGAACTGAATACTATCATTATTTTCTGCGCAATGAATTTACCTACTATATGTGTATATGTTCAATATAAGAGAAAACAATAACTTTTCAGAAACATAAACAACAGAATTTAAAACATGTACTGAAAAACAACAATTAATATTACAACAATTAATATTATAAGCATAAATTAATGACAGTAAAAAACACACCAGAATCTGTAACAATAGAATGAAAGAGACAGGAAAAAATCGAGTCAACTGAATGTACAATTTCCCCTTAAGAAAATTATTCTCCTCTAATACCCGAGGTATAAAGAAATAGATCCTCTCAGGATGGAACAAATTTATTCACCAGCGTATTGATTAAAATCAATGGAGCCAGTGAGTCATTCAACAGAAGCAAAGTACACGAATATTTAATTGCGTAAAAGAAGAAGAAGTTCAGAATTTTCGTTGTTTTAAAATAAGAGAAAGTCCCTCTTTTTATAGTGGGGCTGGCAACGGGACAGGGACAGGGACGGGGACTGAGGGACGGGGGATACCTTGGCCGGGATTGGCGGGACAAAAATACGTCCCATCCCGTCCCACTATATATACGGGATGGGACGGGATTAGGTGGGAAGGGATGGGACGGAACGGGACGTGGAATTTTTATTTTTTTATATATGTTTATTTATTTGTATTGAAATTTATGTTATTGAATAACATTTTTAGTTTATTTGGTTTTCCATAACATTTTTAGCTAATAAAAATGGTTAAGTTATCAAATTTCAAATTTCAAGTTTCAAGTTTCAAGTTTCAAGTTTCAAATTTGTATTTTAAATATTTTAAAGTAATTTAAACTTGAAATTTCAAATGTCAAATTTCAATTTTTAAATTAAGTATTTTAAAGTTAGTTTAGTATATATGTAAATATTTATGTATATATTAAAATTAAAATGCAAGAAAATAGTTGTATTAAAAAACTTGAATAAAACCTTCAAATTTATTCAATGAAATCTAATTGCAACTTAGAACTTAGAAGTTACAATTTACAAATATTAGTGGAGTAACTAATCTACGCACCCTCCTTCTAGGAAGGGTTATGTTTCAATAAGTTCTCATATGTAAAACTAATATTTGTTACAAATATTAGAGGAGTAACTAATTTACGCAATCACCTTCTAGGAAGGGTTCTGTTTCAATTAGTTCTCGGATGTAATCTACTATTTGTATTCTCCTTTAAAATTCAATTCTAATTGTCGTATCATATTGACAGTAACATCCTTTGGTGTTGGGAAACTTGCTAGAAACTCTTGTGACTCTAATTCATCGTCACTAGATCCAATTACCGCATTAATCCAAGCTTCTTGTTTGGAACTTAACTTTGGCAAATTATAATTCCTTCTATCGGCGTTGACCCAGTCTCTAAATAAAACTGATGTTTCCAAACAATGAATGTCTATGATCGCCAAGTTCCTTGCTGCACTAAAAGTAGCCTCCAATGTAACTGATGAAGCTTGAATAGCTAGAATATCACGAACCATTTTGCTCAAAATTGGAAATGCAATGCTCCGTCTCCTCCACCATGCTAATATTTCTACATTGCCATCGTCGTCGTCCACTGTTTCTAAAGATTGATTAAGATATTCTTAAAAATCATCACGGTTAGTAGAATTAAAGCCAGAAAAACCTCGCATAAAACTATTAATTCAATCTTTACTCTGAGGATTATAAGTTTGACCAACTTCTCCTTGAGTATTTCCTATAGTTCTATATTTTTCATCCAAAATTTTTACTTCTACTTTTATGCTAGACTTACACATTTCACAAGTTGAAATTTCTTCCGATAAAATTTCTAAAGTATCATAAAAAGTTTCAACAAGTCCCTGCTCACCTCGTAATTTATATTGAGGGTTAAGTAAAGCAGTAGTTCAATAAATTTGAGGAATAGGAAAAAAATAGTTTTAAAATTTTTCAATCATACCTTCAATTGCAACTCTAAATTTTTCAATTTTTTTGTATTTAGAAAATTGAATTGTAATAGCACAAATATTTATTAATACTGATAAAATAGTAGGATAATAAATTTGAGAAAACATGATTGTAGCATCATAAAAAAGTCTTAAAAATTCTAATAGTTCATTAGTTTCTTCCCAATCTTCTTTACAAATTTTATCTAATGGGTTAGCATTATGAGCATTAAACACCATTTGTATGGGTTTTTTATATTCATAAGCAATTGAAAGCATTTCGTAAAAATAATTCTATCTTGTTTTAATATGTCTTGAAATTTTTCTTGGTGGCAAATCACATAGTACACATAGCTCATTAAATTCCTTAATTCTAGCATCTCTTTGAGCATAAAAAATTCAGGCAATGGCATATTCAGTTTTCATACAACCACAATCAAATAATGAAATACCATCTTGTACAACTAAATTTAATACATGTGGCATTAACATCAATTGAACATAATCTAGTTTTTAACATACCAGCAACGTTTGTATTATTAGATGCATTATCTAATGCGATAGACATTACTTTATCTATAAGCATGTAATAATCTAAAACACTCAAAATATTTAAAGCTAATTATGCACCAATTTTTTTCTCTACACATTCTTTATAATTTAAGATTCTTCTTTGCAAATTTCAGTTATGATCAATATAATGTGCTGTAATAGTTAAATAATCATGTCTATTAACACTACGACCTATGTCCGAAGTTATAGACACTCTACAATCTAATATGCTAAACAAACAATGAAGATATTGACAATGTTTACCTTGATATAAAAAAAATCAGTTTTAACAGTATTTCTTGAAAAACCTTTCAAAGAAGGATTATAAGTTTGTTGGATATATTCAATAAATCCGGGATGTGAAGAAAAACTTTAAGGCAAATCACAAACAGAAATCATTTTAGCTAAATTTTTGCGATCTCTTTCCTTATTATATTTACGTTGTGTTAGTGGACCACTGGGGTTAGAAGGATCTAATGTTCCTTTAACCATGTTAGAAGCCCCTATCTATTCATTAACATTAATATCAACATCATTAACTGGAATTCCTTTTTTTCTATCGGCTAATGCTTTATCTTCTTTATATTGAATCGGCACACAAGATAAAAAATGTCTATTTAAGCCCCCCGTCCCAGCTTGACCCCCACCTTGTTTATGTTTAAAATGTTGCTTACACTTATTACAAATAACAATAGAATTTTCCTTATCGAAAGTCATAAATTGCCACACAATAGAAGTTTTAGGGCGTTGATACTTCACCTTCTCTCTTGTAGGAGGTATAAGAGGTGGGCGTCCACAATTTTGGTCCGTTAAATTTGTAGTTTCATTTGGACTTCTGTCACCAGACTAGTAGGTGTATCTTCTAATTCATCTTCTCCCGAATCAACTTCTACTTCTTTACCTGAACTTTCATCAAGATTATGATTAATATTTCCATGACGTCGTTCTAAAATTTCATGATCGAGTTGAACATTTGAATCAATATCATAAGAAGTATCATCAACATAAGTAGAATAATTTGTATTAAATCTAACTTTAGACATTGATTTAGAAGAAGTACCACCACATTTACTCTTATTTTTTTCCTTACTATTTTTTTTATTAAAATTAAATAATTTACTAATGCCACTTGGTTCTTTCTCTTTTCCTTTATCGGTATCTTTTTTTCTAGAACTCATATTTAATTATATGTAAAGTGTAATATAAAAATAATAATAACACAAAAATTAATGACGAAAAATAAAATATAAATATTATGAAATGAATGTACCAAACGTCTGCGTTAATAGCAAACGTTATAACCGATTTTTGAAGCTTGTAATTTGTTGTAACTTGTAATTTGGAACTCCAATACTTGAAGCAAATATGAGAATTATATATATTATGATATAATATGAAAATATAGAATTGAAATATATGTATTATGTGAGACTTAAATGGAATCAAAAATTAAGAATATATGTATTATGTGAGACTTAAATGGAATCAAAAATTATGACTTAAGATTGAGAGGATATAGAAAATAGATGAGAGAACAGATGATTTTGTAAGAAATAATAAGGGATAGAGGGGTATTTATAATATCAAAAATGAGTTAAAGTGTATTTATGATAACTTGAGGGTTTAGATTAAAGTATTAAAAGTAGGGGGTTTAGGGGGTGTTGGGGGAGTAAAAAAGGTGAATAAATCTGTTTTTGGGAGAGGGGGTGGTGGTGGGGGTGGGGGGCACTAGTTGTTGCCCCAACGGTCCCCAACAAATATAATTCAAAAAAAATAGGGATCCTGCAAAATCGGCCGGTCCCCTATCCCGAAGTCCCTCCAACCTGCGAAACTATACGGGACCGGATCCGGTGGGACGAGTCTCGAGCCAGTCGTGGGCTGACCCGATCCCTTTGCTAGCCCTAATTTGTAGAAAATAAATGGTAGTGTGAACAAATCCTTATTGTATCTTATCGGAAATGTCACAACTCTTTGGAAAAGTCATAACACTTCGTAAAGATCACAACCTTTCATAAACATTACAACCTTTCATAAAAGTCGCAACTCTTCATAAAAGTCACAACTTTTATAAATGTCACAATTTTTAATGAAAAAGGAAGGCTACTTTTGAAAATAAATAAATTAAAAGGGAATCCTAGTTTGTAGTGGCGCCACGTAAGCGGGTTTAGGGTTATCTTTTTTGTGTGTGTGTGTGTGTGTGTGTATATATATATATATATATATATATGATGTGTTCATTTTGGTCATTTACCCCAAAGCTAATAGATTTATCAAAAAAATGTTAAATTTAATTGTGGACTCTACGTGGCAAACAAAATTCACCATTATTGCCTTCTTTGCTAGCTTCAAAGAAAGAACTCTATAATATCACACACTCTTTTCTCTACTTTCTCCAACAAATTACTATTTTCTCTTTCTTAAAATATTATTACACTGACCTAATATCCATTTTTGTTTTCCCTCAAAGTAACAAAAAGGGAATTCAAAAAAAAAAATCATATCCGATCCTTTATGTGTGTGCATGCACATTTTGAAGCTAACAAAGAAGCTAATAATGGAGGATTTTGTTAACCACGTGAGATCCACAATTAAATTTAACATTTTTTTTATTTAAATCTTTTAGATTTAGAGTAACTGATCAAAATAAACACATTTTTGTTATACATTAAGGACTATTTCAATTAGGTGAAATATATTAAAGATCAAAATGAACAATTTTATTATACATCAAGGACCATTTAAATTAAGTGAAATATAAGAATCGAAATAAAGCATTGTCTACGCATTAAGCATTATTTTGATCAAAGTGATTTATTTATACCGTTTTAGCTTTCTTTAATAATAAAAATTGAATAATATTCCTTATTTTTACTATAACATGAAAAAAATTAAAAACTTACTTTTTTTGATAAAGTTATAGCAAATACAAAAAAATATTTTTTTTTTATAATTTATCCAAGTGAAAATAATATACATGTTTTATGATTAAAAAATAGATGCAACATATCATTTTCTTTTAGATTTTTTCCCCCCATAATTTTTCCAAGTCAAAACAATATCCTTCTTATAATCCCAAAACAAACTTAGCTTTTTAGAAAAGAAAAAAAAACTACAATAAATATTAAAAGCTACTAGATTTATGTTTGAAAACTTTTTTTTAAGATGTATATTGTTTTGGCTTGAATAAATTATGAGAAAAAATCTAATAGAGATGTGTTTTTATTTCATCCAAGAAAATGATACATGATAAATATTTTTTAAGAAACAAAATTAAAAAAGCATTGTTTATTTCAAGGATATAAGTGAGTTAAAAGTGAATGAAAAGATATTTGTAGATCAAAAAGAAAATAGAAGGATATCTATAATTTAAAAATATTTTTGACCTTTTTCCATAATAATAATAAGAAAGAAGTATTAAAAATACCCTAAATTTAATATGAATTATTGATTTCATCTTCAAACTATTGATAGACTTAAAAATACTTCTATATTTGATGAACTAAGTTTAAATTCATCTCTTCCGTGCAACATGACATAATAAGGAATTACACAAACTTTTTCTTTAATTTTTTCCTTCGATTTTTAATTTTCAACAGCTCCAATACCCTTCTTCTTCGTTCTTTCTACTTAACTTTTCTTTCATTAAAACTGACCTCAAAACAAGATTCAAAAAATTTTCCACTCATTTTAAATTGCTTAATTTCATATGCTATAATATTCTTTCTCCTCCTATTGTGTTCATGACTATTTTTTTGTCGATGTGGGTTTCCAGCCCCGTTAAGAAATTCAATCCTTAAGAAAAACGCGAACAAAACCCTAACAATATAAAGAAAAACAGATACTTTTCAATACTTTAATCAACATTTTCAAGCTTAAAACCATTTGATTTCTTGAAATCAAAAGGTTATGTTGAGAGATTGGAGAAAGCTTTTGGTCGGAAGAGAGGTGAGACAAGCTGAAAATTTTTGGTCGGAAAGAGATTCAAGACAAAACCCCTCTTTTTTAAATTTCTTTTATGTTATTTTTTAAAAAAAATAAAGAAAGTAACCAAATTCCTTTATTTTTATTTTTTAAATTATATATATATGCCACACTAGTTAAAAAAAATTCACGTGTAACGCGTGAATGACACATTTTTGTGTATGGAATTGGAGGGGTGTATTTAAGCTTAGGTCGTCAAGTATAGGAGGATTTTTATGCCTGTCAACAGTTCGAGATGAAATCAATAATTCGCACAAAGTTAAGTGTTTTTAATATTTCTTTCTAATTATAATAAAGTTGCTTCATATCACAATAAATGAAAGAAAGATGACCATTTTGTGAAATAGGAAAACAAGTAAGGAATTAAGTACACGTGTGCAACAGACAGCATAGACATTTAAGCATAACATGCAAGTTACGTAAAAACGTAATGTTTTTTCATTAGTGTCTTTAGAGATACAGGCTATTGCAAAAGTGTTTAATTTCCATATCAAAACTTTTTCAAGTTGGATGGAACCGCTCTATTTATTTTTTTACCCAACTCTATATACGTGAACAAAAAATGGAAAACAAAAGGACATATTTGTAATACATTACATTAGTTAATTTGAATTCTAGTTTCTCTAATTAAATCCTGATGCAACATAAGTATCATGTTTTTGATTTTAGTTAATGTGGCTTTACTTAAGGTCACGGGTGCAACTCTTGGAAACAGTCTCTCGCAGAAATGTAAGGTAAGACTGCATACAATAGACCTTTGTGGTCGTGAGATGTCTGTAGTGCACCGGGCTGCCCATTTGTGGCTTTACTTAAGGAAACTGAAAGCCAGCACCAGCAATACCTTGTCCCTGACCAATTTGTGGGTTACCAATAGCTATCCACAGCAAGGAGAGTGTTATTGCAATGAGTCCTGACCAGACGAAGACGATGGTGGGTGTTTTTCTCCTTCTACCCATGAGTCCCTTAGCGAAAGGATACAAATGAGCTAACACCCAGAACGCGAAGAATGCACCACCAATGAATCTTCCCCATTGGGGTACAACGGCAAATACAGCCCTAGAGAATGCAACTACAATTGCGATTATGTTAACCATACCGATGACTATAGGTGGTATCATCAATGATGTCCATTTGACCATGTACAGTTCAGCATAGGCGTCATCTTCGTCTTCTCCAGCAGATTTTGAAGTGAGGGTAAAAGATATTTCAATCCCCGCGATAACTTTAAGGAGACCTTGTACAACAGCAGCAAGATGGGCACTAGTACCTGAAATGAGCCAAAATTGTTCATTTCTCCACCAATCCTCTAGAGCAACGCCGGACCATTTTACTTCCAAGATGGCTAAACCGATGAGACAGAGTGATATGGTTAATAGAAATACAAGGAACACGACGTTGACATTCTGGACGATGAATTGACCGGATATAAGGGAGAGTGCAGGGAGAAAACAGTAGATGATGAGGAAAAATGAAGTGAAAGGATAAATTCCGACATTAAGGTAAGCAAGACGTTGGAGGATATTGAGTTTTCGAGATGCAAGAAAGGCATTGTTCCCTGAGAAAAAGATTTCAACAGAGCCAGTAGCCCAACGGAGCACTTGATGTAGCCTATCTGTTAGATTTATAGGAGCTGATCCACGGAACGCGTCACGTTTGGTGATGCAGTAAATAGAACGCCATCCACGATTATGCATCCGGTATCCAGTAACCACATCTTCTGTCACCGAACCATAAATCCATCCAACTCGATCACCCCACTCTGTCTTGTCTTCATACCTAATAAATTGAGTTAATTTAGTAATGCTACATAGCTCAATCAACTAAAATGTGAATGTATAAGATCAAAATGAAATTCATTAACTTACCAACAAGATATGACAGAAACTGCTTCCGCGACAGTGGTGGCATCGAGGGGTTCCTTTGGGGCTCTAAGAGCACCAGGAGGTCTTCCATACTTGACAGCAGGGTGATCCGCGATAGGGCGGCCTTGGAACTCAGCAATTGGAATAGACTCAGATAACATTGTGGAGTTTCCAAAACGCTTAGGTAGTAGATTCACATCTAAGTCAGGATCAAAATCTGTGGCTTTCAATGCTTGAGCCTCTGCACCTTTTTGTGGTGTCTTATCAGGATTTGCTGGTTCAAATCCGTAAAGAGCAAATCGTCTAAACATGCAACCCGTCCCAACATACATAGGACCCTATATATGAACGATCGAGAAAGTTTATAATGTTTTTCGATCTATGAAATGAAGGAGAAATTTGAAGAGAGTGATTATAATTACCTGGAGGCCATCAAGTGCACGCATATTTCCATCGAAAAACACAGTATTGTGATTGGCATAACGATCTGAGGGATCGATTCCTTCAAATCGTTGAGGGAATTGAATATAACATATGTCTTCTCCACCTCTATCCATCATGAAACACATGCCTTCACGAATAGCTAAGCAGTTGTATAGATAGTGATCACAATCAAGGTTGAGTATGAATGCACCATTAGATAATATAGCAGAAGCTCGCACTAAGGCATTCATGGCACCTGCTTTTTTATTATGATCATACCCACGTCTCTTCTCACGTGACACATATACAAACATTGGAAGTCTTATGTCCACGTCCGAAAAATCCAATAGCTTATCTTGATCACCCACTCCCATTAGTGGATCACTACTTGGGGGTTTCAACATTACCTGTAAATTACAATTTCATGTATGTATGTCAATATTCGTAATTAGAAATTAACAATTATGTACTATTTGCTTGAGAAATTAGTAACCTGAAGGATCCCGGGATGATCACCCTTTCCATGATCCCTGCTGGGCACAGCCCATGATCCAGGCCAGTGAGTTCCATCAGCCATCCAAGTAGCCTTTTGCACTTTGATTGCCTCTGCAGGATCAGTCCCATTCTCTTTCATGTGCTTTAACATCTTCATTTCCTCACGAGCATTAAACGCGTCTGATCTCCTTCTTATTGAATCTTGCAGACCATTTATCCTAACCTTAAATTCATCATATTCTCTTTTTACCCTTCGTCTATCTTTGACGAAATCAATTCTCTTCTTGTTCTTTGTAGGGTCTCCCTTTAGGAGAAAATACGCTTCAGGATTCCTCGGCTCAATAGCATGTTTCCTACAGAATGGTACCCACAAATCAGCAAAACTAGCAGCTTCTGCCATTGCCTCGAATGTTAGAAGGGCACCGCCATCATCTGAAATGTAGCAAGCTAGCTTATCCACAGGATATTCAGCTGCTAAAATGGATAGAATGGTGTTGGCTGTGACAAGGGGCGGCTCTTTCTCTGGATCAGCCGTTGACACAAACATATCAACTCCTGGAAGATCCGACCTACCCGTAGGATTAGATGGTGATGGCATTTCAAATTTCTCGCGTAGTACCACTAGGTCAGTTGACCGATTAACTGGCGATATCTTGGGCATTTGATCAAGGATCCATGAAAATGCAAACCATACTTCACATATAATGGACATGAACCATAACCACATTGCATCCGGATTTGGATGTCGTATTCTCCATGCCAAGAAGAACCCCAGTACAATAAGTCGAATAACAATTAGCAACCTGTACATACATTTCCATTACTTAAAAACAGAACGAACCGATGTACAATTGAGTTTGTATACACCAAAATTAGAAGTACAAACCTATAAGGGCTAATGATGCTATGCGGAATTGGCAACTTCCTACTGAGGGGTTTCCAAGGTATATCAGCAGATGTATCCAACATGGTCTTATTAATACCTCCATCACCATCATCTCCATCCCTTTCATCAGGCCAATAAGCATTTCCATATCCATACGTGCCTTGTGTCTCGAAGAGCCATTTGTTGTGATCGAACTCTCCATTTTGATTTCTCCTCATCATACCTTTCGAACCATCTAGTGCCGGTAATGACAATGCTCCATTAGAAAAATTTGGGATCTCATCATCAAGATCCCCGACTTTGTATGCTTCTTTGCAACCTGGGCATAGACCTGTGTCTTTTTGTGCGTCCATGTAGCAATCTCTACATATTTTGAACCTAAACACAAAACAACACATCAACTTCGGGGATTCTCAGTAGCTCAGTTTGTTGACTACTTGAACTTTCATCTTATCGTCATCATATATTATTAAAAGTCGGAAGCTCCAAAGTGCAAAAGTTAAATTAACGAAGGAAAAAGCTGTTCTTGCAAACTATAAATTAAGACAATGGACAATATCAGATAAATCATAAGAAACAGTAGTGTTCAATTGTTGATTTTCAAAGTTTCTTCTTTTATTTGATTCCATCTTCATCTATGCATTACCACAACCTCAAATTTGATGGAATTCATAATTGCAGGACGAGATATAATCATATGTGATAATTAAGTTCGATGATTCATTATATTTGTTTGGTGAGAATCTTATTCTTTACAAGAAATTTTTCATGTTGCACAATATCAATTCCTAAACTTTTAAAATATGTTGATTGTGTGGAAGATGTGATGAACACATGTTCTCAGAGACTAGTAAACAAAAATAAATTACCTGCATTCACAAGGGATTACATCATTTCCCCTTTCATCTTTCATGATCTTTCCATCACAAGCAGGCATGGAACATGATGATCCTTTTGATCCTGCCATTTGAGGATGATTAACTTCAGATTCAATCACCTTATCCATGAGATGAGCACGAGTAACACTGTTGAATCCCCCTGTAAACAACGAATTCGAAACATATTGCTCCTCTGCTTTGGCAGCAACAGACGTATCCATAGGCTGATTATCAGGCGTAGGCGGAATTTGAACAGTATAATTCATGTAATCACCCGATAACTCTCCAGACATATCAAGGTCTTCTCTAGACAGGCTAACATATCGTCCACTAGACGTTCTTCGTGCAAATTTCACTGTTTGTCCACTAGAACTTCCTGTTTTACCACCCTGAGAGCCTCCTGGATTTGTTCCTCCAGGAGTACGCGTTGTCTTCTTTGATGGTGCACCGGTCAAGCTTGCCATTTTTATATTTTTTTTCGAGTTTTCTCAAAACATAACCTTATAAACTACGTAAAAACTAGCTAATTTATTTTCGCGAAAAATGTATGTATGTACGTGACAATGAATTGGGTGGTCTTCTTCTCAATCATGGCAACAAATGTTTCCTTTCTTCATCATATTTTTTTTTTTTGGAATCACTCTTGATCTTGATCAATGTTGTAGTAGATGACCACCCTCAATATTTTTTTTTTTATTTAGATTACTAAAAAAAGAAAGAAAAGAAAAGTTGCCATTCAATTAATTCAATTCACTTAACTAAAGTACAATAACTTTTTTTATTTTTTACTAGTTCTCCGATTACTACGGAGAACCAATGAGAGACACACCAAGCAAAGAAAAACTTGTGAGGAATAATTTATGGGGGAGGATGCGAGGGTGTTTGGTTGGTTGGATGGGAGAGAGTTGCGCGCGGAAGAAAAAAGACGTAGAAAATTGGGCAATTAAGTAGGAAAGTTGTACTAGATCGAAACGAGAGAGTATAGATATACAGAGACCTTCGTTTTCAAGCTAGAGTGAAGATAAAAAAAGAACAAGAATAGATCTTTCAACTATTCAAACTCTAATGTCAAAATGACATGAAGACAAAATTCACTGATTCAACACGACTTTATTTTTTCTAGTAAAACCATTATTTTGTGGAAAATATAGATATAAAATAAGAAAAAAGATACGCAGAAATTCCTCAAGCTAATCTTAATATGTTTCACATCTATTAATCTTTTTAAATTTGAGATTTTAATGAGTTTCTGAATTTTAGAGAAAAGGGAAATGAAACTAAATTTTAGTGTTTGTATTTTGGGTTTTTTTTTAACTTTATGTGTTTGGTATAAAGGACAGTATTTTTAGAAAAAAATATTTTTTTAATGAGAAATTGTCTCACTATACCACATTTTCAGTACTTATATTATTTCAAATGTAGTATTAGAAAAAACAGAAGTGAAGAACTAATTTCAATTTTTCCTTTTTAATGAAAAGTATTTTTTGGTGTTTGATTATTAGAAAAAAAAAATTGCAACACCAAATATTATTATTTTTTACCCTAAAATGGTCTAGTAAAATTTATATGAGTTAAGAGCACACGTTCTAATATAACTTCATTGAATTTATATGAGGTCAAGAATTCACATTTTAATCCAACTCTTTTTTAAATTTATTTATAACTAGCGATTTGAATATTAAATTAAAGCATTTTAAAACAAGATTTTTTTTTTTATATGGGGGATTTCTTGGTTTAATTTGCTGCCATTTGGATCGTGCCTAAAGGGGTTTGTCTTTATATAATGGGTCAAGTTCAGGAATGATCATAACATGGCGTGGTCTTTGATATTTTGTCCCCCGTAAGAAAAGTTTAACAAAAATGCTCTTCATAAGGGCGGTCTTAATTTTTTTAACCCTGCTTAACAATCATATATATTATTTTTTTAAAAATAGTCTCTACTTCAGAAAATTCTAACTTTTGCCCATAAGACAAACATTCAAAGTATTTTAAGACAACAAACTTGGTTAATTGACTAGAACATTTGTCTTATAGGCGAAAGTTAAAACTTGTGTATGTTGCCCATTATGCATAAGTTCTAACTTTTATCCATTTCAAAATGTTTCAAGACAACAAACCTGTTCAATTTACTAGAAGTGCTAGGCAAAACTTAGTATTTAGGCATGTTGTCTAGGGACATACCCAAGTCAACTTGGTTTGATTTTTCACTAATAAATAACTAAATCAATTATGTAGGTTCATTAAATCTATAAATCAAATCATATCAAATTAATATAAAGTCATTTTTTTTAAAGATTATTTTCTTATAATTATCAGTGTGCTATCTCGGTTGTGCTACCGAAAGCTCTGTAAAAGTCATAATAGAAGAGCACTCATCTTAGGGTGGACTTACTACTTAGATGCTTTCAACAGTTATCTGCTTTGCATTTGACTATTCAGCGTTTACCGTTGGCACGATAACTAGTACACTAGAGATGTGTCATTCTCAGTGCTCTCGTACTAGGAAAAGACCCTTTCAATGCTCTAATGCCGCACCAAATATGGACCAAAATGTCTACGATGTTCTAAATCCATATTCAAGATATTGAACTTATTAAACCTATGTTGCTCGGCAGACTCTTCAAAAATATCCATGGATGTTTGTTGAGTCCTCTAAAAATAATATATTTTTAAAGAATTCATTACAGATACGACAATATTTTTAAAGAGTACGAGCAACTTAATATTCAACTAACCTCAAATTTTACCATTTGGCAAAGTTTAGAATTTAGAATAAACGCACATACGCTAAATTTCCTGTTATATCTACTATTTCAAAACAGAGCATTTAAGCCACGAACAGAGAGGTTTCTCATCTCTCTCTCGTATCATTATGAATAGCTGGTGCCAATGTGCAAGATTGTCGGCGTATCATCTCGATGCAGGGATTCACGGCCGGCGACATCTACCGGAAATCGTATTCAGTTCAGTAGCGTCCAGGACTTGGTCTAAATGTGGTGGAAATCTGAGAATTAGCATGAGAGACAGGAGCAAAAATCGAAAACCCTTGCAGAAGGGGAGAAACCTAAGTATTGAAGCCATTCAAGCTGTTCAGGCACTGAAGCGGGTGGCTAGCAAAAACGATGATTCCGCGGTGGAACAGGTGTTTAATAGCAAGGTCAAGCGTTTGATTAAGAATGATATGATAGCCGTTCTCCGTGAACTTCTCCGCCAGAATCAATGCCTCTTAGCTCTTAAGGTTAGCGCCACTCATATTCTAGTTTATTCTCTTGTTTAGTTGTTCAATTCGCAAATCCTTTATATCTAGTTTTTAGTTTTAGGATGCTGTCATTGTGAATCCTCGTCTTGGAATTTGAATGTCATTTAGTTAGTCTCCCAACTGAAAGAAGAAAAAAACAGAAAAAAAGCTCCAATTCTTACACCCTCAGTATTAATCACTTACCTCCTTCAACATGCAAGGGCGACTATTGTGACAGAAGTGTTAAAATGGTAAAATGAGTGTTCCAAAAACTAAGCAAGCAATTAGAGGTATGTTTAAAAAAGTTCCGAAGAGGTAGTTCAAGCTTTATTTGAGAGCAGGTGGGTGGAGACCTAATAAAATTCTACTCCGAAGAGTTGTTGCAGCTTAAGATTGAAGCAATTGGAGTTTCCAGTCAGTTAAGAGGATAATTTTGGAGAGGGAAATTGTAGGAAGATGTTTGACTATACTCAAATGTGTTGAAATCCCATAGCGGTTGTGAGAGAGAACACAATGAAGCTAAAAGTTTTGAATTGGAACGGTAGGGACCTGTGCCTAAATGATTCGAGGAAGTATTATAGTCTTCTCAAGATGCTTGCCCAGAAATGGAAGGCAGCGGGGGAGGGATTGTTTCTTTTAGGAAACTAAAGTCTAGTTAATGAATCTGGGTTAGTAGATTTATCGATTTGGCAAAATATGAGATGTGAAACAAGAAGAAAAAAAGAGAACTTTATATTGTTTAATGAGACACTATGCAGTGGCGGATGTAGCTCTGTGGCAAATGGCTAATCCGAAACCATGTGGAGCGTAGAATATATGTTAAAAACCACTAAAGTTTCAACAAATATTAACTCTGAGCTCATAATTTCAAAAATATAATGAGTTTCGTGCTAACAACCTTAAAGGTCAAATCCACCAACTTTAAATCCTGGATCTACCGCTACCACTATGCACAAAAGCAGTATCTCATATAAAGGTCTAAGGCTGCGAACAATATCGAAAATTAGTTATATAATTATTCTTTATGCCCACCAATGTAAGTAATTATCCAATGATTAAATACAAATATTCTACATATCACAGGGAAGGTTGGAATATTCTTTTCTCCTATAGTAATGCAATGAATCTGGTCATACTGTAATGTTCCGTCTCAACATGGAGTAGATCATAGGCTCCAACCTTACCTCACATATATATTATCTTAGGTCCTTAGAGTGCTTTGCTAAATGTATCAGCCAAACAGAATTATAGAAGAAGAAGTTCAAGTTGTACTTACTATCAGATAAACTCATAAACTGACAATCAAACTCAATGTCTTGAGTCCACTCATGTAATACTGGACTATACACAATATGCATTAAAACTTCACTGTCACAAATCAGTTTTATTTATTATACCTTTCAAACTTTTAACTTCTCAGGTAATTGTTTCAACTACATAAGTTCACTACCAACGTCATAGCTCTATGCTCGACTTCTGTGCTTGATCTTGGCGGCAACTACCTTTGCTTCTTTTTGTTTCAAGAGAGCAATTTTCCATCAATCAGTACATGATACCGGCCGTGAATCATCTGTCAGATAGTCTCAACTCATTTTGCATCTGTAAATCTGATATGCTTAGTATTTTCCTAATCTTCGCATAAAGTTTCTGACCAGGATCAGTTAACGGTCTACCTTGCAACTTTTGGCGAAGATATTAAGAGTACCTTCCCTTTTTCTGATGGACACGTTGCAGTTGGGGGGACTAAACAACTTTTATTCCCCAAAAGAGCATAAGTCATCCCAAGTCTTATAACTGGAATTTGAAAGGATATGTTGTGTTAATTCCTCAATCACTTCCTGTTGGTATGGTACCTGATCATATTCAGTAATACCATATCTTCCACAATTACAATAATGTAGGATAAGGCTCTTTCTTTGTAGTGTCAATATAAAATAGAATTATCCCAGCTGCTACAAGCTAATATATGCAGATATTCTTTCTATGTACACCCTCCAAAGACATCTTGATTTGAGTAGGCTGCGCTAGGGTGAGACTGAGGTTGGAATCCATTCATAGGTATCATCGCAATCTGATTATCTCCATGTAAGGTTGTGATGGTTCTTCCTTCCAAGGATTGTATGAGTTGGAGAAAGGACTAACAACTACAACAACATAACCAGTGTCATCCCACAATGGGGTCTGGGGAAGGCCCTACCTTCGGAACGCAGAGAGGTTGTTTTCGATAGACCCCGGCTCAAGTAAAACATAATAAAATCAAGAATGGTAAGGAAAATACAGTAGTGAAGCAGTCATGTTACACATAATGGAAAAGAGAACAACAACAACAACACATAATATGATAAATGACGCAAAGAAAACAACATGTAACAATAAAATGGAAGAACAAGATAGAATGTGAGTAATAATAACAATACTGGTAAGGGAGACTAGACAACGCTTGACTACCTACTAAACTTCTACCCTAATTATCGAGCTCCGTATCTTCCTATCTAGAGTCATGTCCTCACCCCTCGATAAGCTGCAAGTGTGTCATGTTATGTCTAATCACCTCTCCCAATTATAAGTACTGATGTTCAATACTTATAATGTCCACAACACAAGTACCCAAAGGGGATGATCTAGCGGTCAATGAAGTGCGTGAAAATTTTGGAAACCAAGTTTCAAATTCCAGCAGAGACGAGACAAAATGTTATGCACTTTTTTCTCATATGCCTAAGCCTTGTTGGACAAAGTTACCCGGTATCAGAGTTGATGGGAGGTAGCAGATACACAATGGAATAGTCAATATGCACATAAGCTGGCTCGGATGCCACCATTATAAAAAATAAAGTTCATCACACAAGTCACAAAACTAAGGCGTTACCTGAATGATAGTAAGACATTCAGTTGGCTGACGAGGTTGGTATCTTAGTTGAAAGTACATTCACCAAGTCTACATCTGTACTCCCAACACCTTCGGCATAGATATTTCTGTAGGTCACCCATACATGTTAGGTGGCCCTCACTTTCAACTCATACTACCATTATGGGTCTTGCTCATCAAAAACCCCCAGCCGCAGAATCGCCTAAGGTAGATATGCTGGAGAATTTTCTTTATTTAACAACTTAAGGTGGTGAAATTGCTTGAGTTTGAAAATCAGAACTGGAGACTTAAGGCGAGCATGCCAAATTGACTTTTATCTTTTGCTACCGCTGTTAGGAAAACTAACTGGATCTTGGTGTTATCATGAATTCATGAGGCATGATTAAATTTGGGGCACATGTGCTGCCAATTTGATTATATTACTAAAATTATAAGATACTACCAGCTTGGCTAGTGATCACCGGCAATGCACGGTGCTAACTTGAAAGGGATAGAGGATAACGACATGATTGTCGATGTTGTCATTGCAGTTGACCAGATGCTGACTGGACAGTTGTGGGCTGTTGACTTAATAGATCAATTGAAATAGATTGCTAATTGACTAGTGTAGAGTGATTACTTGACAAGTTCGTTGACTTGGACCAGCAACTCTCGACAATTATGAATTGCTGACTTGACAGGCTAGCTTATGCGGGCTGATGACATCAGGAGCTTGTTATCACTCCTTAGTTATCCAATAGTTACAACAGTATTTTCTTTTTAGTAGTAGTTATTTTCCTGTAATAGTGCTGTTATTTTCCTGTAATAGTGCAGTTTTTTTATTCCAGTTAAGTTAGGAAGTCATGCCCTAGTTTCTAGGGGTAGTTATTTTATAAGTGTTGTATTTAAACTATCTGTGTCTCAAAAAATATAAGGAGAAAAGTAGTGTCAGTTTTTGAGTACTTTAACTCAAGAGATTGCAGGTTCTCTTACAGCACCATAGGTCGTAGGAAGAAAACTTCAGATTTTATAGATCCATAACAGGGGATCATAACAGAGCTTTACAAAGGAGAGTAGAAAGACGGTACTGCTAGGAACATCATTGGAAAGAAAAAAAGACTTGAAAAATTAGAAAAAACAGAAAACTTTGGCCACACAGCCACTGCTTATATAAAGGAACTCCTTATATAGGAATTTTACTATGATATTTTCAGCATGATATTCTAGGGAATATGTACATCCTACGTAATATTCTATGGGTTCTACAGTATTCTCCCACCCGTGTTCAATCAAAGTAGAGATGCAGTGAATTTTTACACATTTAACTTATAACTCCATTGTTTCTCTTAACTTTACATAAGATATGACTTTATAAGACTTCTTCATCTTTACGTTCAATTCCACTGGCATTTTCTCAATTTCTACATTTCATTATTTCTATTTGAAGAGTGCAGGTGCAGTGATGTTCTGAAGTTCTTCTAGAGGTTTTTTGGGTTTTCTTGGAGTGAGAGACGGACCAGGGATTTGAAAAATGTGGGAAGCATTCTTTAACTAATAATCCAGTCATCTTACTTCTCCAAGATGAAATCAGTCCCATTTATGCTACATGGTGACTTTTTTAATGTCATCCCAGAGAGATATCCTTCTTGTAGCGAATAACAGGGGAGGTTAACATGATCAAGCATTTCATGATATTTTCCCTGCTTTTATCTACTTTCTAATTCAGCTATCCTTTCTCTTTTTCTTCTTTCCTTTGTCCAAGTTGTGCTTTGATTGGTAGTTTCCTGTTCAATTTTATGATTGATGGGACTATATAAGACATTCTAATGACCAAAGTTTTGGTGATGTTTTGTCGTACTTGGAACTGTTACATCACACTTGCGTTGCACTTCTGGATTCATCAAACATTTATTGACCACCACAATGTTGGCAGCTCCTAATTATTATGTATACCCTGATATAGGTTTTCGAGGAAGTTCAGAAGGAGGTATCTTATAGGCCGCAGCTCAAACTGTATGCTGAAATTGTGTCCTGTTTGGGAAGCAACGGATTGCTTGAAGATATCAACTGTCTTATCATGACATTGAAAATGGAAAGTAGTTTAGAACCTCACGTTGAGGGCTTTTATGCATTGTTGGAAAGCTTAATGAAATTAAATCTTACGAGGCTTGCACTGGAGGTCTTTTACTTGATGAAGTTGAGAGGATGTGATCCCGATAAGATGACCTTTAAACTGTTGATAAATGGTTTGGAATCGAATGAAGAAACGAATCTTTCAGCTTTTGTAAGGCAGGAAGCAGAGAATTATTATGGCCAGTCCCTAGATTTCCTAGATGAGACTGAAGAGGAGGTACCAAGATTAAAGCCAATGCATTAAACTATTTGATCAGTGGTTTATATATGATGAAAAGGCTATTTGATTATTTCTTACATTTACTTTTAGTATTTTGATTTTATTATGTTTCATTTCTAGAGTTTTCTCTGTGATCTAGTTTGAGCCATGGAAACAACCACTAATGCTTGCATTAGGGCATTAGGGCATGTTGTTTGCCTCACAACCCTTTTGGTGCAACCCTTACCCATATCCTGCTAACACGGGATGTTTTGTGCACCGAATTGCTCCTTTTCCCCCAATCTCTAGAGTTGAACTGCGCCTAAAGGACTTCTCTTTTTGATGACTTGCACTAATATACTTGACTATGCAAATTTGTTCACATTTACCACCACTTAAGCTTAACTCGTTCTACTTTGATGTGTCTTTGAATACTTGTGTAGCAGTATTCCCTTAATACTTTTTAAAATTAAGAAAGTTAAGTTATTAGATCATTTTTCTCATAGTCGTAGAAAATACTATATTTCACATAACTTTTTTTTATGGCTAGTGCATTTTGAATACAATATCAACTTAAAGGCATGATTCCATTTTGTCAAGAGGTCCAAATGTGCCCCTATATTATCAAAAATTTCTCAATGTTGTTCTCAGTTATACTTTTGGTCCGTTCATACCCTTATTGTTAGCAAATTGTCTTATATTTTCCATTACTACTAAGAAAGTTCCGACAAAGAAATAGGAGGACTCTATGAGGGCAAATTCTTCAAAAAAAAAAAAAAAAAAAAGCAGCTCAATTTTACATCTCAACTATTGATTAAGAGATCAAAGGGCAAAACAAGACATGTTCCCTAATGACAAGTTAATATTAGACCAAAGTTGATAATAATTGTGTGTGAGAACCAACCATGAAAACTTGATCAATTTATTCATAATAAAAGCACTCATGCTCATAGATAGAAGTTCCTTGTCGATTGGAGAAGTCACCCTCAATGCACTACTCAAGTTCTCATAGTGTTTTGATCGAAGTAATGAATATTCTCTATATCATTTTTGTGAAATTTTAAAAAAATATACAGTCCAACATATAATATTACGTCATATAAACTCAATATACAATATAATACTTGGAGAAAAAATATTATACGGAATATATCAACCTTATATAAAAGCAAGTGATAGTATATACAGTAACAAATATTTATACACAAATATACACTAAACCAAATAACAAACTCAAATATAGGCTACCTAGTGTAAATATTTTCTCCAAATAGACATAGACTAATTTTCATTTTTTTTGGAGGGGGAGGGGTTACCAAAAAGGAAAAAAAAGAGAATATTCTTTTTTTCGTCTAGTTCGATACCCACATCCCTAAGCAACTTTATACGCAAGAGACTTGAACCCAAATCTTAATTAATGATAAAGCAATACTTACCGGTTCACCTCAAACCTTTTGTCGGTGAAAAATAGAATATTCTCTACTCTCACTGTGTGTTATTTTAGCTTTCAATTTCATTGGACTCTTTTTTTGCCTTTTGCCTACTGCAACGAAAGCAGAAAGGAAGAGTGACATCCAGGATCACTGAGCCAGTTGAAACGCGCAGCGAGAGAAGGAGCAAAATATGGAGAGCTCCGGCGAACTGGTGCCTTTCCCGTTGCTGACGACACCGATTGAATCGAATTACCGAGCATGCACGATCCCTTACAGGTTCCCTTCCGACAATCCCAAGAAACCAACCCCCACCGAGCTTTCCTGGATCAACCTCTTTATGAATTCCATCCCTTCGTTTAGGTATTTTTTTTTCTGTTCGAATTAGATTTGTGCGTTTTTACTGTCAGGATGAGAAGGCACTATTTTGTTTTGGACCTCCAGTTGTAGATTCGAAAAATGATGTGTAGATCATATATTTTGGATTTAATAGTCACCTTGTTAAGCTAACTATTGCTCGAAATAATTCGTATATCTGATTTTACTGCATTATAATTAAACAATATAGGAAAAACAGTATCTGTGAGTGGTGCAGAGTTTTGATCATTCTTTGGATTAACCCATGGAATTTCTTGATTTTTGTTAATTAATGCAGGAAGAGGGCTGAGAGCGATGACACTGTTCCAGATGCACCTATGCGAGCCGAAAAGTTTGCTCAGAGGTACCCTTCTATATCATTTTGTATTTTCCTATTACCTCTCGTTTCATGGAGTAGGATAGTCAATGGAATAGAGAAAAAGTTCGTCTGTTTCATTCCCTTTGTTTGAGGAGGGAAGTGGTGACTACCAAGGGGAAACTAAAATAGAAGAACTAGTTTCCATTAAGCTTAATTACAGTGTGCTGAAAGAGTGCTGTTTTTAGTCTTTTCATTGATTCTCTGTTTATCCAACAAGCCAGCTTAAGTACAATGTGCTGAAAAGGGTGTGTGGAGCAGCTGATGGGCTAAGTAGTAGACATTATTTTCTCATGTAATTACATTTCCTTTCCTCTCTCTCTCTTTTTTTTTTTTTTTTTTTGTACTTTTCAAGTTTGGTATTTTATGTTAGATAATGCAACTTCCAACTAATGCAGTGTTATCAAAGGCAACAAGCACATAGAACTACCAAGCAAAAATTTTTGTGATTAAGGGCGTAAGTAGAAAATTAAAATAAATGTAATGCATGGAAGACTAACTATAAACACAAATAAAATTCAATAGACACAGGAACTGAAAAAAAAATGACCGTTAAGTTATCAATCAAGTTACAAAATCACTTCAAATTTGAAGTTTCTAATATAGGTTCCCAGGCTAGTTTCCGTATAATAAATCCCTAATTTCCTACTTCCAGTTACTAATATCTCATTGAATTTGATTAATTATTGATTAACTAACTATATCTACTGCTTACTGTTGCTTTTCTACATAGAACCCATATGTGTGATTAGCCACATGCTTCAGCAATTTGATGCATATACTAAAGAGCGCTGCCTAAATGAAGCTAAGTGCCCATCTTGTGTTGCACCTAACCTTAGGGTTATAGAGCCCCTCAAGCCAACCTTCCACAACACTAACAAAGGAAATGAGAAGCTAGCAAGAGGAAGAGGACAGATGAGAGGGAGAGAATTGGTGATGTTAATCATGTATGTCTTATGCTTCTGTAATGAGAGCAGAATGAATAACCTGGATAAAAGAAACATAATCAAGGTGGGCTTGTTAAGTGGGAGGATATAGCAGGACAAAGTTGCTTGATAAAAAAAAAAAGCAGGACTAAGCTGGTCCTGGCAAACAGATGTGAAAGCAAATATGTGGTCAACCATTTGAAGTGTGCAAAAGAAAGGTGTGCAAGTTTACTCTAACCATGAGACGTGTGGGAGAGATTTTTCGCTCGATTGTACGTTCTTTAGAGTACCCTATGCTTCACAAGCCAGCAATAGATGATTGGGTGTTACAAGTAGAGAATCATTTGTACAAGATTCTCTATTAGTCCAAGTATTATATACGAGATTTTGCCTTTTCAATCAACACTACAACTCAATCTCAAACTAGTTGGGGTTGGTTATATGAATCTTCTTATTTTACTCCGCATTACTCGGATCTGCTCTTATATCATCTTCTTCCATTCAATAAAATAACTTATTTCGTCAATACTTATCCAAAAAAAAAATATTTACTTTATAAAAGAAAAACATTATTGTGCAAGTTACTTAGTTACTCTAATTGTAAGTGGTTTTGATTGTCATCAAAATGATGAAGAAAACAAAGTCACTTTGGACCATACCTTGAGCAAGTGTCAGTATATTTCAGAAGGTTTGAGGTTTATATTTACAAATTGAAATTGATGATAGTTTCCAATTTCTGCCTGTACTTCTTTTGGTGGATAGGTATGCTGCAATACTTGAGGATATAAAGAAAGATCCTGAAAGTCATGGAGGGCCTCCTGATTGCATTGTAAGTTGAACCATATTAAGCTAGCAATTGTTGACTCTTATGCTTCCTGATAACTTCTTGTTGTTGCTAAAAAGCTAAACTCTTTCTCCTTTGTTTTCTTTTAGCTTCTTTGTCGCCTTAGAGAGCAAGTGCTTAGGGAAGTGGGGTTCAGAGATATATTTAAAAAGGTCAAGGTTTGTAACATTTCTCCAATATTAAATTCGTCAAGTTGATTCCCCTGTTAGCAAGTGGTCAAAGAAGTAATTGTAAGGATATGAAGAGTGTTATGAAAATCTCTAATATGAAATTTCATTGATTACCTACGGTCAAGAGTAGAATAATTGAGGGAAAGATATTACCGTAGTTAAAAAAAAAGACTGGCATTGCATCTGCTGTGCAGACATACTTCTGGGTGTCTTCTTGTGGATGTTGACATACCTTACTAAATAAAAAATCCCATTTCTTTAAAGATCATCAATTGTTTTGTGCTCCTTATTCTGCAACATTAGAAATTAGTATCAGGTTTTAACTTCGTTACATTGTTGGGTGTATTAAAATGTGCTAGGATGAAGAAAATGCAAAGGCTATATCCTTATTTAAGGAAGTAGTATGTCTTAATGATGCTATTGAGGATGAAACCAAGCGTGCAGAGAATTTGGTCAGAGGAATTTTTGCAGGAAATATATTTGATCTTGGCTCCGCAAAGGTAAACCATACTTTTTGATCCATGACTTCTTCATAATCACTGCATGAAGTCCATTAATAGTCCTTTTCTTTTTTTTTTTTAGATAAGGAAATCCATTAATATTCTGAACCCTTATTTCATTTGGATTGTATATTTACCCTGGGAGTAAGTCAAGTTATGGCAACTAAAATCTTTCAATCAACTGCTTTGGCTTATCATATAGCACTTTTGACAATATAGATCCAATGCTATGCTCAAATTATCTAATTGTTAAGTAATAAATTTTATTAATGTTTGGGCAAAAAAAAAAGTGTACAAATATACCAAGAGTAGAAACACCCACAGAAATAGATGGTTTTCAATTCTAGTGGAAGGTTAAGTTGCTCAAGTTCATATTTCCTCAGTTGGTTCCTTTAGTTATTTTTTCCCCTTTTCTTGTCACCTTTGGAACTTGAATAGAAGTGCATTCCGTACATACCGCCACTCTAGATGACAGATTTCAGCTGCTTTATTCAATTCCTTGACAATACTCCTAATCTACTTCAAATGCTGCAACCTCACATACAAGTTACTGTAATATGCTCTTGCTTTAAGGGTTTGTTATACCAAAATGTCAGCAGCTCAGTACCCAATACTGATCCTACTTAGAGGGGGACCTTCTTATTCATAGGATTACGAGAAGATCGGTATCTGCAACGACACCCTTGTAACCTTCTTTGGGATTTTTTGCATGAGTTTGAAGTATCAGACAACTAAAAGGTCGTACTGCCCGGTCTTACTCCCAGGATCCGAAAATTAATGTCTGCCTCATGGTTCCTGACATCTTGAGCTTAAGACTAGTAGTTACTGAATCGCATTTTGTACTGTCTCTCCAATTTTTAGTACTCTACAACAGTGCTATCAAAGGCGAAAAGCGTAAAAAGGCTCTAAGGTATGGGGAGGCATTAAGCGCAAAGCACAAATAAAGCGTGAGATTTAATGAAAAAAGGCGCAAAGGGAGAAGAAAACACAAATATATATGTTTAGTCCAAGGCTAATAATTATAAACATGAATGACAAATATATGACCAAAGAAATTGAATTTTTTTTTATGATAAAGTTAAATATCAATTGTTTAGTGTCGCTTCTTCATAAGAGGCTAATTGGCAAGGAGAAGTTTGTCTTAGAACCTTGATGAAGACACTGAAGTGCACATAAAGCGAGGCGAAGCGCTCGACACGTTTTGAGCCTCGCTTCAGGGCTTAAGCGTGCTTAAAGCAGTGCACCATTGATAACACTGCTCTACAATCTCCCAGAACTATTATCAGGAGTGTTTCCTAGCTTAAAATCTTTATGAAAGATGCAAATCAACTGGGAATTAGCAGAAAAATCTTTTAGTGTGCTTAATCATTGCCAGTAATATTTTGAGGCTCAAAATTACCAGTACATCAGCCAGTTCAGATTCATGATGTGGAATGTTTGCTCTGAGAAACTTGTTGCATAACACCTATGCTATAAGTTAAACTCTTCATTTGTCTAAAGCTACTCATGTCAAACGGGTGTTACATGAATATAGATTCCCATTAAAGATCCTAACAGATACATAAAACCTGCTATACATTCTCCTGTTTGACATGCACACCTGAGGCCTTGTAACATATCAGAACATGCAGATTTCAATAGGGAGAGCTCCGTGAATTGCATAAAAGACGATATCCCTGAGCATCTTGTTGGGACCTGTTCAGACTCTAACTAGCTGAAACCTTCCAGATTATTTTTGATATCTTAATCTTGTGTCCTGCACAGCCACCAATTCTAAAGTGATTCAAAGTTTTCAAGATCATGTAATTAATGTCTACTTTCTTTAACCTCTCTTGAAGCTTGCAGAGCTGTTTTCAGAGGATGGTATGTCCTTTCTAGCTAGTTGCCAAAACCTTGTCCCTCGACCCTGGGTTATAGATGATTTGGACATTTTCATTACAAAATGGAGCAAAAAAACATGGAAAAAGGTGACTATTTTATCATATTTCATCGTCATTTGGACTTCAAGTTTTATGATCTTTATTTTGGCAAGTACCCAGTACATTTGATGTCTGTTCCTTCACTGACATCCCTACTCTTATACAGGCTGTAATCTTTGTTGATAATTCTGGTGCAGATGTTATTTTGGGTATTTTGCCATTTGCTAGAGAATTACTTCGTCATGGAGCACAGGTTTGTTTTGGAGTCCTTGCTCCTTTTATGTAGATTGGAAGTGTTTGTGTTTAATAAACTGAATTCAAAGTGTATGTCACCAATAACTGAACTGTTCTTTGATTTCATTGCATTGAATGAAACACCATTATGTGTTTTTTGATATGCTTGGTTTGTGGGTTTTTACGTGTGCACACAAATTCAACATGTAGTATACAACACTGTGAGAGGATTTTGACTGCCTCTTATGAGAGTGTAACTTCATTCTCATTTACTGCTCTTTTGGCTCTTTTTGCAACATCGTGATATTAATGAAAATGGTTTATTCCCAGTAAAATATTACACTCGAGCCGGGGTGTTGTATTGCTTTTATGGCTAAATCATAGTTGCAGCACCTTTTGTGTAGTAAATATCATCATTCTTGTGTTGTTTCTATTTCATCAATCCCCTGAAACGAAGAAAGTGTAGGACCTCAAAACCCCTAGTTTAATAGGTATGAAGCTCCAGCAAATAAGTTGCACATTTTGTATATGTCAGCATCATGATAGTATGAATTGCATCAAATTGGCTGCCACATATTGATCAGCTGATACTTGAAAGCTAGTTTAAGGTCTTATCGTTAGCATATGAAAGCATTTCTGGTAACACTTTGTTTTTCCTGTTTCCATATCTCCTTTAACTACGGCTTTCTTTGGCCAGGTTGTTTTGGCTGCTAATGACTTACCTTCTATCAATGATGTTACTTACCCTGAATTAGTAGAGATTATTTCTAAGGTAATAGACTTCTTTATGTTTCAACTTGTGGGGCTCTCAGCTTTTGTCTGGTATTAACATGTTTTGGTTATAACAGTTGAAAGATGAGCATGGGAAGCTCATAGGCGTTGACACATCCAATCTTTTAGTTGCCAATTCTGGTAATGATTTGCCGGTAAGTGGCAGTTGTTTTTAGCTTCATTTGCATACTGCAGAGCTTCCTCCCGCACCCTCCAAGGGGAGGATGGGAAGCGTATTCTCTAGATTTAGATTTCCTCTCGGCTCACAATCAATTTCCTAATTTCATGCCTGCTATTACTTAGCCCGTACTTATACATTTTGTCTTAGCTTATTGCGAATTCCTACTTTTAAGCGAGCGAGAAGAATTCAGGGCTAACTATTTTGGTTCTCACCCAACCTAAATTTAGTATGCACCTATCCTTGAGCTTGCTCCCCAGCTTGGCTTGGCTGGGCTATTAGGCATGTGATGAGTGCATGAATGTCAGGTTGAGTGGTTGGCAAGGCAATTTCAGACCAGTCCAGCTGTCAGGTTTATTTACTGAATGCATTTATGCATGTTGTTGTAGGTTATTGATCTTACAATGGTATCTCAGGAGCTGGCATACTTGGCAAGTGATGCTGACCTCGTCATTTTGGAAGGCATGGTAAGGCTTTTGCAGTTATTGGTGGAGACTGTTAGCTCCCCTGTGGCATGGCATTTAAATTTAGTGATTATTTCTTGCTGTTGACCTCTAAGAAGCTTTATTGCAAGGGCTGTTCCTCTGCTTGTGTGTTGTACTTTCCTCCTATGTTGCTCGAACTGTTTAAAAATGCTGTCATCTGCATGTCAGATCCACCAAAAGTAGTGCAGTTTTTGGAGGATCTGACATGGGTTCAGCAGCATTTTGTAGAGTCCGAACAGCATGACTTTGCTCAGTGACTTGGTTCATTTGTACCTTGTTTTATGGGTGTTATGTATCCTCCTACCCTTTGTTTTCTTCTTTATAATTGTCCTTAAATGGGAGATGAGTTACATAAGTGAACTGTATCAATTGTAAGATGTGGAAAGAATATGGCAAGCGTCAGCTTCACAATTAGTTTGGCTGCCTCTTTGGATGTGAATAGCTATGTCTCTTCTTTTCTGAAAAGTGTGAATAGCTTTGTTGTTAGGAGCAGTTTTACAATAGAAGTCTAGGGGTAGCGATGATGCCAATGTGGATGTAAAACAAGATTTGGGAAGACTCTAATTGGCAAAGCTCAAACTCCTCAATGAAGTTGATTGTAAGCTGCCTATAGGACGTGAAAAGCTATGGGTTTTCTTTACTTTTATAAGTTAGAAGGGCTATTTTCGTAGGGGACAGAGTCATTAAAAGATTAGGGATGGCAATGATTCCGTGTGGCTGGAGACCTGTCTGCAACCCCTCACCCAGCCTGCAAGTCCCCTGCTCTAATCGCTAATTCCCATTTCACACTTCTCTCTCATGGGTTATTGTGACAGGACAAAGGGTGTGGATCATCGTGGCTTCTCGTAACTTTTGCTACTAAGCACTTTCTCCACTTCTTAGGAATTATTTTTTCTTCTTAAAAACTTGTATAAACTGATCAAAGCCTCTTATGTAGAGTTTCCACCAATTACCTGCTCCTGCTATGCTGTCTTGGAACTACTCGATTTGTGATTTTTGTTTAAAAGACAGACCAATTTGAATATTCGACATCATATTGGAATAAATCTTTATGAAGTTTGTAAATTTACAAATCTCCTACCTGCTCCCGTTGCATGATATGGGAGAAGGGAGAAAATTTGAGATAGATGCATAAACTCTACAAATTATTATTTATAATGCCAATTGTGCCTATTTGTAGAGCAGAAAATCCTAAACAAGCTATACTCTTAAGACTATTAAACACTATAATTCCCAATTAAAATATAAGAATAGAATCTAATCTAAAAGGGTTGTCGTCAGTTGAACAAAGGAAAAAAAAAACTATGCAGAAAATTAGTTATATCTTTACCTTGTGAAAATAGTTATAATATTATGGAGCTGCATCACTCACCATATTGAAATGTTTTTAAATTTCCCTTCTCTCTAAACTTTTAGCTTCTCTTTGAATTCTTTGCAGGGCCGCGGAATAGAGACAAACCTGTATGCTCAATTCAAATGTGATTCCCTCAAGATTGGAATGGTAATACCTTTATGCTTTCATTTACAACTATAATAAAGCCATCCCCAACTTCTCCCTCTTTTACTCTTTATGTTTTGCTGATGGTACCAAAGGAAGTCGAAAAGAAAGTTGAAAACTCTCCTATATTCAGGGCCTTTTCCCCTTTTTATACAAAATTTTGTTCTTTTGTTATTATTATTTTACTTTTTTAAAAAAGCTTTTTTTTTGTTTCTCAAACACACAGGTAAAGCATCCAGAAGTTGCTCAGTTTCTTGGAGGAAGGCTTTATGATTGTGTCTTCAAATTTAATGAAGCTTCAAGTTAAATAGTTTAGCTATCAACTATATCAGTTCTTTCTGGAAGTTTAGACAAACCCAACAAATTGAAGATATTGGTAAATCATTATATTGGATATTATTTGCAACTTTTCTTGAAGGTTGGATTGCAAATGAAGCATCTGTGTGCTTGGGTGCATCTGCAGTAGTGTGGCCATGCAGGTATCACAGTTGCAGCTTGATCTTACCTCTTTCCAGCAGTAAATGCCTCTTTTCTCCTGTAGTTTTCGGAATCACTTGTAATAAAGATATTGGCTAGCTACGATTGAAGAGGTTTTATCAATAGTATTCTCATCTATTCGTGATCTATGTACTGGATGTTGAACATATACAGATGCAAGAAACATCGCTGAGGATGTGGTGGGATGGATGGATTCTTCCACGCTTAACCAAAGGTCTTATGTGATCTATACTCTTGTTTTTCCCATACTAATTTGCGAGGCAAATGAGAATTGTTCATAATGAATAGGGGAAAATATGATTGTGGTAAATTAGTTGTTGATAAATCATAGTTTTCATACTAAGGATGTCTTCACTTAGCACATTAATCTTCCTTGCTTTACAAAAGTATATTCCGTTGTTATTTTGTTACCTCTATTAACAAATTACCAAAATAAGCATTTTTGCCAAGAAAACCCCGTAAAATTCGTCTTTGTTGTCTTCCTACTTTGTGGGTCGAAAGTAGCAAGATTTTAGTGAAAAGCTAGGGTGTGGTAAAATGGAATATTCTTTCTCCTTAAATTATATGTTTTGGGACAGTAATGAATTACGGTGATTGTGTATCTAAAGGTTTCGAGTTTAAACAAATGAGAATAAAAAAAAAATTATTGGCAGCGTCATTTCTAAAAGTGAGTAAATTTGTATATCTAAAGGTCTCGAGTTTAAACTAATGAGAATAAAAAAAATCTTATTGACAGTGTCATTTCTAAAAATGAGTAAATGTTCAAAAGTTTGGACCGAAATATTTGGTAAAATGGAAAAAAGAAAGAGATAAGAAAACTAGTGTTGGGCCAAAACCGTTTGCACGGCTCACTGTATCATCATCAATGGCTGCTCTGTCTGCTTCTGCCCATGTGAGCATTCGCACCTTCTTCCATTCATCTTTCACTAACAATAAAATATCAAACTTTTCCGAACAATTCAAACTTGAGAATTATACCACTATTACTACTACTTGGAAGAGAAGAATCGCCTTGGCACCAAAGACAACGGTGCACTCAGCTTCCCAACTCCAATCAACTACAAATTCCGTTAAAGGTAAGCACAAAAATACACCATCAATATCAGAAATCAAAAAAATTGGGTTTCGTCCCCAGAAATTTACCGAAATAGTGATAGATTGAGACTTAATTACCAAACATAACAATAGTTTGGATAATTGCCAGATGTAGCAACAGGGATTGTATCATTGATATAGCAATACATACATACAAAGCAATTGTGGTATAGAGTGAATTTCAGAAACTGTTGTATTAGTGATGCAGGGGCGAATTTCATAAACTTTCGCTATGTTTGATAGTATTTTTTTCAAACTATTCTAAAAAGTATGTTATAAACCAATCTCTCTCAATTCTTAAATTTTAATAGTGAAAGATATTTTGATAAGTTTTTTCATAAGTAAATTTGAGTTACATAATTGTTCAATTTTTAAATGGCTGGTGAAAATATAGTTTCATGTGCTAATTTTGAGTACATTTTCGTTCTTTTTTGCTTGTATGGACTCTGAAAATATCAATTTGAAAGGATGGGCTGAGTTTGCAAAAAATGTGTCTGGCGAATGGGATGGGTTTGGAGCAGATTTTAGCAAGCAGGGTGAGCCGATTGAACTACCGGAGTCTGTAGTCCCTGGAGCTTACAGGGAGTGGGAGGTGAAGGTATTCGATTGGCAAACTCAATGTCCTACTCTTGCTCATGATGATGATGCCTTCTCTTTCATGTACAAGTTCATTCGGCTCCTTCCTACTGTTGGCTGTGAAGCTGATGCTGCAACTAGGTATAGCATCGACGAGAGGAATATTTCTGATGCCAATGTTTCTGCCTTTGTGTATCAATCCAACGGATGTTATGTGGCCGCCTGGTCCAATAATAATGATGGAAATTATAATACAGCTCCTTATTTGTCATGGGAATTGGAGCATTGTTTGATTGATCCTCGGGACAAGGAGTCGAGGGTGCGGATTGTTCAGGTTAGAGGTCCTGACGTGTTTATTGATTGATATGATGGTCACTCAAGTAATAGTTGTAATCTCAGAAAATTACTTTCTTTGTCGAAGAAAATTGGAATCATGAAGAGAGATGACTTTATGAGATAAGAACTATTAGTTGAGTGTCTATATTAGAAATCAACCCTTTATTGATGTGACCCGTTTTTACCTGCCCAAATTTAATTCAATCCACCCCTTTGTCACCTTTAATTCAGGTCGTGCGCCTTCAAGATTCTAAATTGGTATTGCAAAACATTAAGGTGTTTTGTGAGCATTGGTATGGGCCGTTTCGAAACGGGGATCAGCTTGGTGGGTGTGCTATTCAAGATTCTGCATTTGCTTCTACCAAAGCCTTGGACCCTGCAGAAGTCATTGGTGTTTGGGAGGGTAAGCATGCCATCTCCAGTTTCAACAATGCTCCAGAAGTAAGCACTAAATGACCCTATCCATTGAACTGTGTGACCATCTCATCTAAAAGTTTAAGTAGCTAGAGTATACACTTCTTATTACTTAATTATATTATGTCTCTCCACTATCATCCTGCTATTATCAAGTTGAAGTAGGCTTTCTACTTGTGACTTGCAAGGCTGACTAACGTTACATATCACATAGTCCAGAGCACTGAATATCCTATGTGATCATTGTAATTGTAGGTTTTTCCTTTCTCACCTTGTTTTTAGTGCAGCTTCAACAACTTCATTTGGAGCATAATTATATATTTTTACATTTAAGTGCCTTGACTGCAAGTTTAGAAGTGTTTTCAGAATTGTACTTTGAGAATTTTACCATATGTTCAGCCATTTGGTTTGACTTCCTACCCCCAGTAGCTGACAACCATAATCTCATACGTTGATTGCATCCAAAGATAACCTGGGATGGGTAGAACTTCGAAGTTTGAACATAGAAATCAGACGCTTCACCTTATTTCTAGGAAGCTAAATCAACAAAGTGCTAAAGGTTCTATTAGTTGCTCATTTGTCACTTTCTGCTACCTTGTTTTAGTTTAGCAAGAAATCTGATTTCTTCCAAACCAAAGCCAAATGTCTTGTAAACCAAAAGTGATCAACTGATAGTGAATGTGAAAACAAATGAGTAGTGCTGTGTTAGTGTCACATCATTTCAACACACTCGGCAGAAGGTATCTTCAATATTGATTCTTGCTTACCTTTCTATACATTTGGGAAGCGCACATGGACAGAAATAGTATCTAAAAGACTAGCATAGACAAATAGTTGTCTACTCTAGTGGCTGTACTCTTGCTGAACTGAGGATGATAATGGACCTTATAAGTGTTCCTTAAATATTTCAGTGAAATTTCCATTTTAACCATGTTAGATGTCCTTTTCTTGCTCAGGAAATAAAAACCTTCACACCATAATCAACAAGGATTCAAACTGTTGACTTGATGGTAGAGTAGTTAAAAACTAAATTCGATTGACAAATAGAATAGTGCACCAAACACTATCTTACTGACTTCACTTTTCAGCTTATCCGTTTTCAAAATTGGAGTTCTTTTATTGCTTGCAATGTCTCTGGTTAAATCAGAGATAAAGAATTTTAGCATGTCAGCATCAGAAGGAATAAGTAATGGAGAGTTCTGAATTACACTTCCAGAAAGTTATTCAAGAGCTTGTCGATGGCAGCACCAGGAAGACAGTAAGAGATGAATTAGATCTTGTTGTGCTCCCAAGGCGACTCTGGTGTTGTTTGAAAGACATTGAAGGTGGTGAAACATGCTGTGAAGTTGGGTGGCTGTTCGAACAAGGACGTGCCATGACATCCAGATGCATATTTTCTGATAATGGGAAGTTAAAGGCAAGTAGTTCTCTTAATTGTTTCTCCCAAGAAGGGAACTTTTTTGTTAATTATTTATTGTCAGTCTGTTTTTAAGCTTTTGCTGTTTCCATATCATTGATATATTTTATTTTGTCAAGTCAAAATCAGAAAAACTAATCGGAACGGAGAGGGTATCAACTACCCAATTTTAAAATGGATTACTATTTCCAAGCTCATTGTGACACTCTGATTATTCTTCAGGAAATTGCAATAGCATGTGAAAGTGCAGCACCAGCAGAATAGGGCACAATTACCTACAACATATGGCCAGAGCAGTAGGAAGACAACTGTTCAATTTCCTTTCCCAGATTTAAATTAATGGACAGGAAGTATATAATTGTATATTCAACATTGGTTTATTCACAAGTGGCAACATTCTGTGTAATAATGGTCTGAGATAAATGATATTGTTTGATATAAAGCTTAAGTGGAGTGAGAAACGATTAGTGAGAATTCATATAACCAATCTCAAACTTGATTGGGATTGAGGTATAGTTGTTGTAATAACTAATAACCATTATCTGCTAATGACTTCTCTTAGTTCCTTGTACCAAATGATTGATATGCCTTGGACGAATTTAAAGAACTTCCATTAAAGTAAAACATTACAATATTACTATAAACAAGCATAAAAATAAATAGCATAAATTATCATGAGTAGAAAAGGCGAAGAATCATTCATGGAATAAGACATCATAAGATAAAACAAGGTAATTTAACAATTTGAAACAAGAACAAAGGCCTCAACTAAAGAACACAACTAATTTAAACACATTAGTTGGAACATTTTCAACACTAAGAAGTAAATAAAAAGCTCACAACAAATCGTGGAAGCATAGAGCTGTCCGATAGGGTCTTTCACTCATCCTCTTCTACGCAAACTCGAAGGTACTGGATGTTACTGGATGAAAGTCTATTGCCTGGCCTCTTTTCTGTACAACCTGCAAACTAGCCAGCGCCAACATTAGAAACTTCTTTAGCAGAATACATGATCAACGCCAATCTATTTTATTTGCAATGCAGCATGTTCTACAAGACTCAATCAAGTTCAAATATCCATACAAACGTCTTTTTCAAAATCTCTGCAAATATCTAAGAGAACAAAGGTTTGTACGCGGTAGAACCCAAAACAGTATTAATGTAATTTTCTTTTAGGAGAGCTAAGAAAGTGAGGATTATGTAATTTTCACAATGGACTTTGGATCTCAACAACTCAATTAGGACTCGAAGAAATGCATGAAACTTGTAAACCTATCAATCTCGTTAATCTTTCAATCTTTTTTTGGATGCTGGCTAAGAAAATATAAATCAAAACACCAATTTTCTGCATCCACTTGAAAGCAAAGCATGAATTTCTATTGAATTCATAAATCTACTTCCCAACTCTCTTCCCCTCTTAGCTCGACATAGTGGTGGCAAATGGGCGAGTTGGGTAAAATTTGGGCGGGTTGAAAATGGGTAATAATTCAACTCGCTCATATTTGATATTGGTAAAAATGAATTGGGTAAGAAATGGGTTGGGTAAAATACTAGTTTACCCATATTTTCATGAGTAAATAGTACTCTACTTAAGAATTCAACCTGGAAAAAATATTTTAGTCCTTTTTTAGATGAAAAATGTTGAAAATGCTTCATTTAGTTTTATTGTATCATAAAAGTAAAAAAAAAAATCCTATAAGTTTCAATATAAAATAAAATTATGTAATAACAAGGGGAAAATATTTTTAATTTCAAAGTAAATGAATTTTGCATTTTAGGACTAAAACATGCTCAATGCACTTTAAGCAATGTCAATACTAATACATGATTTGCTTATTTTACACTATGTATTTATTATTCAATATAAAATTAAACAAATAAAAAAATATAATTATAAGTAACAAAAGAAATGTACATTTAAAATATATATATTTTTGGAGGGCCAAAGGCTTCACTTTTTCAATTATGTGAAAAACAATTAGTTCTATAGAAGAACATAAAAAGCAAGAGAAATTACAATATTTCAAATAATCATCTACTGTGAAAAAACCCAATAGATTTTTCTTTTCTGATAAGAGCGTGAATACAGAAGATCAATAGATAGAATCCATATAGCCTACCCCAACTAGTTTAAGATTGAACTATAGCTGATTGATGGAAAAGTTCTCACTCATCCTTCACTCTCTTGAAATGGGATTACTGTTCTTTTCCACATCAACTGAAGCCACCTACAAGACTGAGTCAGTTCCAAATGCGGTTAAGCTCCTGATAAATCACTAACATATTTTGGGGTAGTCTTGCCTAAGATGAAAAAAGTAAGCCAATGTCAGACCTAAAGTCCTGTCCTTACTGTATGTTCCTTTATTTCATGCATTTTCATATTGCATGATTCTTGACCTGAACCATGCCATTTTGTTCTCTGCCCTCAAAAAGAACATCATGAGCTAGATACAGCCCTGTACAGACTCCCCTTGAGCTGATTTCCCACCCATTTCCCCTCTCCCCGTCCAATTATGAGCTCCACATTTTTATCGTTTCAAGCCAACTAAACAAAACCATAGGTCTGATAATACTGATCAACATCATGGTCACTTCAATCGAATATCCAAATTGGGATACTGAAAACATTATAATCTCGTAAGGAAGCACACCAGATTATCACATACACTTCACTGAACTTCAAAGGTTCAATCAAATTTTCTTAGCAACTTCCACTACAATATAGTGAATAAAACCGTACGAGATAGTTGGCAAACCTTGGCCCTAGTAACTCCTATATCAAACCTTGATGTTGCGACTCAAGCATTACTCAAAGGAGGTGCAAGGCTGACACAAATAACAAAACAGACACAATAAGCACCACTGCCAATTGAAAAAACAAGGTTGAATCATTAATGCGGTTGTCAAGTAACTGTGTGATCAAATGCCACTATACAGAATTTCTCAATATGAGAGCCATTGCAAATAGTTTAAAACCAGCCCCTCTTGTACATTGCCAATCAATTGTCAATTAGAAACTCTCACTAATGCTTCTTCTTCCAGGTCTCAACCCCAAAAATCAGCCCAATCATTTTACAATTTTATGTGGGACAGCACAAGTGACTAAGTGAGTGCATAGCCTTAAGAGCTGAATAGGAAAAAAATCTTAAAAGACTCAAAAGTCCAAAAGTTAAAGAACTCTAAATGTAGAATGGATACACGCCTTCCAATTCAATTTTCAGTAGAAAAGAACATTTTAAGATTTTTCATAAGTACACCAAACACAATGCAAGCAGTAAAACTGATGCATTTACACAAAAAAGGATAAATTTGAAAGAAAAAAAGGGGGCAGGAATATACCTACTAGAGATGTCTGTCTGAGAAGCTACTGAGCTCCAGGTGCATCTCTCATGCTCAAATTCAAACTATTTCGCATTGTTCGTCTCCCTATACACGGATTTCCTTTTTGCATCATAGCAACAAATTCTCCATAATCAATTCGTCCATCCTGGAAAGAAGTGCACCAGGAAACAGATTAGCATATATGACAGGCAACAAATATAAAAACAAAACGAACCATTATATGCATATAATCACAGAGATTTTCCAGAGGTAATATTGCCTACATGGTGGGCAGATTCAGGCACAAACTCTAATGAATTATATTATTGGGTTTTGCCTGCATGGAGGCATAAAATCTACTGAACTGATGACGATGTGAGTTTGTGCCAAACATTTGGGAAGCTAAAAGAAATTTTGATGGGAGATTAGGTGTTTGGGCAAAATGGAATGTGCTTTTAAACAACAGCAAAATCAGTTCTCCTGAGGTATGGAAGAAGCTACATATCCTTATCAATAATTTTTATTTACAAAACTATCCCTTATTGATTTTTAAAAGGAGATCAACTATTAAACTGTTGTCCCCTTCTCCTTCTTCACCGTGGATTTTTGCCATTATCTTCCCAACTCTTTCTTTATGCAAATCTCACACAAAATGAATTCAATTAACCAAATTGAAAAACTTAATCAAAGTCTCAAATAATAATAAAGTACTGACGCTTAAAAGCACTTTTTGAAAGGATTGACCATACTCAAAACAACTTTTCTAATATTTAACAGCACTTCTCAAATGATTTGGCCAAACACTAACTACTACAGTTCCATAGTACTTCTCAAAAAACACTTATTGACTACTCAAAATAAGCAGATTTTAGAAAAGTCTGATCAAGCAGGCTCGTACTCAAGAAATATTTAACGTGATTTAAAATACTTAGAGATGTCTTTAAGTTTTGTACTACATAATTTAGTACTTTATCTTCTCATTGTTCCTTTTTAAACACTTGGATATATGAGCATAAGTTACATTTTCCATTCACTTTAATGAATCCTATAATCCATGCACAGTTATAATTCCACAAGTGTGACTAGAAAATGAGAGGCTGAGAGACTTAGCTTAGGCAATCAGACCAAATAAATAATAACATAATCTTCAAAGATACTTTTGAAAAGAATCTGAATGCGTCCAAAACTCCAAACATGATGAATAAACAGAGATGTCTGGTAAACTAGTAAAGAACTTCAGTTTCATATTTAGTACCTAAAAGACAAATTTATGTTCTAAAACAGTGGACTTACATTATCCTGATCGACTTCTCTTATAATATCCTCAAAGTAAACTTCTGTCATGTTATGCTCTATACAAGCTTGCTGGACTTCATCAACTGTTATGTAACCACTTCCATCCTTGTCAAAATATTGAAATGCTGCCATGAGATGTTCCTCGCGCTCCAATTTATTAAGATGAACAGTCGCCGCAATGAATTCTCCGTAGTCAATAGTTCCACTATTGTCCACATCAGCCTGAAATTGTGAGTTAGCTACATCAATCGCCTTACATAGTTTAAAGGAGCTTTGCATGAACCTCATAGAAACACATGTTTGTAGTTGAGGGACACTAGAAAGATCAACAGAGAAATCATGCGGACCAAAACAAGAGATAAAGTGATTCCAAGTCAGAGTTTAGCTCAAACAATTTCCTCAACTTTCAAGGACTTGTGACACACAAAAGAAAAGCTGAGTAACTTGAAAATGAGCTTCAAAAGCTACAAAAGCACTCAATTAATTTAACACAGGAGAGAGCCGAAATTCCAATTCAACTCTCCTCTTTCCAAACAGATAGAATTCACCATCATTAACTTGTGCAATTCTACAGAGATGAAGATTCTGAACTTCCATAGTAGATAGTCTCGTCATTAGTAATTTGAGGAAGATGTTGGAAACATATTTTAATCACTTTGCAATAAAGATTGCCTTACCGCATCCATAAGTTCCCGTATCTCCGTATCCTTTAACGTAGAGCCATATTTTCTCAACCCAGCTTTTAGTTCATCAAATGTAATTGCACCACTATTGTCAGTATCCATGGCCTTAAACATCTCTCTCAGACCAGCAATCTCTTCTTCAGACAAGCTTTCAGCAATCACCTGGAAGAACCCAGAGGAAACACAATAAAGTTTGTCAAAAATATTACTACATTGGTTTGATTTGACATGGAAGAACCTGAGTTTTACAGTATTTCTTGACGCATAAATTCATAACAAGATTTGAGCACATACCCGCAAAGCCATCTTTTTTAACTTGTTCATAGCAGAGAACTGTTTAAGGCGAGAAAGTACTGCAGGATCCAGTGCTCTATCAGGAGCGACACCATTTTCACAAATCCAAGGATGACCTGCAGAATTTAGAGGATATTGTAATATGAACCTTAGTTCATTGATGTAGGCACATGTATACTACACAGATGCAGTTTGATACACTTTAAACAGTGAAAAACAACACATTTTCTGTCATGATGGACCAAAACTGTTACATAATAATTCAACTTTGACAAAGCATAACATCGTTACAAAATTTGCTTCTCTTGATTGTGTAACCATAAAAAAAAGAATCCCCAGATTCATCACCAATGAAAAGAACAAATAAAGTTTCAGGACAACATTACAAATCTGCTTTCTCCCCTGATACATCAAGCAAGACTAGCCAGATTATCATCAACAAGGAGAATAAATGAAGCTAAAACAAAAATATTCCCCTGATAGACAAATAAAAGGTTGCTTTCACATAATAAGGTAATTAGATAAACATACACAATACTTCATGAGCAGTTAACCGTTCTGAGGGCTGCATGCACAACATCTTCCGGATAAGATCTTTTGCACTCTCAGATATCAACGGCCAAGGATCTGAGTCAAAATCAATGTGCCCTTTCAGAACTGCATCAAATATTCCCTGCTGTGTTTCTGTAGAATTCAGATTGTGAGTTTATGGAGATGCATAGAAAGTTGAGAACATACCCTTTAAGATTACTAGAGGATATACCAGCCCAAAATGGTGGCACACCACTTAGCAGTATGTAGAGTATGACTCCTGCTGTCCACACATCAGCTTCAGGACCATAATGCTTCAAAAGCACCTCAGGAGCCACATAATATGGACTACCAACAACATCTGTGAATATTTGTCCTGCAGAGAGCAGACAACGAATACCAATCAACCAACATTACAATATAAGGAAATGATCGAATGACTGTCGCTACTGAATCAGAATCTCAGAAACCAATATTTACTGATCTCCCAAATGTGACAAATGACAAGTTAGGGATACATATAAGCATCTCCAAGAATGCACTTTAGTAATGATTCCAGCATCAACTTAGAAACTATCTCAGTAGAAAATACAGCCGTGAATATCTCAACAGAGAGGCATTAATCCAAGCATGGAAATAAAACACAGGTTCGATAACTAAACATTGCATAAGTGAAAAGAGAAGCATCAATTCATGAAAAAAGGAAAAAAAAAAAAAGAAGCTGTATTCTCTAACACAAGAATGATAAACATCCCAACAAAAGCAATTAAGACCAAAAAGGTAAGCTTTCACATCATTTACCTGGCTTAAAGAAAACAGAGAGTCCAAAATCAATGGCCTTGAGAGAGAAATCATCATCCTTATTAACCAACAAGAAATTCTCAGGTTTGAGATCTCTATGCATAACACCAAGAGAATGACACGCCTCCACAACCCCAACAACAATTTTAGTCAATTCAGCTGCCTTTCTCTCACTGTAATGTCCTCGTTGTATGATCCGATCAAACAACTCACCGCCACTGCATATCTCCATGACAATATGAACATATAAAGGATCCTCATAAGCCCCTTTAATAGTAACAATATTCCTATGACCAGCTAAATGATGCATTATCTGAATTTCCCTTCTAACATCTTCAACATCCTCCTTCGAAATCAACTTCCGCTTCGAGATTGATTTACAGGCATACTCAGCACCTGTAGAATTCTCTGTACATAAATAAGTAGTCCCAAACTGCCCTTGTCCTAATTTTCTTCCCAAAGTGTAAAGATCGCGAATATTCGGGGTCTTGTGACCCATTACATAATAAGCCTGATTACTCCCGGAACGATTCATGCTAGCTTTTCTGGGACTAACAAGAGACAAAGAATGCTCCTTCTTGTTATTGCTATTCTGTTGAGCGTTACTGGTGGGAGAAAAATTGTCAGAAGAAGAATAAGAATTGCCGGAAGAAGGGTTATGATTGGTGGAGCAGGAACTATCTTCAGGCAGAGTGTAGCCCTGAAAAGTTTTGCCTCCAATAGATCCACGGCATGTATTGCCCATCAAACAAACAAAAAATCACAACAACCCCTCAGCTCGGCAATGTCAGAATCAATAACACCTTCGTCATTCACAATTTTTTTTCAACAAACTGAAAAAAAAAAACAACAAAAAAATACTGGGTATTCACAGAATTTGTAAAGAAACTGAAATGAAGATGATAGAACGTATTGGAAACAGATCAATATGGAACTTTGCTTGATGAATATTGGATCAAATACATGGAAAAAAAAACAAGAACTTACAGAGGAGGAATATGAAATGGAGATTTAGCGAAGAAGAAGGATAGATCTGAAAGAAAAAAGGAGGAAGAGAGCAACTTTTCCTCTAGATGAGGAGGAGGAAGAAGAAAGAAAATGAGAAGAAAGAGAATAAATGGAGGTTCAACTCCAACAATGGTCAGCTTCAATTAAATGGTTGTAATAATATACTACTGGTTCCTAATTAATTTAATCTCGTATTAGTTCGTCTATCTTACTAAAAATATGTAACCATTTTGTTTACTTACTAAATTAAGATAACATATTAAATCATTAATTTATTTTGATTAGAAAGAAATTCATATTATTAATTGATCATTTTACTAAAAATATGTATCTGAAACGGTATATCTACTTACTAAATCAAGATAATATTAGTAATTAAAAAAAATTCATTTTATCCAAATAATTAATAAGTACTCTTTTTGAAAGCTTAAACAAATTTGGAATTTCTAAAAGTTTCTTTTTTTCAAGAGTTCATTAATTACGTTTTACTCTCTCTGTTTATTTTTGTTTATCATTGTTTGATTTGGCATATCCATTAAGAAAATAATTATTGATTTAGGTATTTTATTATGTTATCCCTACTAATTAATATTTAGTATTGGATTTTGAAAATGATCTAAAAAATGATATTTAATGTTAAGGGTAAAACATGGAAAAAGTTAAATTTTTTTTATATGTCAAAAATGACAAATAAAAATGTAAATCTATTTTAGAAATAAATGACAAATAAAAGTAAAAAGAAGGAGTATTTTTTTTTATTGACATCTATTCATATTGCCATTAAGCATATTTTTCATAAGGATAATGTTAAATGGGCAGAGAATTTAGCCAGAAATTTAAAATTTTCATAATATTTTTTTTATTTTAAAATAAATTGAATTTTTTTATTTTTTAATTAAAATATATTAAAGTTAAAAGGGTAAAAATATTCAAAAACATAAAATACCATTCTGGCCACAAAGATTTTCTCTTTTCATAAATTTATTTTGATGTCCATCAATTTGGATAAAGGTAAATTAATAATATTGATCATTTTATTTATAATTTCTTCAATATTGTGTAAAATAAAGAATGATCAACTAATATGATACGAAGAGAGTAGTAAGCAAAGCGCCAAGAAGTCTCGTATTGGGTCTAAATTCAAGTCGAAAAGTTTCATATTAGGAAAGGACATTAAAGATGAAGCACTACTCATCACTTCAACACAATCTTTATTTAGATAGATGAACATATTTTCTCTCCAATGTGATTATAAAAAAAACAACTTTTTTATATTCAAACCATATTTTATCAAGCTTTTCAAAAGCAAAAAAGTTAGAGAATAATAATTTACAATTAGCTGATGAATTTAAAAGATAATTTTTATGAATATAGAACCAAAAAAAAAGTTTTTGGTCAAACTTTTGAAAAGTATTTTTTTTAGGAGAAATTACATGCTTCAACTTTTGTTGTTATGCAAAAAGTACAGATTTTCAAAGAACAAAATTTGGTCAAATACCTCAAACTTTCTAAAATAAATAATTTTAAAAAAAACTAATCAAACAAACTATTAGTACTAATTCACTATTTAAAAAAATACATTTTTATGTTCATAAAAACAAATTACTAATTAAAATGCATAAAATCGAAGGGAGGGAACATACACACATGCTATGAATATTTGATTTAATTAAAAATACCACTCCAGTATGTTAAAGCAGACAAATATGGCAATGCCTGGAAATATCATAAAGCCACGTGTCTGTGGTAGGTACGTGTATATTTTATGTGGCACGACTTTTCAAAAATAATAGTAATTAATATTTTATCAAAATATTTATACTATCTTCGTTCACTTTTAATTGTCATAATTTCTTTTTTTAGAGTCAAACAATAATAACTTTGATTAATATTTTACGATGTATTTTTCCATCATATTGATATGCAAAAAATTAAAATTTATAATATTTTTCGTATAGTTGTGAATATCTAAATTTTTGTTTAAAATATCGAATTAATGTAATCTGTTAACTTTTAAAAATTAGTCAAATTGACTTTTGAAAAACAGAGCATGACAATTAAAAGTAGACAGAGAGTATTAATTAATGTATAGTTGCAATCTTACCAAATTATAGAAGTAATTAATTTTGTGGGTAAAATATATAAAAATAAATAAATAAATTATCCTTTCTTAGCCTATTAAGTGACAAATTGAAGTGATTATTTATTTTTAAAAATATTACACAAGAAAAATAAACAAAAAGAGTATACTTTAAATTTTTTAAATATTACAAATATGACACTCGCTCCATTCCAAAATAAATATCACCTTAATAAAAATGAGATTTATTTTTTTAAAAATAATATATATATATATATATATATATATATATATATATATATATATATATATATATATATATATATATATATATATATATATAATGTGTTATTTTAAACTATTTTTATTTAATAAATATTTTTTGAAAACTAAACATCATTAAAAAGATGAAAAGTATATATAATTATAGAGATGAAGGAACATATTGTTTTTTTGTCTGAATTTCTAAAATAACATTTTGAATATTTTTTTTTAACTAAATTATCACTTATTTTAGAAACTAAAAAAAGTATTTCCAAAGCACTGAATTCTGAAATCAAAACAGCAAGAATCTCATTTAATGATTTTTTTTTTTTTCATCCTTTTTAATTTTCATGAACAGAATTATTTACTTATCTATTAAGGAAAACGTAACAAATATTTTATTAATAAAATTACTTAAAATAGACACAAATTTATCCAAACATGTATAGCATCAACAAGAACCCACTTCTGAATTTGGATATTCATTGGATACTGCACTATATAAAGACAATTGTAATGGATATCACCAAGACCAATAGGATTCACTAAACAAGATTTAACCTAAAAAGTGAGATATTGGTAGGCTCTACTTCCCCCTAAAGCTAATCATGATATAACCTTCACCTTATATGTTTGTTGCATGTACTCCTTCCGTTTCACTTTATATGATTTAGTTTAATTTGATATGGATCATTAAAAAGGAAAATCAACTTTTAAAATTTATGATATAAAAAAAGTCTTATATTTTTGTGTGACTGTAAATTATTTCATTAAGGATAAATAGACATGATGACAAACAATTGAAGTGACATTGCTAAAATTAGTTCAACATATATAACATATATGTGTATCCAAACATGAAAAAGTGAGGTACTAATGCATCCTATCATATTAATAGTTACTTTTGGTTTTCCACTCAATGTCCGATATTTGTATTGAAGTTTGACTACTCTGAATCCAAATCGAATAGGCTTCATTTGAAAGGAAGCACTTTCAACTAAGGCTCGAACAAGACCCCTGATTAAGACAAAATCAGCCTCGTCCACTGCACCAGAGATTAATGGTCCTACTTATTCGTAAGGAAGTTCCACGTGAATGAGGTATTCAATTACATATTTTTGAAAGATTAATTAGGTGAGATATGAACACCTAAAGTATATTTTGTGTTAGTACTACTGCCTTTGTTCCTAATTACTTGTCCACTTTTGTATTGACTCACCTATTAAGAAAACAATTAATGACATAGCGAGTTTACTATTTTACCCCTATTAATTATGAAATGGATGAATTAAAATTTTAAGATTTTCAAGAAGTTCTACCTTTTTCAAAGTAATTAATTGAGTGTAACGACCTGATTCCGTCGTTAGGGAAAAGCCCATGGAGAAAGAATTGGGGCCAGAAAACTTTTTCGTAGTAACTTGAGATTTCCTTGCCTAGTTCAGATTTGGATGAAATCGGAGTCTTTGAGGTGTAGAAAAATTTGGTAATAATTGGGTGATTTATTTATGATTTTGATTACATGAGTGGTTATATAAGTCGTTAAGGAATCCGTACGACTTTATGAAATTGAATTTGGGCGAGTAGAACTCCCGGAATCGATCTTAGCGTGGAGGGAATTTTCTGAGTGTCGTTGGTTTGAGGTGTGTTGTGAAATGGGGGTCTTGAAATTATTAAAATAGCTCACTGGTTCATGCAAGCCGCCTTGGAGGGGGTTTTTGCCGCTCTAGCGGGGTGCTAAAGCGGGATGAGGGCTGCTGTGGCGGGCCAGACGCAACTTAAGGTCGTAAATAAAACCCCTAAACGACCTCATTCTGCACTTTTTTATTCTTAGAGCTAAGGAACGAACCCCAGGCGACTCTTGACAGTTTTCCACCATTCTTGAGGCTAAAGGTAAGTTTTTCACTCCCCGAATTCGTTTTTCGATCTGTAGAACGTAATAAAATGGGTAATTAATGATGGGGAAGGATTTTGATCTAGATTCTATGGTGGAAACAACCCTATTTTGGATACTTGGGATCATGAGTATGATCTAGGGTTCATAGAATTGTTAGCAATTCGGGTAATTAGTGATTTATTGATTCCGTATTATATTGATTGTTTGTAGATCAAGAACAAGCAGAACAAATCCAAAAAGGGAAGGATCAAGTTTCTTAGGGTTTCAATCTTGTTTCGAGGTAGCTGATGGTTGTGATTTCATGATTGTGTGATATATGTTTGTTGTTGCTTCATTATGATGCATGTATGTATGCGAATGTTGCATTGTTGATCACACTAATTGTATGAGTATAAATGAATAATTGTATGCCATGAATCACTTCTTGATTGTATGGTTATTGAGAATATACTTATGATTGTGATTATGGTGTGTTGAATGGATCGGTTGCCACATTTCGACATAACTAACTGGGATTGGTTGTTACGTTCCGACATAACTAACTAGGATCGGTTGCCATGTTTTGACATAAATATGGGATCGATTGCCACGTTCCGACATAAACATTCGATTGGATACCACGTTTCGGTATGCTAACAGTTTAGGTGTGGGTTCTATGAGAGGACCATTGAATTGAGTTTCATGAAAGGACCATTGAATTGTGTTTTGTATCTACTTGTGATGATTGCATTCATATCTAATAATGATTGATATTGGAAGATTGTATGTTGCTCTAAATTGATAACCAATGTGTATTATTGAGAATGTGGGATGCTACATTGATCTTGAAAAGATGACTAATATTGTATATGTTCGGTATATGTCTGTTTTATAATGTTGTATTAACTTGTTTATGTTACACTTAGTGGATAATCGTGTGATCCTACCAGTACATTGTGGTTGTGTGTTGATACTGCACTTGCTCTTATTTTTGTTGAGTATAGGGCATCTTCCGACGGCTATTGACAGACCTCGCTTAGAAGATCAGTGATCACCAATTTGAATTCAAGGAGATGATTTTCTTGTTTAGACTTATGAATCCTGTTAGAGTTTTGGTACATTGACTTCCAGGTTCTAGGCTATTTCTTCCGCATTTGTTTAGTTTAGTTGTTAGATCTTTTGTTGAAGTTTATGGGAACTTCCTTATTTAGTTATTTAAACCTGCTTTCGTAGTTTTAAATAGTTAGTTAGTTAGTAGGTATGGTTCTCCACCAGAGGGTTAGTGTGGGTGTCAATCACGACGGTCTGAGTCGTGACATTGAGGGTATAATAGGTAAAAAATATTTATTCTTTTTTGATTTGTTAAAATGGATAAGTAATTAAGGACAACTAAAAAAGAAAAAATTAATAAGTAATTAAGGACAGAGGGAGTATGATTCTTCTTCTGACATGCTTTATATTTTTTAAAAAAAAAAAAAAGCAAAAATTACTAAAGAATAAGGTTGTGGACCTGTGATTGGCCACATGGGAGGAAGCAATAAGATTTGTGGGGCCCAGGCAGGGTTAGTGGATTTTCAAACGAAAAAGGTGTTTGTAGACCTCGAAAATTACTGGAATTAACACGAACTCAATTCATGTTCTTTAAAACGAGAAAACACTGAACTGTACACACAATGTTAACAATAAAAATATTGTTTATTTATTTATAATTGCAATTTACTTTTCGTAGTTCGGAGAAAATTTATTGCAAACAATGTCTACATTCAGTGGGACAAATTTATGGGAATACATGATTACATAGGTGGACTAAATTTGCACAGTACAAAATTGTGCTGTTCTTATAAATTGCATATATACGAAAAGTAAAAATAATTGAATCACACTAATTGATTGGTCAGTGGAACAAGGAACGACAATACCAAAATTAAATGCCAAGATTATTTTATCCCGCATTTTGTTATAAAGTATTAGTTAGACCCAAAAACAATACTATATATAGAAGGTGGGATAATTCATCTCATAAATCGTTAGATATTATTGTCTATCCCCTCCAGGTAACCAAAACAACTTCTTTAAGGTATACGACAATACAAGATAAGAAATGAATCCCCCAAAACTATATGACATACATACCAAGTATTTTATAAAATATTTTTACCAAATAAGGAATACAATATAATATTTCTAAAATGGGTATTTTTTCTGGTAATATTTTTTAGCCTCGTGGGCAAACAATAAACTCTCGCAAAATTTATATCCTCTCCCTGACTAGTCTACAGTAACAAGATACAAGACTTTAATTAAGCCACTAAGCATTCAAGTACATTTTAGTGAAATTGTCAAAAAAATTGCTTCCTGAAAGAATGAAAGAAAGGAGAAATTTGAATGAATCATGATATAAATTAGAAAGAACAAAAAATTAGTAACGAACGTTGATAGAAGGTTGAGTACCATTTGGTTCCGATAAAATCATGAGGTCTCTACTCGACTTCGTTTTGCAGAAATATGATCATTTTCTTTTGATGTTTTGTCCAGCACTGTAGTACTATCCGTATCCTTCATTTTGAAAGTCCAACCTAGAAAATCTGACTCCGGAAACAACATAGTTGGAGTTGCTGTGTAGAACGCAAGGGGGACCTGTTTAACTCGCCTCCTAATCTGCAACAAGGTATTATAGTTAGAATGCAACAGATACAGTAAATGACGCAGATGGCCAGCATATGATAAAGGAGGATCTAAAATGCTTAAACCAGCAAAAGAAACGCCAAAAATCTAAAATACTATGACAACCCTAAAGATAAATGGAAAAGAAACTCAGGCCATTTAACCAAACGACACAATTCATCGGTTACAGAAGCAATCATATTACTGAAGAAAGTATGTAAGCCAATTGGAGCAAACTTCTCTCAGAAAAAGTATTGTGAACCAAGAAGTGAATGATTATATAACCAAAACAAATATAGTTGTGTAGTGAACATTACCTCATCACCAAAAATTGTTGCATATGAACCAGAACTGAAATCTTTGACTGATACTTCAGTAGTTTTAGCTCTGACTGTCAAATCGTTCTCAAGGGACAAAACAAATCTAACACGTAAAGAAAAATGTAAGAGGCTTAAATCAAAGGCTCAATTAAACTAACCGTTAATGCACGTTGACACAGGAAAAGCTATAGTCATATGATACACTTACCTTGAAACTGGCGGGCAGTAGTGATGACGGAGTGTGTCAACTTCCCACAGAGAGCTCCCTGTAGAATGGTAGAAATTTAACACATCATATAAGTCAAGAAAGTGTTATAAACAAATAAAAGGAAAAACTTTACATTGAGGAATGCGAACACTTCTTTTTGAGAAGGTAACAATTTGTATTATAAACCAGTACTTATGTAGTACTGAAAGCCCCTTAGCAAAAAAGTATGAAAATCTAGGAACAAAAACAGCAAGCCTAGAATGATTCTATACTTCTAGGATTGTTTCTGCATCTACAGGGGAACTCTTTGTACACCAAAAATATAATAACAGAATACAATCTGTTTTGATCAAGTTACAAATATCCCAACACCCAAACATTTCTAATGACTAAAGCAAAAACACTGAGAATGTTGGTCCAGAAAACTTAACATCCACTTAAAGGTACACTTGATCAAGTAATGCTAACAAAACAAAAGTTGAAATGCCAAAGAAGAAATTACACTTGTTCCCAACACCAATACAAAGATCATGTAGCTAAGAAAGGTCAAGTTATTCCTTGGCCATCACTTTCCATCAAAAGAAGAAAGACAAATATTCTCCACCAAAAAAAAAAGTAATAATACTAATAACCAAAAAACAAAGACAAGTACCAATTCAAGTTGATTGGGGACTTTGAAAAGCCTTTTAATACATTAGAAAGAAAAAAGAGGAGATGGCAAAACGCTTGACACTACATTGGTTGAACGACTGAAGCTTAGAGTAATAAGGTCATGGGAATGCCTTTTCAACTCAATTTAGAAAGAAACTAGAAGTGGTATAGGAGATTGTGGTAGCTGAACAATGAACTTTATTTAAAAAATTGATCTTTTTTGTGAAATTGCTGAATGATTGAACTTTAAAATATGACAACTAATGAAACAAGAAAATTACTCATTGCGTTAGTCTTCAAAGGATCAGTCTGCTTGTCATCAAAAGGATCAATGCTAGGCTTGATGCTTGACATTTCTCTGCTGGGCCTGGAGGCTTCAGTGCTTTCATCGTCAGCCCCACTCTCTGCTCCAGTAGTGTCTTTAGGAGTCTCGTTACCATCCTCCTACAAAGAATTTTTATCTCAATTATGAGTTTTACAACTGTCACAGTGATGAGGCAGCAGGCAAAAAACTTTACTATTGACATTTTCCAAGCAGAAATATTTTGCACTTATGTGTGTCATCCATTCATTAAAAAATAATAACTATTCCCCAATCCCAAAGCAGTTGGGGTCAACTATATGAGTGTTGTACATCCACTCTACTCAACAAATTTGTCTTCTACATAAACTAGGGGTTCTCTAAGTCTCACTTTATCCCTTCACTGTCCCACATAGATACGACATCTCAAACAACGACTTCAGCAAAAAAAATAGGGCAAGACTCCATAGTCTTACCTGGTGCACCAGGCAATTTATTGAAGGATGTCTCCGTAAGAGATTATGAATTAGAGCAATAATGACTAATGCTCCTGAAGGAGGGACAGCGAGCGATAGCCGACTGAGTTTTTTACAAAATGCAGCTGCCAAATATGCAGGAAGAAGTGGTGATTTCAGGCACGAATCAAGAAGCTGCAAGTGACATTCTATAGTTAGTGTCCATAAACATAATAACTAGATCTGACATATTGCGACATATTGAAAAAGATATTTCCATCAAACACAATAAAGCAAATTAATTGACAAGTAAACCATGCTGTACTGGCATCTTCTTTTATTGCGCTCAGAAATCAACTGATTTGAAGCAATACACAAAATATCACATAATTCAGATATCCCCTTTTCTGCTTTGATAAGATCAGTTCAGAATGCAATGCTCCAGAGGACCAATGATGGAACTACGATGAACGTTATGAACCTAAAATCCACTTCCTAAACTACAGAGATGACAGTAATCTTAAAACCATATGCAGAAAATGTAGCATATGCAGAACATTTCCAAGTGTACAGCAATTCATACTTTCATTGGAAGCATGCAACAAAGATGCACATATTTTCGGCCAAAGTACCTGCCCTCAGGTGGAAATTTATGTTACATATGGGATTTGGTATAGCAGCTCAAGTCAAGAAGAACTCCAAACCAAAACCTTTTTAGCACAAACTACAATCCCTCAAAACCAATACAAAGAGGGGAACATACAAGTTATTGCTATTACCTGGAAGAACTTTGCCCTATGTTTTGCCATAAAAATAGAAGGTTCTAATAGAGCATAGAGCTTTTCATAGAAGTTGGGGTATTCAAGACTATGTTGTGTCATGAGAACAAACAAGCTGCTAAGAGCCATCACACTGACTACCCCACCAATATCATATGACCGTGTTAAGAAATCACTGCATATGAAAAAGTACTGCAGTTACTCAACAAAACTTATCAAGTATGAAAGAATAGAATCAACGAGATGAACAAGAAGAAAGTACAATGTGTTACCACAACATAAGAGGATTAGACAGATATGGAATAACAGCTTGATGAAGGTTAACCAGAACCTGAGATCAGAAAGCAAAAGAGAAAATGTTAAAAATCATCATAATAATTGTGTTTCAGGAGAAAGAAAGCAAAACAGAATCACAAACAAAGCTGGCTGTGGAATAATACCACTTCAAGCAAATTGTTAAGAGGGTAAAACAACAACATACCCAGTGTAGTCCCACACAATGGGGTCTAGGGAGGGTAGTCTGTACGCAAACCTTACCTCTACCTCAGAGGTGAGGTAGAGAGGTTGTTTCCAATAGACCCCCGGCTCAAGACGAAGACAAACTAGGAAAAGACATAATGGAAGTACAATAGACTATATCTTAACAAAAACAACAGACAATAACATACTAGTACTATAACAAGGTGATACTACAAACAAACTATATGAAATAATAGATATTTCACAAAAATCGAGGAACAAGAAACTACAAGAGTAATCCTACGACCACTAGTAAGGACACAAGACAAAGCACTCCCACCAACTAGTAGGGACGCACTCCTACTTATTAACCTTCTCCGCTAATTCGCATCCTCCACACCTTCCTATGTAAGGTCATGTCCATGGTAACTGCAATTGTGTCATGTCCTGTCTAATCACCTCTCCCTAATATTTCTTTGGTCTACTTCTGCCTCTCATGAATCCATCCACAACCAATCACTCACACCTACGCATTGGGGCATCCGTGCATCTCCTCCTCATCACATACCCAAACCATCTCAACCTCGCTTCTCGCATCTTGTCCTCAACCGAAGTCCCCCCCCCCCCCCTACCTAGTCTCAAATATCCTCATTTTTAATTCTCTCTTCTGATATACCCACACATCCACCATAATATCCTTATCTCCACCACTTTCATCTTCTGAATGTGAGTTTTTGACTAGCCAACACTCCGTGCCATACAACATAGTTGGTCTAACTATCGCTCAGTAGAACTTGCCTTTATTCTAGGTGGCACCTCTTATCACACAAGACTCTGAAAGCCATCCTCCATTTCATCCACACTGTACAAATACAATGAGTGACATCCTCATCAATCTCTCAATTTCCTTGGATAATCGACCGAAGATACTTGAAACTACCTCTCTTCTGGATGATCTGTCATTAGAAAAATTAATGTGACATAGATTTTACTTTTCCACCCCAGATTTGCTCCCCATCGACTATCAAAGGCTAGTTGAGGTTGGTCAAAGCTATAGTAAGGATAAAATTTCACAATTTCATGATAAAGATAAATTCATGAAAATGCTAAATCATATATAAAGGGACTATTAACAAAAGGACGCATTTCTATTTCTTCACATAAACATGCTATGCACTACAAAACTTTAAAGGTCAAATAAGAATCAAGGTGTAATATGACAGCATCACTTATACAACTTGGATCAAGAGATACCGGATAAGAAAAGAGGAGAGGAGCAGAGATCATGGAAGTACAAATGTTCCCGGAAAATGGAAATAAAAAGATAATACAAGTACTAAAACCCTGTTCCAATGCATGAAATAGATATCCAGTCAATGGAACTGTTATTCACCTCTTTGTAAACATCAACAGGAAGTGTTAGTCTAAGGAATGATATCCAGGCTTTTGTAAATTTCAGTTTCATCTTTTTTGCAATGTTGGCTAGAGATAGAACCTGAAGATCACAAAGCATTTAAGATATTAGCTTGCATGAAAACCCAAAGAGAATCAGTAGATGTCCATAAAGGAACAATCCAACAATGTGAGGTACACAGAGGAAAAGGTTCTTTTTTATTCTTAATTTCTTTTCTTTTTAAATCACAAGGTTTTTTCACTAAATACCTTGATATTAGTTGATTCACCCTTGCACTGCTTTCCAGTGTGTCCTTTGTCATTTTCTTTTTCAGTAAATATACCTAAATAGGATATAAATATAAAATCAAATCAATAGGAAATAAGACAAACATCAGGTAGAATATGTCATATTTCAAGCATTGGCAAGAAGAATGATATGGGCAGCTTGCTTTAGGGCTAAAATAGTAAAAACTAGAAACTGCTAAAACTTGAATTGTACAATCCTGTCAAATGAATGTTTCAAAAATAAAAACCAAATAGAGTGATATATGCATCATATACACATTACACCTGTGTGATTGGTATTTTACTTCCCTTGCTTTGCAAGTATCTAGCTACCACTCTCAGAGAACGCAACAACCAAGAAAGTAGAGTCAAATCCAATTCATCGTCGCCCCTTATTAAAAAAAGAAAATCCAATCCATTGTAGCTTGATCCTTGGCCAGCAAAAGTTTTAGTTTTATTATAACTAGATGCACAGTTTGGAACTCGACTGATAATGAACCTGCCCTACCTTTCTCCAATCAAATTCCAGACTCTTGGAGTGTTTGAATCAGCGACTAGAGGTATTTGAGGTGACAAAAGTTTTACTAGAGGTAGCAACTAGGCGACCTGGTATTCGTTGGGACTTCTTTTAGAGAAGCCAAATGCAAGTGAATTCAATAAAAGATGGGAATGATGTTATTTTAAGAAATCATAATGTTTTTAAAGCGATCGTGTTCTTTTTTCTTTTAAATGTTATTTAAAGAGCTCTCACCATCATTCTAAGTATGGAACAATCTGAAGCAAAATGTCGGGAGGGTAAGCCAAGTCATGGACAGAGGTCAAAGAAGCACACACATAAACCAGATAGGTGCAATCCCAGCAGAAAGCAATTACTTCTTCAATTCTAAATTTAAGAAATGAGGATAAGAGAGAGAAGGGGAGGAGGGGGGGCTTCATATACAAATTCCTGTTCTATTTGTCTGTCTCCATATTCTCTGGTTTGTAACGACTCTTTTTGAGCTTCACTTGATATGCTACTTAGTCCTTTTAATTATTCATGATGACATTTCCGTTTGCAAGATCCATTTACTACATCTATCTAAGATCTGGTCAGATATATACAGATCTGTGCTTTACATGCCGTGTCATATAAAAATCAATTGTGCACTAATCTCCTCCATGAAAGGTATCAAAAAATGGCTTAGTTGAGAGTTCCTTCAAAAAGAATTTGGATGTCACAGAAGAACAAATTATTGGGGCTTGATTCTACAATTTAAAGTTCTAATATTCCGTGATTTTTGTTTTTGCACTTTGGACGCATGGACTTCCAAAAGTATTGTGCACTTTTATCCTTGACCATGGACAAACCCCTCAAATCTTAATAGCTTTCATATTTTGAAGTTATATTTAGATGCCTTGTCATTGGGTACTTGAGATTTGTCATTCCATGTAGAGCTTGAGCTACTTCACATTTTGTGTTTTCGAATCTTAGCGCGTGCAACTCAAGACATGACATAATTGGTCAACTTCAAAAAACAAAAAAATTAACATCAGGGCAATTGTGTAGGTCCTCTTACTTTTTGAATACATCTTGTACATGTGGTTTCCCATCATTAATAAATTTAGATTTACCTTATCCCAAAGAAAACAATGTAGGGCATTTACAATCTAAAAAGATCAAATCACTCATCAAACTATGAGCATTGCATTTCAGTAGCTACACTAAAAATGCAATCATACAAAGATACCTCAATCGTCAATCCAAAAATTAGTTGGGGGCTAAAAATGCATGTACTCAAAATGCAATCATAATTAGACTGCTTCTACCCTGATCATCAATCCATCGCAATCCTTCCTCCTTTATACGGTTCTTCAAACCGACTTACTTTGCCAACTTAATACAAAAGGCATAAAAATTGCAAATACCCAAAATATAAGGCCATGAAGTGTAATCTTTATATCAGGACCATGAAATGTGATCATTTCAATTGCAATACATCATTAAAAACTTAAAAAGCTATTTGTTCATAAGAAGAGATTACACAACAGTAAATAGCAAAATTAAATACTACTCCGTGACACCTTTTCCTTTTTAGTCCATCCCAAAAAGAATGTCACCTTACTACAATTAGAAACAATTTATAAATTTAAAATTCCTCTTTTACCCTTAATGAAATGATTTACAACCACACAAATATCTAAGGATTGTTTTAGACCACAAGATCCAAAACTCTCGTTTTTTTCTTAAATCCCGTGCCAAGTCAAACGGTGTCAGATAAAATGGGACGGAAGGAGTATGATCGATCATGAAATCCATTAGGATAAACATTCTTTCATATCTTAAGAGAAGTAGATGTCATATAGAGGTAAATGGAATAACATGGGCAGTGAAGTTCTTATAACCAACCCCAACTTGCTTGGGACTTAGGCTTATCTGTTATAATACTTGTTTTTAGATGTCAAAAAGAAATGAAGCACTATGTTAGGATTCAACAATTGGTCAAGTGAAATTACCTGCAGGGTTCCACATATCATATTCTGCCTTGTCATCTGAACCTTCCAGGGGAGGGATACGAGATAGTAGATGAAATAACTTGTGAACTGATAGGTCCAAGCTTTAAATCATGAAAAACAAAATTACAAAAGGAAAATCTTGAGCGCAATGTTTTGACATTAATAAACTAAAACCTCTGGGTAATCATTATAGGTAAGAACTGCTTCTATGAGTTGAAAATAGACGTGGCACGCAGAACCAAAACAAAAAACTGTCATGTACACTTTGTCAAATTGGATATCAAAGTATTTAATATACAGTAGAAACATCTTATGAGGAAGATAAAAAGACAAGACTTCTACTGCATATTAAATACTTAGATAACTATCATGGATCTAAAAAGGTGATAAAGCTCGGTTTACAAATGGCATGCTGGAACTAATCAAGAGTATATTTAAAGGATTACTTTGAACCGATCCCCAAATATGAGAGATCATTTTTATCAGCAATTTCAGCTTTACCTTTTGTATTAACATTAAATAAAGCATTATTATTATTATCTTTAAGAAATTATATTGGAACACTTGAAACATATCAACGAGAAAATGCCTAAGGCAAAATAAGAAAAAGAAATTAATTTCAGATAATCATTGATAAAAGAGTCATCGTTGGACCCTGTAGTTAAACATTTCTACAACAATCACTTTCTATAACGACAGTTCATTATAACAAGCAAATTTTCTTCGAAGCTGATTTTTTCATATTATATTCTACCTTTTAATAAATAATCTTTTATCTATACACAACTTTCACCATTGTACTGGTATACTTCTATAATTAGAAGTTTCTTTGCATATCTTTAACCTAATATTCACCATCTGTAGCTTATTGACATTTTAAGCTCATATTCACCAACCAATCATGAAATTTTACTGATTGTTGGAGAAAAAAGATATTGAAAACAGAAGACAAGTTTTTACTCTGACTGCAAGATTCTTTAAGACCAAGTTGCTTCCGAGTTGAAATGATAAAAGAGATCTTGAAAAGCTTCCAAGTTGGATTACTTTATTAGAAATGCTAATTAATGCATACCAAGGAATGATAATTCCATTTTAACATGTTATTAGAGCTAAACTTAAAACTATTTCCCGGGATCACATAAACCCCACCATTTTCCAGGCTTATATAGTATTCACTAGTAAATGGGTTAGGGCAACAATAGTAGTTTAGATTTGCTAAATGTTTAACCTGGTAATTGTCCAGAAAATTAACCAGAACTACTTCTTAAATGTCAAAACTAATGAGCATGTATCATTGTCAAGTTTAAAATTCAGATTTATGCAAGAAGACCTGTTGAAGTGAAAAACAATTGACACCTTAATTCAGATAGCCACAAAACTTGGCGTCTATATAATTAGATAAGGATATAAAAGGTGAACTCTACTGTTTTTGAGAACCATTATGCAGATGACTCTCTATGAGAATTGACAGGCAAGATGCAATGACCTGGAAAATACAATTTAGCTGATCCTTTGTCAGACCTATCACCTATGTTTCGTTAACATTTATCTATATTCAATTTGGAAGTGCTGCTCTAAAATTAAGAAAAATAAAAGGTCAAAGAATACAGTTTCAGGATAAATAAATCACACTGAAGCATCAAAAGTGGATGACATAATCACAATTCATAGCGCAACAACATTAATTGCATTGGCTTTCTGTAACTCATCTACTATAGTTAATCAAATGTTATAGAAACAATCAGCATCCAATACAAATAGAAGAATAGTTAGAAATACATTAATTGTGTAAGAAACACTTTTGTACCATCCACTTGATAAAAAACTGTATCTTCCATTAAGTAATTTCTCACTGAAGGAAATAAGCATAAGTCAGATATTTAAGCCAACCTTGATTCTGGTTGATTCACACCGGTGGTGTCTAGTCTCTCCCTTCTATCGTCTGATTGTAGAAACAGCAAAAAAGGGATGAAAACAGGCACAAGATAAATAAAAGAGGCAAGACAGGATATCAATATATAGTAAATAAGGTAGTGATACCTGAGATATCATTGGCTCCTATGCTTCGGGAAAGCTTTTCAAAGCTGATATAAGTAAAATATCTGATGAAAGAAACCAACTAATCAGAAAAATATGTACAAGTATATGTGCTATTCATGATGTAACCTAATTAAACATGAATGAAGCCAATAGGATTAACGGAGCAAACAGACAGGACTGTATGAAGTTTAATGAAATGTCTCCGCATACGAGAAAATCCCCTACTTCCGTTCTCCTTAAAAATCCTACTTCGAATCTACCCGTACCCCCAACCTCATACAAGAAAACACAATCATTTGAGGACATAGTCTCCATACCTGATATCAATGTACTTAAAATACTTTGATGCGAGCAACTCGAGCAAAATATCATCAACTTCAAGGGAGGAATGAACCTAAAATTTAGAAAGAAAACAAAGTATCCTCAATCAAATTCCTTGCATAAACTACAAGAACAATAAATAAGAGAAGTGACTTACAATGTTATGGAGAAACCTATAGTAAATAGCAGAGTGAAACTTCCCACCGTTTCCAACTTTCACAAACTCCATCAACGTGTCCAACACAACTTCCTAATCATCCAAAACACAAAATTAACACACACACATCATATCCATAAATGAAAAAAAAAAAAAAAAAAAAAAGTCGAACTGGCACTCACTCTAAGTGATTCGTCGGATTGCGAACAGATTACAATATCCAGAAGTGATTGAACGAAGTCGTCAAACTTGGAACGAACCCATGTTCGATAAATAAACTCAGGATCACCTTGAGAGTCAGAAGTGAAGGAAGAGGATACTGTAGAAGAAGGGAGTTGGGGAAGTAAAGGAATGAAGAATGATTGAAGAGAAAGGAGAGATTCGAGTGCATATTTAGGACGAGTAGAAGGGGTGATGAATGAGAGGAGAAGAGGAAGGTTATTGACATGAGCTCTTGAAGAAAGAAGCTGGTGACCAAGGGTTTTGAGGTCCGACAGTGAGTATTTGTCATGCTTTTTGTTCTTCTTCTGCTTCTTTGATGGCATTGAAGACGCCATTGTTACTTCTTCGAGCTTTACGCAAAAGTGAAGGAACGTTTAAATTTTAGGGTTTAAGACAATTTTAAATTCCCATTATACCCTTTCTTTGCCCCTCAAAATTTAGTAAGATAAAAATAAGAGTATAACTATTTTTTGATGCTTGAACTCTTTAACTTCCGAATTATTCTTTACAGCCAACTGTCACGTTCCGCCACTTCACAATTAAATTTTGCGTCCGGATAGGGGCGGAAGATTCTAGAGTTAAGGAGAGGCTTGCGGAGAACTCTAGAATCCTCTAGATTTTTCAAGAAGGCATGGGAGGTCCTAGATCTTTCCTTAGAATTCTCTAGAATAACTTAGATATTTTCTTGGAAAGTCTTGGAAATTCCTAGAAAGTGTAGAGAATTCTAGAGAGGGACCAAAGTGTAAATATTTTAGGGACTTGTGTAGTAATTTTTATTTACACTTTAGCCCCCTAGGAAGTAGTATAAATAGAGGGGCTCCCATTTGTAAACCAAGCAAGCAAGTTGTAAAGCATTCTCCAAGCAATACAAAAAGCCTTCTTCCAAATCTTTCTAAGTCTTTCTTTTCATTCTCTTAGCGATCTTAGTTTCAAAAGGCTTACTTGAGCTTACGAGATCTTGAAAGAATAGTGAGTAAGTTGTCAAGTGCCGCACGGATCTTTAGCCAATACTCTAAGTCCGTGACAAGTGGTATCAGAGCCAGGTTTTGATACTAAGAGAATGGTTACCGAAGGAGACATAAACGCCGCTAGCACCACCAACGTCCGTATGGATGTTGGAAAGAAAAGCCGCAAGGAAAAAAAGCACCTTAAGAGTAGCGAGGAAATGCTGCTCGACCCTACACCAAGCGATGCGCTAACATCTCACCCACATTCGACCACTGAAGCAAGTGACGATGACCGTGGCGAGGAGCCCATTGACGTCACACCCGGAGAAGAGTGGATCGCAAGGGTTGAAACGGCGAGGCAGGCCGTGGAGATCTTAGGCAGACGCTTGAACAAGGTCGATGGCAAATTCAAGACTCTGGAGGACTTCACCCTTGAGGAGATCGATAACATCCGCAAGGAGTTGGAGGGACGTCAGCGGGCTGAGTTCGAGATGAAGGAGGCTATCACTTCCTTGGAGTGTCGGCTCATGGAGGCGTTAAGCACGATTGAGACCATGAAGGCCGAGATGAAAGCACTCAAGGAGGGTGTGGAAGTTGGAGTATCATCGTCGCTTGACCGAGATAGGGAGGCCAAGGTCGAGGCTCCCAAGCCACCTATGTTCAAAGGCGTCCGCGACGCGCAAGAGGTGGAGAACTTCTTATGGCATTTGGAGAACTACTTCAAGTGCAACAGGTTGAAGAGCGACGAGAGTAAGATCAACACTGCTGTGTTGTATCTTTCGGAGATGGCTATGCTATGGTGGAGGCGCAAGGAGGCCGAGATAGGGAAGGGGACATGCACCATCAACACCTGGGAGCAATTCCGGGAAGAGTTCAAGAAGGCCTTCTTCCCTAACAACGTCATCTATGAGGCAAAGCGCAAGTTTAGGGAATTGAAGCAAGCGGGTAGTATACGCGCATATGTGCAGGAGTTCACCACCCTCACGCTTCAAATTCCTAACCTCACGGATGATGATATGTTGTTCCACTTCATGGATGGGCTGCAAAGTTGGGCCAGGACGGAGTTGGAACGTCGACAGGTCAGGACCATAGATGAAGCCATCACACAGGCCGAAGCTTTGACAGACTTCAGGCAGGAGAAGCCCGACAGAGCCAGAGGAGAGGAGATAAGAGGTAATCATGACCATGGTGGGGGAGATCGTGGTAAAGTCGAGGAGCAGCGGCCACATCCCAAGAAGCATGATACCTATAAGTCCGATGGCAAGAAGTCTGCACGTCCTGGCGATACGGAGAGAAAGGCAGAGACTGCCAAAAGAGGTGGTTGCTATATATGCGGTGGGCCGCATGGCTATGCAAGGTGCCCTGAACTGAAGAGCCTTGGTGCTATCCTGCGAGAGCGCAAGGAGAAAGACGCACAGGAGCAAGGACAAGGCGCAGAGACAACGCAGTTGGGCTTGATAGGGCTATGCGGAGCTATCACCAAGCAGCCAAGTAAGCTAAAAGGATATGGTGCGCAATATGTCAACCTCACGATTAATGGAAGACTCGCTTGTGCTATGGTTGACACGGGTGCAGAGGTCAATATCATGACCAAAACGGCAGCTACAAGGTTGGGGTTGAGTTACCATCCAAGTAACGCCCAACTCAGGACGGTCAATGCACCACCGACTCCCGTGTGTGGAGTCGCCCACGGAGTAAGCATCACACTAGGCGAATGGCAAGGTAAGACCAATTTCACTGTCGCTCATTTAGACCTCTTTGACATAATTCTTGGGCAAGAGTTCTTCCAGCAGTGCCATGCGGTGATCGATCCTTACCTCCAACAACTTTTGGTTATGGAGCAAGGAGGATCATGCATGGTGCCCTTGGTTAAGATACCAACGGCAGAAGGACGAGTTCGTCTAATAGCCATGCAGCTCGAGAAAACCCCTAAGAAGAAGGAGTCGACATTAATAGACACCATTGCAAGTTTGAAAGAAAACAATGGTGCAAAAAGGTCCTTGCCACCATGCATGAAGAAGGTTCCAGAAAGGAACAACGTCGTGATGCCAAAGAAGCCGTCAAGGCGCGTGCCTCCTAGGAAGGAGGTAGATCATGAGACCGAGCTGAAAGAGATCAAGAAACAACTGAAGACGTTGCGCAAGGGCGTTGATCGAGTCAATAGATTATTGGCCACATGTACGAGAAGACAAGACCCAGTTGGCGACGCAGTAACGATGCGACGCGGTCGTCGCATCAATAGGTGGGGGAGAGTGTCACGTTCCGCCACTTCACAATTAAATTTTGCGTCCGGATAGGGGCGGAAGATTCTAGAGTTAAGGAGAGGCTTGCGGAGAACTCTAGAATCCTCTAGATTTTTCAAGAAGGCATGGGAGGTCCTAGATCTTTCCTTAGAATTCTCTAGAATAACTTAGATATTTTCTTGGAAAGTCTTGGAAATTCCTAGAAAGTGTAGAGAATTCTAGAGAGGGGCCAAAGTGTAAATATTTTAGGGACTTGTGTAGTAATTTTTATTTACACTTTAGCCCCCTAGGAAGTAGTATAAATAGAGGGGCTCCCATTTGTAAACCAAGCAAGCAAGTTGTAAAGCATTCTCCAAGCAATACAAAAAGCCTTCTTCCAAATCTTTCTAAGTCTTTCTTTTCATTCTCTTAGCGATCTTAGTTTCAAAAGGCTTACTTGAGCTTACGAGATCTTGAAAGAATAGTGAGTAAGTTGTCAAGTGCCGCACGGATCTTTAGCCAATACTCTAAGTCCGTGACACAACTCTCCATAATCTCTTCAATTTTACTAACAGAATTAGAGCTACCATGATTGTGGTGAAAGGACTCTTTCATCCTTAACCAAGAGATCTCGGGTTCGAGTCCTTTGGTACAACAATCCTGACATTGATAGTGATGAAACATAGGGGCAATTTATTAAGTCACATGATTATTTCAGAAGGCTTATCTGGTGACAATGTTGTTTGCCATTGTCATTGCTATAACGATAAATACATGTTCCACAGATTCCAATATGTGCTTCAATCTGGACCTGTTCCTTAGCATGAGTACTAGACTTTTCTACGTATCACATTCTTTCATTTTGCCATGACCACAAACTTCTGCAGGTTTTTTTCCTCTTGTCTACTGTTCAAATAACGCACTTTGTATGTTGATTATAGCCAATTGTTGAATGTGTTGCATGCAAGATACTGAATTTGAATCCTTACATATACTCATATTCCTCATTTTATTGTCTTTATGCCTAAGGGTGCTTTTGTTTCTTTTTTTATAGCTCTTTGGTCTCCCTCAATTGCTCCCTGTTAGATGGCGGTTACATATAAACAAGGTGATTTTTCATTAATAGATACTTCAAAGTTGTTACTATTTCCCTGAGGAGAACTTCAGGTGATTTCCAATTTTAATTTCACTATTTATCTGTGATTTGTCAAGTTAAGCATGTATCATCCTTGAGAGTAAGGCTGGCAAGGGGACGGGGACAGGGACTGGGGGACGGGATGGGACAGGGGACGGCGTTGGGGGGATTTTGGGGGGACCGGGATTGGGGGGACGAAACTATGTCCCGTCCCGTCCCACTATATATACGGGATGGGACGGGGTTTTGCAGGACGGAACGGGACGGGACGGGGGATTTTTTTATTTTTTATATACTTATTTTTTTGTATTGAAAATTTGAAATTACATGTTAATAAATAACATTTTTATTTTATTTGGTTTTCTATACATTTTTAGTTAATAAACAATGCTTAAGTTTTCAAATTTCAAATTTGAGACAAATTTGTTTTTTAAATATTTTAAAGTAATTTAAATTTGGAATTTCAAATGTCAAATTTCTATTTTTAAATTAAGTATTTTAAAGTTAGTTTAGTATATATGTAAATATGTATCTATATATTAAAATTAAAATGCAAGACCATAGTTGTATAAAAAAGACTTGAATAAAGCTTTCAAATTTATTCAATAAAATGTAATTGCAACTTAGAAATTAGAAGTTAGAACTTACAATTTACAAATATTAGCGGAGTAACTAATCTACGCAGCCACCTTCTAGGAAGGGTTCTATTTCAATAAGTTATCAAATGTAAAACTAATATTTGTTACAAATATTATATGAGTAACTAATTTACGCAACCACCTTCTAGAAAAGGTTCTATTTCAATTAGTTCTCTGATGTAATCTAATATACGTGTTCTCCTTTAAAACTCAATTCTAATTGTCGAATCATATCGATGGTGACATCCTCCGGTGTTGGCAAACTTGCTAGAAACTCTTGTGACTCTAATTCATCGTCAGTAGATTCAATGACCGTTTTAATCCAAGATTCTTGTTTGAAACTTATCTTTGGCAAATTATAATTCCTTCTCTCGGCGTTGATCTAGTCTCTAAATAAAACTGATGTTTCCAAACTTTCTTCCGCCAATGCATATCTATGATCGCCAATTTGAGACCTTGCCGCACTAAAAGCAGCCTCCGATGCAACTGATGAAGCTTGAATAGCTAGAACATCACGAACCATTTTGCTCAAAATTGGAAATGCAACGCTCCGCCTCCTCCACCATGCTAATAAATCTTCATTGCCATCTTCGTCTTCCACTGTTTCTAAAGATTGATTAAGATATTCTTCAAAATCATCACAGTTAGTAGAATTAAGACCAAGAAAACCTCGCATATAACTTGAAATTCGAGCTTTACTCTGAGGATTAGAAGTTTGACCAACTTCTCCTTGAGTATTTTCTGTAGTTCTATATTTTTCATACAAAACTTTTGCTTCTATTTTTATGCTAGACTTACACATTTCACAAGTTGGACTTTCTTCCGGTAAAATTTCTAAAGTATCATAAAAAGTATCAACAAGTGCCTATACACCTCGTAATTTATATTCAGGATGACGTAAAGTAGCAGTTAAATAAATTTGAGGAATTGGAAAAAAAATATTTTTTAAATTTTTCAATTTTTTTGTATTTAGAAAATTGAATTGAAATAGCACAAATATTTATTAATATTGATGAAATAGTAGGATAATAAATTCCAGAAAACATGGTTGTAGCATCATAAAAAAGTCTTAAAAATTCTATTAGTTCATTTGTTTGTTCCCAATCTTCTTCACAAATCATATCTAATGGGTCAGCATTATGAGCATTAAACACCATTTGTACGGGATTTTTATATTCATAAGCAACTGAAAGTATTTTGTAAAAAAAATTCCATCTTGTTTTAATATGTCTGGAAATTTTTCTTGGTGGCAAATCACAAAGTACACAACGCTCATTAAATTCCCTAATTATAGCAACTCTATGAGCATAAAAAATCCAGGCGACAGCATATTCAATTTTTATACAACCACAATCAAATAATTCAATACCATCTTGTACAATTAAATTTAATACAAATGCAATACATCTAACATGAAAAGCATTAACATCAATTGGACATAATATAACTTTTAACATACTAGCAGCGTTTGTATTATTAGATGCATTATCTAATGTGACAGACATTACTTTATCTATAAGCATGTAATAATCTAAAACACTCAAAATATTTAAAGCTAAATATGGACTAGTTTTTTTCTCTACACATTCTTTATAACTTAAGATTCTTTTTTGCAAACTCCAATTATTATCAATCCAATGTGCTGTAATAGTTAAATAATCATGTCCATTAACACTACGACCCATATCCGAAGTTATGGACACTCTACAATCTAATATACTAAACATACAACGAAGATTGACAATATTTACCTTGATGTTCAAAAGCATCAGATTTAACAGTATTTCTTGAAAAACCTCCATAAGAAGGATTATAAGTTTGTTGAATATATTCAATAAAATCGGGATGTGAAGGAAAACTATAAGGCAAACCACAAACAGAAACCATTTTAGCTAAATTTTCGCGATCTCTTTCCTTATTATATTTACGTTATGTTAGTGGACCACCGGGGTTAGAAAGATTTAATGTTCCTTGAACCATGTTAGAAGCCCCTACCGATTCATTAACATTAATATCAAAATCATTAACTGGAATTCCTTTTTTCCTATCGGCTAATGCTTTAGCTTTTTTATATTCAATCGGCACACAAGATAACAAATGTCTATTTAAGCCCCCCGTCCCACCTTGACCCCCACCTTGTCTATGTTTAAAATGTTGTTTACACTTATTACAAATTGCAATAGAGTTTTCTTTATCTAAAGTCATAAATTGCCACACAACAGAAGTTTTAGGGCGTTGATACTTCACCTTCTCCTTTGTAGGAGGTATAAGGGGTGAGCGTCCACAATTTTGCTCCGTTGAATTTGTAGTTTCAGTTGGAACTTCTGTCACCGGACTAGTAGGTGTATCTTCTAAATCTTCTTCTCCTAGATCAACTTCTACTTCTTCACCTGAATATTCATCAAGATTAGGATTAATATTACCATAACGTCGTTCTAAACTTTCATGATTGAGTTGAACATTTGAATAAATATCATAAGAAGTATCATCAACATAAGTAGAATCATTTGTATTAAATCTAACTCTAGACATTGATTTAGAAGAAGTACCACCATAGTTACTCTTATTTTTTTCCTTACTACTTTTTTTATTAAAGTTAAATAATTTACTGATGTCACTTGGTTCTTTCTCTTTTCCTTTACCGGTATCTTTTTTACTAAAACTCATATTTAATTATATGTAAAGTGTAATATAAAAATAATAATAACACAAAAATTAATGACGAAAAATAAAATATAAATATTATGAAACGAATGTACCAAACGTCTGCGTTAATAGCAGACGTTATAACCGATTCTTGAAACTTGTAGTTTGTTGTAACTTGTAAATTGGAACTCCAATACTTGATAGCAAATATGAGAATTATATATATTATAATATAATATGAAAATTTAGAATTGAAATATATGTATTATGATATAATATGAGACTTAAATGGAATAAAAAACTAAGATTTGAGATTGAGAGGATATAGAAAATAGATGAGAGAATAGATGATTTTGTAAGAAATAATAAGGGATAGAGGGGTATTTATAATATTAAAAATGGGTTAAAGTGCATTTATGATAACTTGAGGGTTTAAATTAAAATATTAAAAGTAGGGGATGGTAGGGAAGTGAAAAAGTGGGATAAATCCGTTGGGGGGGGGGGGGGGGGGGGCACTAACCGTTGCCCCAACGGATATAATTTTAAAAAAAAAAAATAGCAGATCCCGCGAACCGGCCAGTTCAACTAGGCCGGGACCGGGCCGGTTCGACCGGGACCAAAAGGGTGAACCGGCCCCCTAACCCGCATGTCCCCCCAACCCGCGAATTAAACGGGACCAGGTCCAACGGGTCGGTTCTCGAACCGGTCTCGGGCCGGGTCCCCTTGCCACCCTTACTTGAGAGTGATTTGATGACGATATTGCAAGTTTAAGGAGGAGTTGGAAAATAGAGGCTGCCAAATAAGAACTAGTTGTGAAGTAAATTCCATAACAACAAAGGAAGAAGGTTTAGCTTGATTATATCTGTTGACCTCTTGCAAGAGTTCGTTGTGATATTTATTTTTTCATAATAGTAGATGGGGCATATATCTGTTGGAAAACGAATAGGCTTAAGGGCAATTTGTTAATTGTATAAACCATGTCGCGTTATATGGTTAAAATGTTCCTTCGCCAAGGTAAAACCAAAATTGATGAAGATTGGAAGAAATCACCTATTATTTGCACCCACTTCGGTGATTACTAGGCCATAGCTTTTTGTCTTTACTTTGTTGTTTCTTTGATGAGATTCCTAATATACCACATTCATTTTTCCCTCTATTTTACGATCGTACTTTTGTATTTTGTTACAAGTATAAAGAGGGGGGGGGGAGGGGGGATGTGAAGGCTGACTTGAGGCATTAGTGGATTGGACTGAAGATCAAAAGACATTATGTTGTCTAATCTTGGCTTCTAGCTTGTTGATTTGTATAAAAACACGTGTTTCTTAGTTTATATTCATTTGATGATATTCTTTTCAAGTGATATGGTCTAGATAGAGCCGTGATTATCAAAGGAAAAGCCTTCAATCAACTTCTTCTGTTACCATCAGATAGCTACAAACTACTCGTGATTCTATTGTAAACGAAAGAGCCCTTGCAGGTTGTATCATTGCTTGCAATAATGGTGCCAAAGAAGTATTTGATGGATGCATCATGGCTGCAAATGCTCCAAGTACTCTGAAAATGTTAGGCAAAGAGGCAACATGCGATGAAACAAGAACACTGGGTGATTTCCAGTATGTTGATAGGTACATTCGTCTCTTCTATTGGAATACCTTGGCTTTCGTTCCTCTTTAATCTACTTTTATCTGTTTGGATTTATATATATATATATATATAAATATATATATATATATACTGACGTCACTTATGTTGTTTATCTTCCTCTTTAATTTACTTTTATATTTGTATTCTCTATTAGTGGTTTGGTGAAGTGCAAATTAAATGCATGTTTAAATGGTGGCTGGTTTTAGTCAATTAACAGCTACAACCAGTTGCTAGATTTTTGAGCTAATATGAAAATTGTATTGGAGGCCAAGATTAATATATTTGGTCATTTCACCTTATAAAATTCTACCCACGAGCATGGCTTATCTTGCTGAATGGTTGAAAAGAAGGGAGTTGGTGGGTTATACCACAGTCTTAACACGATTTATGATGTTTGTTAGAATAGGAATAAATTTATACAATCCTATTAGAATAAGAATAGGTTTATACAATCATATTAGAATAGGAATAGAAAAAGAAATAGGAATACTAAATAGTATCTTACTTGGTAAAGGATTGTATTCTAGGGTTTATAAATAGGGTCTCAATGTAATAATGTAAACAACAATAATTCAATACTATTCTTTTTTAATATTTCTCACATGGTATCAGAGCCTCTACGATCTTGGTAAACAATCAAAGAGCTTCCGCTGCCGGCGGGCGGCTATTATCCATATATGTCACCCGTCCGGCCAACGATTATGTTAGCAAAATTTGGGTCACCGTGCATCTTTCTAATGACTATTTACTCATATATAATTTGTGTAGCACCGTGCCATCATTCCGATGACTACTTTCTTATATCTAATATGTGTAGCACTGTACCATCATTTCGGTGACTACTTTTCATATTTAATTTGTGTAGAAACGTGCCATCATTTCGGTGACTACTTTTTCATAATTAATTTGTGTAGCACCGTGCCATCATTCCGATGACTACGTTCTCATATCTGATTTGTGTAGCACCGTGCCATCCTTACGGTGACTATTTTTTTAATATCCTAAATGTGTAGCACCGTGTGATCTTTTCGATGCCTATTTTTTCATATATAATTTGTGTAGCACCGTGTCATCCTTCAGGTGATTACCCTTTTTTTTTGCATATTTGATTTGCATAGCACCATGCATCTCTCTAGACTACTTTTCATATTAATTTGTGTAGAACCGTGGATTTTCCGAACTATTTTCTCATATCTGAGTTGCATAGCATCATGTGTCTTTCCAGTGACTCATATTTGATTTGCATAGTTCCATTCGTCTTTTCGGTGACTACTCAAATCTGATTTGCGTAGGGTTGTGCCATCATTCCAACCCTACCCGTACAATTTTTCTTTTTCAATAGGGTCTTGCCATCATTCTAACCCTACCCATATTATTTCTCTTTTTCAATCGGGTCGTTCCATCAATTCGAACTATCTTGTATAATTTCTATTTTCTAGTTGGATCGTGACATCATTTTGATCCTACCCATATAATTTTATTTCTTAGATTGTGACCACTTTTAGCCATCAAATCTAATACTTCGACATATGAGCATGTTCCGACCAGTTTTTCGGTGACTTTCTTGTTTACTATTGACTCGTCTATTGATTCCAACATGATCCATACACTTTATACTATATTTTGAGCACTTCCGACGATCGTTGCATTGTGAAGAAGTCTATATGGAGCAACCACCTAATTTTGTTGCTCAGGGGGAGTTTAATAGCCTTGTATGTTGATTACGTAAGTCACTCTATGATCTGAAACAGTCTTTGCAAGCTTGGTTTAGGAAGTTCAACACTGTAATTTTATCACTTTGTGTTTTATCGGCATTATGCATCAAATTTAGTATTTCATGAGAAGACCAAGCACATTGAGATTGATTGCAATTTTGTGATCCTCATGTTAATTACATTTGTAACAAGCTATGTACATAAATTGTATGCATTAGCTTGAAGGGGAGTGTTAGAATAGGCATAGGTTTATACAATCCTATTAGAATATGATTAGGAATAGAAATAAAAATGTTAAATAGTATCCTACTTGGTAAATGATTGTATTCTACAGTCTATAAATATGATCTCAATGTAATAATATAAACAACAATAATTCAATAATATTCTTTTTCAATATTTCTCACAATGTTAAAAGGCAAAATCATTTTCTCTTTCTCTGTGACAGTGATGTTTTCCTTCATTGTGACAAAACATTCCTGCCTCACAACCCGGCAACATGGAGTGCTTATAACTTTCTTAGAACCATGAATAATAGAGGATGCATGACATATTGGCTCAATATAATCTAGGTGTGTTATCCAGTGATTTATAGGACATTCTATAGAAAGTTGAAGATAATGCTCTGTAGTGGAGAGTCTTTTCTCTTGTAACTGCTCTCTTAATTTATGAGCTGTCTAAATTTACAGAATCTTGGTGACTCAAAGTTGCCTTATCTAGTACCTGTTGATCCTCCTCACTCACCAGAGCATATGTTGCTTAAGTGGACAGCACGCTACCCAGTCCCCTTAGTTGCTGCATCAATAGCTTCATGTGAGCTACATCAAATCAAAGGGAAGAGAGGAATATGGTTTTCTGGAGGATATCAAGGTATATATCTCTGTTTATGGAGAGTTGTTTCAAGATAAATGTTCCTTTGTAACCTGCTATCGTGCGTAGTCAGGTATTAGACTTCAACTATGTTGAATTTACAGAACCAGTTCCTTTAACTGCAACTTGAAGGATTTTGCAGTTTGCACCGCTTACTATTGTCATTTAAATTATTTGCAGAACCTACAGTATGAAACAATAAGTGTTTTTCTGTAGACCTTTTATAGTTCTCTACGTTCGTCCTGAAAATTGCAGTTTATAAGTTTGAATCTGTTAAGAGATTATTCTGGCTCTTCACAGATAAAATGACTACGTTTCTATTTACTCTTTTTTCAAAGAATGCTTCATTCATTTCTGACTCTTCATTCTTTCCATTCATACTTGATGCAAGCAACTGATCACAACATCGTAGCTAGTGTATAGGTTTAGTCATTGCCTTGCTTTCACATAAGGTTAAAGGAAACCTACTGGTAACACTTATAGCTTGAGTTGTTCTGATTTTAGTCTTAGCTTTCTTTTAGTGTACAAACTTTATTTTCCGCCTTGTGTTTCACTGCTTATTTTTGTTTCAATACTTTCAGGATATGGATTCCATGTGAAGGACTAAAGGTAGTATTACTGCTAATAAAAGCTCAACAGATTTAACTTTAAGCATCACTTTACTCTGAAAACAATTTGGAATATCACCTTATGCTCAATAGATTTCCAGCTTTTGTTGTCCCTCTGGTCTCATTTGGATGATTGTCTACCTTTGGGTCCTCCTCAGGCGGGTGTGGTTGCTGCAGATGGCATGCTTAGAAGAAATTCTGGTATTTTAGAATTAGATAACCCCAAGCATATGGTACCAATCTGGCCTGAAACTGGAGCACGCCTCATTGTTACTAGATTTTTCAGAAGTTACATTCAAACAGGATGCATAATGTGAGTGATGATAGTAATTTATTATTCGGAGATTTTTGAGTTTCTTTTCTGATAATTAAAGATATCTGGATAGTAACTTTATATGTTTTGGTATATAGCTTGTTGGAAGGAGGAGGTACAATTTTCACCTTCCAAGGCATAGAGAGTAAATGCTCACTGAAAGTTTCTCTTAGAGTTCATAGTATGCAGTTTTACTGGAATGACTCGATATATTTGTGAATAGTTTTTGTCGGGTTCTTAGCTTCATGGTTTTTTTGCAGATATTTATTGCCAACAGAGATTTGAAAGAATCTGCTAAGAGTAAAATAGTTTACTGACTGAGATCAAGAAACACAAACTTTTGTTCATATGTTAAAGTTGGTCATCACTTCATGTAGCTCTGGAGGCTGGTGGACACCACTGCTTTTTACAGCAGCACTGTCATCTACAAAATATCTCTTTCGACATGTTTCAAATTGAAACACCCTTACTCAGGATTGTCGGAATATCTCTCGTCATTATGACCTGATAATTGAACTACTAAATCATGATTTTGTCAGTTGCTATGATGTAAAATGGGATGCCATTGTAAGATGCTAAGCAGTGTAGTATTAATTGTTTCTTTCCAGAGTAATGAACTCTTCTCACTCTTTATGGATAAGATAATGTTATACTCATGTGCTATATTCAAGGTTATCTCTCAAACTTTTAAATGCTTGCCACTTTTTTCTTATTTATGTTTCACTACGTTTCCATCCTGTTCTCTAATCTCATTCCATGGTTATCTAATTTTATTTTTTATTTTTTGTAGAGTGAGGATGAAGATCACAGCTGAGAAAGATGTTTGTTCTCATTGAAAAGGTAAGTCATCAACTAAGTAAAAGTTGTCACCAATTTAGACATAAATTTGACTATGCTTCTATTCTATTTAGGCAAAAATTAGCAAAGAACATCATATTTTAGAGATTGGATTTGGATGGGGAGGTTATGCCGTGGAAGTTGTCACGAAAACAGGATGTAAATATACTAGTATAACTCTCTCCGAGCAGCAACTGGAGTATGCACAGTTGAGAGTTGAGGAAGCAGGTCTTCAGGTATAGTACTTACAATGTCTATGAAGCTTGTACGACAGTATAATTGCTATAAACTGAGGCAAATTATAAAGATCTCCTGAACAAGCTAACATATGATTAGCAGGAGACGATCTGATCTGCCTAAGACTGAAGCCAAATTTGGATAATTTTAGAGCTAGTGTATCGATTAGTATTTCAATTCAGTGAATTTTTCCACAGGATCAAATTACACTTCTCATATGTGACTATCGCCAAACGCCAAATAAGGATAAATATGACAGGATTATAGTATGATGAGCTTTTATCCATTAACACTTGTACATATTGTATTACACATTACATGATGAGCCAGTATTATAATTGTACTAATAATCATTTTCAGTGAGGTGTTAGAACATGTTGGTCACGAGTTCATAGGGGAATTCTTTAGTTGTTGTCAGTCAGCATTGACTGAAGATGGGCTTCTAGTTATGCAAGTAATAAATCAAAGTTTAATCTTTGTTCACTTCTTTTGTTCAATTGTTAGAAAATTAAGAGGGAAGGAGACCTCTCAAATCACTCAAATTTTTCTTGCTAATACATGAACTAAGATAATTTCATTAATTTGTCTTACAAAGATACAAGGAAGGTTAATCTTCTTCCAACACGACATTCATTTTCACTCTGTTATATTTTTCCCTTCTATTTCTTGCACTTGTTTCTTTGTACTGATTTCTACAAGTGTTGGCTTTCTTTAGTTCATTTCAGTGCCAGACCCGATGTATGACGAGCACAGGCACAGCGCAGGCTTCATGGAAGAGTATATATTCCCAGATGGATGCTTGACTGCATTAAGTCGAGTAACATCAGTTATGGCTGCTACATCCAGACTATGATAACAAAGAGTTGATTTGTGATTTTGCACTAGCATACGTGCTTGTCAATCTTTCAGAAGTGTTTGATAAATGATATTAATGCAGTGTAGTGCACCTGAAAGATATAGGAGTTCATTACTATCAAGCATTGAGATGTTGACGAAAAAACTTCATGAATAACAAAAGGTAACAAACCCAATATATATAAGTCCACAGCTAGCCTTCTATGCTGAGTAAACTCGATTTCTTCATGAATCATTTATAGCTTGATCAGTTCTAACTTCTGATACTTGACTATCGATAACATTGTTACTAACCAAATCCATGCTTTGGGATTTAATGACAAGTTCACCAGGACATGGAAGTACTACTTTGACTACTATGCTGCTGGATTCAAAACGTACACGCTAGGAGATTATCAGGTATATTCCATTTTTTTTTACTATGAATGTTGAAACAGTTTCACCAAATTTGAGAAGTAAAACAGCTGATCAAGTGATTGTTAGGTAATGTCATTACTCTTTCTTTATTTTGTGGATCAACAACTTCAATCTTATTAGAATGTAATAACTTCATTATAGTTTTTACTTTTAAAAGCTATACATGTGATAGTGTGCTTATATTTGGTAATTTACTAGGTTTTCCATTTGTGCATTTTTCTGACATTTGTAAATTTATTTGATCTTCTCTTTTTGCAGATTTTACTTGAATCATTTGTCTCATAATAATGAGTTGGATGTGCTTGTGGTGTATGACCAGAAGAAGAGTGAAGTTAGTTTATGGATGGTATAAATATTGCAAACTTGAACTTTTCGAACTATGGATAAGATAGGGTGTAATAGGCAATTCAATTGCAATTATCTTGGACTTCTTTTTACGTAAACAAATTCTTTATTTCATTCAATTATGTAAACAAGCACAAAAATGTCTTGCTAATGTTAACTTCAACGGTTTAGCCAAGAAGGTCAGTATTGTGTTTAGTTTGCTTGTACTGTTGTATTGTTATAGTGACAAAAAGAAATCGAAATCATGCATGTTGGGCCCGTGCTCAGCACGGGCTACGCCCCTCTAGTACTAAATATATAACATTATAGTCGTGTAAAACAATACAAATCAATTTTCAAAAGTTAAAACTATACATTAATTAATATAGGTAGTTTATATAATATTCATATTAATTATTATTTCTTAAGAATCATACAAAATGTACAAATAAAAGTGAAGGAAAGAAATAACAAAATTAAAAACTTTAAATCATACCAATGAGAGTTATGGTCGGTGGATAAAAAAAATCGTCTTTAATTAGAGGTTAGGTTCGACACCTGTTATGTTGATATGAAAGACAAAATCAAAATCAAAATCATAATGTGCATGAGCATAGTAATGACAAAAGACAATATAATAACCATCATTGTACTATTCACGATAAAAAGAAAGAACAATATAAGTATTCAAAAGTCCTTCAATGATAACTATCATCGTTATAGCAAGAAAAAACATTGAAAGAATGAATGTCTCTATCCAAGTATCACTTGTAAAATTGTATTTAGATATTTTTGTTGTTGTTATATACACCATTCATAGCTTTCTTCATTTTTATACTCAGAATCCATTTATGAGTTATTTGGTAAAATATATAAAAATAATGCTGAATATGGAGTATTACTAATACTTACATTAATTATGTTGTCATTATTTCTTATACAATGTTGATTTGATGCATTAGAAATATCAAATCTTGCACAGCTTTTCTAAAAGCATATTTGTTTATAAAAATACTCCCACACCCTTTTGCTTTGAGAAATGAGAAATATTTTGAGAAGGATTTGAGGGATAGGTATGTCATTAATTCAATGCATGTGTTGAAATCCTTGTAATTAGTAGAGTGTATAAAAATCCTTCTAATACATGGATTGTGTGGTAGAGTGTATAAAATTAATGATACATATAGTGCATTATTAATGCTTGCATTGATAATGCTTGTAATTAGAGTTATACATAGATTATTTCGTACGCATTGTTTGATTTAGTGTATTAAAAATATCATGCATTGTATTTAAAAAATTATTTACAAAAATATATTCCACAATTATGGTGGAAAAGATGTAAAAGAGGGTTTGAGGCGGGTAATTGGGTCTTTAATAAAGCTAATGCATGTATTAAACTTCTTTGCATTACTAATTCCTAAAAATTCATGGTATTAGTAATCTACTCTTTAATACACAATAGAGTGAATATATTAGTTATACATAACTTGGAAAGGTCTAGCAAACAAAGTACTACTAATACACTCTATCAAATAACCTCTTATTAACACATAAAATTCATGATATTAATAACAGGGGCGGACCTAGGTGGAAGGGAGGGGGTTCAACCCTCGATTAAAAATTTACATTGTATATATAAGATTGAAATTGTTATTTATGAATATATGTATATATATATATATATTAAAATGAAGCCTCTCAACACAACTGTGACGCGTAGCTCAGTGCTCAGAATGACTCCAAGGTTCCAAGTTCGATTATTGCTAATCGTGCTTATATTTAATTTTAGCTTAAATTTTTTCTTTCCCCACAACTTTTAGTTATAAGTTTTAATTTTGTCTTTTCCCAAAGCCTAGCCACAACTTTCAAAAGGTTGTTTGATTTGATTTTACAAAGGTTAATATCCATATCAAAATTACTAAAGCTTATACAAAATTGAGTTGAAGTTTGATGAGAATTAGTAAAAGTTGATATTCTCTCCGTTTTAATTTATATGACATTTTCTAAATTTCAAGATTCAAACAAGTCTTTCTTTGACCTATGAATTTTTCATATATCTTTTAAATATTTTGAATTTTCAATTATTTTGACTTATGGTATTTTTTACATAGTTTATAAATATATAAATTTCATTTTAAAAATTTTGAAAATCCCATGCGTAAATTTTGGTCAAACTAAAATTATTTGACTCTCAAAAAATGAAAAGTATCACACATATTGAGACAAATGGAAGTATTAATTAATATATTGATTTTTTTCATAAATAATATTTATATAAATTATATAAAAAAATCTATATCATTTTATGAAGGATATAATATAGAATAAGAATAGGCTCCTAGTAATAAATATATTTAAAACGTTAAAACAACAAAATTAATAGCAAAATTAGCCAAATTTATAAAAATTATTATTATGAGGAGTACTTTTTATCAGAAGTGTTCTCACAAAAAAATTATTTTGTAGATTAACATTTTGTGTTTGGCTAATAAATTCAATTTTTTTTCTCATCAATATTAGAGATCAAATTTGTGCTTGGCCAAAATTTTCAAAAGTGCTTTTGGAGAAAGTTATGTTTCACCTTTTGAAAAGAAGTTTTGCTACTAACTCAAAAATAACTAATGTATTTTTTCCCCTAAAAGCACAATAGATTTTAAAAAGGTTCGATGAAGCAAGACATAAGTAGGAAAAAATATTAAATAGAACATGACAAAATGAGTTAAAATTTAGTTAGTTAAAATTAATCTTGTCTTTCGCCGCTACACTCCTTTCAATCAACCTTTTTGCCTTTTTAATTTTTATATTCGAACCTATGAATAAAAATTTTGTGTCTGCCACTGATTAATATTGCACACCTCACTACGCAATTGAGTGTATATCAAATACAAACATTAATTATACATGGGCTAAAAAAATATACCAAACAAGATACTAATAATATACAAAATTAATGCATGCAAACGACACAAAATATAGTGTATTGGTGATGTTGAGATTTTTCTTTTAGTAGCGTTTGATTTGGTGTATTAAAAAGAGTATGTATTGCATAATTTTTTAAAAGTAATACTTGTTCACAAAAATACTCTCCACAAAATGGTAGAAATGCTGTGGAAAAAGTTTTGAGATACTATTATGTCTTTAATAATGCTAATTAGGTTGTTCAAAATCAAATCGAAATCGATAACTCAGATTTTTTTTGTTGGTTTATAATGTGTTATTGATTTAGTGATTTTGGTAATAATTTTAATTTTTTTTAATTATCGGATTATCATTTTTAACGAGTTATATGACCGATAATTCAATAGTAAATTAAATATTTATAGTTATACAATTTAGTATATAAACTTCTTGACTTAGAGTTTAGTTTCATACTTTTATTTTTGACAGTCTCAAACTCTCGGTTATTTTACAATGTGAGTGTGTTTGCTTTTGAGCGTGATACAACCTGTCAACTCATATGCATGGCTCATTTGGTTCGTCACCTTATTTCTAAATGTTTTTTAATGATTTCTTTTTGTATTAAATCTTAATGGTTAAACCGATAAACTAATATCTCAATAGTTCTATAATAATTTATCATGTCCACAAATCAATAACCATAAGTCAAATCGATAAAACTTTAAAATTGAATTGAACCAATCGATACACAATCCTAATGCTAATATATGTATTAGAACTCTCAGTATTACTAATACATAAAAATCTATACACAATAAAATGTATTAGTAATACAAAATTAGTTATACATAAACTGAAAAAATATACTAAACGAAATACTTATGATACACAAAGTTAATACATACTCTATTTTCTTTCAAATAGAGTATACCAAATTACATCAATCGACCAAATTTGTCTGGTGGGTATCAAGTTCCATCAATCAGCCAAATTTTTGATTGTCTAAACTAGATGGATAATATATATTCTGAAAGTAACAAGGGAATCAAGAGCCTTTAGGGAGGAGTAGTGCTTGGAGCCCACAACAATGGCAGCTGTCTCCAGCCAATTTCCCTCCTTAAACCCAAACCCCATAAATCCCTCTTTATATAATCTGCTCCCACCCCTTCTTCTTCCTCACCCATTTAACCTCAAAGCTCCCACTCTTCTTATTCTTCCATTCATGTCTTCTTTCGTAATGTATGGAACTTTACTGAATCTGTTTCTTTTGCTTATCGTCCCACAGTTTGGATATAGCAATGGATCCCCTACTCAGCAAACTCTTGACCTCCAAAACCCAAAATTCTTCAACCCAAAACTCCCTCCGAGGACACTATCTTCGAACAAGAAATTTGAAGGTTCTTCAGACCTTGTAAACCTTCGTTACCATATGGGTCCAGTTCTTTCTTCTCCGATCAACATTTACCTCATTTGGTACGGGAAATGGGCACCGTCGCAGCAACTCCTCATTAAGGACTTCCTTCTTTCCGTTTCCACTTTCAATCATCGCGCTGCGCCTTCACCTTCAGTTGCCGAGTGGTGGAGCACCGTTTCCTTATACACCGATCAAACCGGAGCTAACATTTCTCGATCCGTACTCATCGCCGGAGAATACTCCGATCGTAAATACTCCCAAGGTACCCACCTCACCCGTCTCTCAATTCAAGACGTCATTGCCGAAGCTGTTAAATCAAAACCCTTTACAGTCGACCACAAGAAAGGAATCTACCTCGTCTTAACTTCCGTCGACGTAACGATGCAGGATTTCTGCCGCGCTGTCTGTGGGTTTCACTACTTCACCTTCGCATCAAAAGTCGGTTACACACTTCCCTACGCTTGGGTTGGGAATTCCGGTAAGCAATGCCCTGAAGTCTGTGCATACCCATTTGCTGTTCCGGGGTATATGGGAGGAAGTGGAGCTGCTGCATTGAAATCCCCAAACGGTGACATTGGAGTAGACGGGATGATAAGCGTTATAGGTCACGAACTAGCTGAGCTATCGTCAAATCCATTAGTAAACGCTTGGTATGCAGGGGAGGACCCAGTTGCTCCGACGGAAATCGGTGATTTATGTGAGGGGCTGTACGGTACAGGGGGCGGTGGAGGGTATATGGGGCAGGTAATGAAGGACAGAGATGGCCGGACTTACAACTTGAATGGAAGAAGAGGAAGAAAGTTTTTGGTGCAGTGGATCTGGAGCCCAATTCTCAAAGCCTGTGCTGGCCCCAATGCCATGGACTAGTGGCGCAGAGGGCACAATAATCTGTAGCTAAGAAACTCCATGGATGGTAGAGCAAAGAAACAGAGAAAGACGGAAATGGGGAAGATGGTCCATGAGTGAGCAGTTTGCCGACTGGTTTTGGCCGGGGATTGCAATTACTTTATTTTATTTTTATTTTTAATTATTTTAGTTTCTGTTTTTTTGTGGATTTATTTCCATTAAATCGCAATACCAATGTAAAAAGAGGAAATTTATTATATAACATTTATTTTATATTGCAATGGACATGGTATAGCACTGTATAGGGGTCGAGGGTCGGTTTGGATGATTATTGATTAAAATCAAAATTAAATTAACTTAATTGATTTTAAATTATTAATCAAATCAAATATAATATATAATTATTGGTTTGGTTTAGTTATCAGTATCAGTGCGATTTGATTCGGTTATTAATCATATACAAAATAAATGAAACAATTCATTCAAAATGTGGAAAAGTGACAAGAATTAATTCAAAATGAAAAATAGTTAATTACATTACAAAAGTAAAAGACAATGACATTCTTAGTTCCACACAATTTTCATAGACACTCATGTACATATATACTTGAAATCAATAAGTTAAAGATGTTTCCACCTTGGATATAAATCTCATAATATTAAGAGTTAATTACATTATTTTCCTATTCTTGTTCAAATTACAAAAATTACTTAAAATTTATGAATTTCGGATACATCACTAGACTATCGGATACGTCATTAGACATCTACATACATGGGTGGGAGATGTATCCGAGAGGGGATAGAATATCCGAATACATCACTGGACTTCCGAATACATAGGTGAGGGATGTATCGTAGATAAGAAGAATGTATCCACGAGGGGATATAGATGTATCAGCGAGAGGATAGTGATGCATCCGAGAAGGGATTTTTGAAATTTTTTTAAATGGTAGGAATTTTTAGAGATTATGATAAAATAAGATGTGTAATTTAAGTAATTTTTTCAAAAGAGGTATTACAATTTATAGTAGTTTTCATTTAGTTTTTGAATATTTATTTTTTTTATTTTAAAATGGAGTATTAAATTAGTCATATTAACTCTTGAAAAACGCAACATAACAAGTAAAATGAACGAAATGAGTGTAAACTAAAACAAATAAAATAATAAAACTTTCTTAATTTGCTAAAATAATAAATAGAATAAAATATTTATTTTAATATAAATTTTTAATTTTTTTAAATAAAAATAACAAGTAAAATGGTCCACACAAAATGACATTCAAATCCGATGAAATAGTATAATACAAGTATGCTTAAGTCAACTAAGTAGAAAATGATATCGATGCAATTTGACTTTGGTCCCTAGTGGGAACATTTTGACACAATGTCAATAATTGTAAGAAATAATATTAGCCAGCTGGAATGCAATCTTATACTAAAAAGTAATCGAATAAAATTATGTTGTTTTCTATCACATGCTCATCCACCATGAGATAAACACCAACATGAATTGTAGTGCACTGATGGGAGTATTTCATTCTTAATTAGAGATTTTAAATTCGAGTCCTGGGTATGAAGAAAATTCTGTTGGAAGCACCACCCTCGAATGGATCTTGTAGTGTGCGATTCGAATTTAGTCGGAGCCAATATGAACTTCGAACACCGAGTGGGAAACCAAAAAATTAAAAAAAAAAAAAAAAAGACCATGAGATAAACAAATCATGATTTTTTTTGTTGTAAAAAATAACAAAAAAAATAATATAAATGATTTACTATTAAAAAAACAAACACTATATGATCAATTTAAATATATTTTCTTTCCAACAATTTAAATGTAATTGTGCCAAAAAAAGGAGAAAAATTAGTCATACTAGAATTGATAAACTATGATTTTCTCAAATAAATACTGTAAAATTTTGTTATAATAATCACTATTATGAATGACTTTCTATGAAATCGATCTTTTATGTTATATCTTTTGCTTTTCTATAAAATATTTTATGTTACTATTCATTATAAATTTATAGCAATACTCCTAAATTTATACTTTTAAGAAAAAATTATTCAAATACACGTCTTATATTTCCCTTATTTTTAATATTTCTTTTTATTTCTAAAAACTTCTAAAATCCCTTATTTCTCTCCTAATTCTAAATTATTTTATAATGTATCTGAGCTAGTTTTTAATGTATCCGAGCTACATATTATGTATCTGCTTTGTTTTATAATGTATTAGAGCTAGTTTTTAATATACTTGAGCTGCATATTATAATCCGATTTGTTTTACTTTTTTAGGGATTAATGTAATTACAAACTAAATAGGGATAGATTGTAATTTTATATTAAAACTATGTGATTCCTAAAATTTATACTTTTTTTTAATACACATCATTATCGAATTATTTTTTTACGTACTCCTTTTTATAATAACTAACCAAAATTTAAACATTAAATTAATAATATCTATCTATAACAATCATATATATATATATATATATATATATATATAAGAAAATCCTAAACCCGTCTATGTGGCGCCACCACAAATCATGAATCCCTTTTAATTTATTTTATTTTCAAAACTAGTATTCTCCTTTCATGAAAAGTTGCGACTTTTATGAAAAGTTGTGACCTTTCCGATAAGACACAATAAATATTTGTTCACACCACAATTTATTGTTTATAAATAGAGGAATTTCCTCTCAATTTAAAATAACGAAAATTTTGAATTTCTTCTTCTTCTTCTCGACAATTAAATAATTGTGTACTTTGCTCCTGTTGAATGACTCACTGACACAATTATTTTGTATCAATACACTGGTTAATAAAATCGTTCTTTCATGAGAGGATCTATTCCTTTAAATCTCGGGTACTAGGAGGGAATAATTTCCTTAAGGGGACATTGTACATACAGTAGATTCGATTTTTTCCATTTAGTTTCATTCTATTGTTACAGATCCTGGTATGTTTTTACAATCATTAATTTATCTTATATTATTAATAATTGTTATTTTTTAGTACATGCTTTAAATTTCGTTGTTTAATAATCTACAATATTATTGTTGTAAGTATTTGTTAGTACATATTAAATAACAAACGTTAATTGAGTATTCAAGCAAGTTTTGTCTACTAAAATTGTTGAAGGTACAATAAAAAAAACTCTTACAAATCTATAATTTGATCATCAACAACATCATTTCTACACATACAAGGATGAAATTTTGTGTTCTTTAGAAAATCTTTTGAGAGTTAATAACTTTGCATGCCCATATTTTTTTGTTTTTATGTTGTTGTTATCTATTTTTACTAAATTTTATCACTGGATATTATGAGTACTTTAAAGATTGAAAGTTGATTGAAGTGCTAGTCGATTTTCTGAGTTATATTATTTTAAAACATGAGAACTTTTCTGGTTAGAATGATTTGTTATCATCGTTGGATATCTCACAGTTTACTCCCTATAATGTATGTTTTTCTCGCTGTTTTGTTGTCTCCTTAAAATTGTATTGATTATTTTTCAGTTGGTATGTATATGATCTCACTTAAACAAAGCTTTCATCCTTTTAATGTCTTTCCTTTTTTCCTTCTTATTCAACTCTACTAAATATTTTTTGTGTGAGTTATGACTATTTTCAGCAAGCTTAATTTGAATAATATAAAATAAAACATGCTCTAAATAAAAGTAACATCTTAAGCTACAAAAGATATGTCTATTAACATAGATTTAGTGTCCTTTATGTCCCAAGTCATTGCTGAGCATTTGAGTTATCTAGATTAGACTCATTTTTAATTTTTTAATTTTCAAGAATATTTCTTTAACATGAGTCTAGAATCCAACATTTTGATCTACTTGTACTTTCATAAAGCAACAACTATACATACATATTTCTGAAAAAGTCGTAAAGTTACATTGATGAAGCATCTAGAAAGGCCTTCAGAGCATCAATTTAATGAAGAATGAATTTCTAAAAGGGTCAATAATATTATTTTGTTGTTGTTTCAAATTTATTTTTCTCCTTCTATAAATTTTTTAGAGTAACAAAGTAACAATAACGAAATGTGGTGAACGTTTGACCTTATACAAATAGATTGTCTATAGAAAAAAATATTTATGTTGTTGTGGTGTAGATTTTTAACGGCCTTAACTTATTTATAACTAATATTGATTATCAAAAACTTTTATATAATTTAATTCTAACAAGGAGTTATTCTAACCATAAAATTATCAGTTCTATATTTTTCATGTACAAAAAAATAGAAAATAATATGTTTAATCGCTACATAAAAAATCACTCAATTTTAACAAGACAATTATATCATCAAACATATATTATGATAAATTATGTAAAAGATAAAAATAATTATATATCAAGATATTTTAAATCATTCATTATATATTTAAAATTCTTGAAATATGTGATAATGTCAAATCATTTAATTTCTGTTGAAATATTTATAAAACCTACTAAAATTTACTTTTTTTTTTTCCTTGTAACAGTCTATTATTGGAAAGACTATTCAAAAGCTTAGCAAAATTAATTATGCTGGCGCGAGCACGGATAAATTACCTATTATTCATTATAATCGTCAATATATTTTTAGACAAACATTATCGATCACTGTCATAAATTGATTTGTGACAACACGTAAAATTAAATTGTGATAAAGACTTGAGTGGCGTTCTCATTCGTTTTCTACTTGTTGGATTTGGTGTTTGGCCATGTAATTTTTTAACTTTTCTTTGAGTTGAATTTTTGAAAAATATGTTCGATTCTAAGTTAAATTTCAGAATTTAAAGAAATAACAAAGACATATTTTCACTCTAACTTACTCAAAAATAAATAAATAATAACTTGTATTTGAGTGCAGGATCAAACATAATTTCAATTTTTGAATATTATTTTTCATTTAGAAAATAAAAATGATTATTTTTTCAAAATTTTCAATGAAAAATGATAAAACACCTACTAAATTTATCTGATTAGTTGTTGGAAAGTTTAATTTATTATTAATCAATCAAATCATGATGTTAACCTAAACGCGTCGGTTGTGGAAAGAAAAAGCCAAATGATATTGACAAGTTGATTAGTAAAATTTATTACTCAGCATTTGCTATTTATATCACATGGTTAATTATTACTATATACTTTTCTCATAAATAATATCAAATGCAATTAAAATCATTTCTATGTTTTTTGTAGTGTATAGCTAACTAGATGGATATTTCACTCAATTTTTAGGGAAGTCAGAGAAAAAAAGTATTTGGGATGATTTTCATTTACTAGAGTATAAGATTTTCAAAAGAAATTTATGGATGTCTTAACAGGTGGTAGGTGGAAGTGGGACAACATATTTTTTTTCCCCAAATTTATATTATAGCCTCGATTAAATTTTAATCGCATTATAGGGCCCATTCGGGGATAACATTTCCAACAATATTTGTTTCATACTCAAAATTCAAACTCGAAATTTCTGATTAAGAGTGAAACAATCACATTACTGCATTGCAATCTATATCGGTAGAACAAGATATTTTTATTTTTTATTAGATTAGAAAAGTGCATCAAAGCACTTCACATTTAAAACCTCAAACCAAAATGGTTTTATTTTCTTTTTCCAACCCTGGACCCTTCTTAACATCAAAATTGTAGAAATATCTGCTGCGTGAGATAAAGAATAATAATTTTTAAAATAATTTGAAATTAATTTTATTTCATATTTAATTTAAGTTATGAACAAATTTTAAGGTTATTTTATATTATTATTATTATGTATATTAAAAATGACAAAATTATTTTCTTATATAAAATAAGAAAAAATATTTTCACAAAATATCTCTAACCCATAAAATATCTTAATTATCATATCGCGCGTATCAAGCTATGCCCAATTGACCCACACTTGCCACAGGAGACAGGCACCATCATTTTCATTTATGGTCACAACTGGAAAATTATGAACATTTTTAATTCACAGCTATGACCGCACACTTTTTGCAACTTTAATTATCACATATATCGTCCTTTCATCTTGGAACCAATCCCCCCCACCTCCCCTCCCCTCCACACACACACACACACACACACAATAATGGTTTAAAATTTGCTCTGGGTTATAAAGTTTGAATTATAGTGCTCTTTTTATTTCGTAAGTTGATTCGATTTATTTGTTTGTTTTTAAGTATATTTGAATCGATACTAATTAAATAATAAATAGTTAATTTTAGAAAACTTAATGTCAATCCTCTACAGATGAAAAACTCTTTTAATTTTATTTTAAATTCTTTTGTTAGGACTTTTCACGAGTCATTCATCATAATGTTATTCTTGCTGGAATGTAAAAAGTATTTTAGTGAGTTGGAGTTTATCGAAATCAACTATGTTCTCCATTTCAGAATAAGTATTGTTATGTCAAAAGAAAATTCTTTTGGAATAAAGAAATTATTACTCTTTAGGTGCAGAATTTTGAAAATTCAATAACTTTACCTTATACTCTATATGTGTTATAAATATTGTATATGAATTCAATTATCAAAGTAAATTTATTTAAAAATATAAAAATTCATAAATTTTAAATTTTAAACGAAAGAATGAGCTGGACTAAGCTTATTTGGACCACTTATTATGTTAGTTAATAGTGATGTCCCATATCCAATGTCCCAACTATTGGCCCTTTGCAAATTGTCATGCAAGAAAAAGACATTTCAAAATTTGGATATGTTAGCAAGGAACAAGCATTCTTTTGGCCACCTCTCTCAACACTAAAAACAAAAATAGTAGCTTCAATTAAGGACACAAATCCAGGGTGGCGTTTGTGTTCTCTCTAGTCTCTATTATAGTTTTTTTCGTCTCTAATTACATGTCCATTTTTTTTTTTTACTTTATCTATTTTGACAATTAAGAAACGATAATTTTTTTTACCTATTATATCTTAATTAATTACTTTGAAAAAGGTAGAATTTCTTGAAAATATTAAAATTTTAATTCATCAACTTCATAATTAATAGGGGTAAAATGGTAAACTCATCATGTCAACCAAAGATTTTTTAATAGCTGTACCAATTCAAAAGTGGACAAGTAATTAGGAACAGAGGGAGTACTATTCAGATTAAAGCACAAATACTTCACATTTTTAAAAAAGATTTAAATTTAATGTAGTAAAATCTATATCGGTCTATCAATATAATTCTTGACTTTTATTTCTAGGACTAGGATATAATAGTCTCATGTAATATTTCATATGTCTCAATTTATGTGGTACTTTTCATTTTTCGAGGATCAAATAATTTAAGTTTAACCGAGAATTTGTGTAGGAATATTCATTTTTTTAAAATGAAATTTATATAATTTATAAACTACGTAAAAAGTACTATAAGTTATAATAGTTGATAATTCAAAATATTTAAAAAATCTATAAAAAATTTATGATAAAAAATAAATTTATTTTAATCCCAAAATTTAGAAAATGCCACATAAATGGACGGAATGAGTATTATTTTTTTGGTCTAAAAGCTTCTTTTACTACACCAATCTCACTTTTTTCAAGCACTCCACAATACTTTCACACACTTCTCATACACAATACAATATTATTTTTACATATCACAAGCACTCCACAATACTTTCACACACTTCTCATACACAAATACAATATTATTTTTTCATATCACAACTCATATTTCTCATACATCATACAATATCCTGACTATCAGTCTAAATATTTTATTTATTTATTTTTCAACCGCCATTTATGATATTTTCACTAACAATACTAGGTATGACCAAATTCGAATTAACTTAGTAGCTTTTATTTAAATTCTGAATTTATATAAAAAAATCTATTATATTTAATTGTGAGTCCAATAATATAGACACACTAAAAGTTATTTTGACACTTTCAAAATCAATAAACTTTAAATACTAACTCCGTCATACCGTCTCTATCAAACAATGTTAGCCGTCATAATCACTAGCTGTGCGTGTCAATTATAAGAACTATTGGCAATTAACTTTAATCAACAGCATACCGGCTCTTTTGATGGAGAAATTAGAGCAGATGGAGAAGTCATTTTTGGTAAAGATAACGAAAAGACATGAACGGTAGAGACGAACTCAAAATTTAAAAGCTTCGAATGTATCAATATTAGTTTAACTTAAATATGAGGTTTAAGCTAAACTTAAAATAAAAATAGTAAAAAATGACTTTAGCTGGATTCATGAGTGATTCCTCTGAATTGTACCAATGATGCAAGGCACTCATATGCTCCTTATTAGTGTATGGTTAATTATATCCTAATTTCTATTAATTTTTCAATATAAATATACATATATACCCATAATTTTTTTTTAAAGTTGATTGGTTCACGTACACCCCTAAATTATATGGGCTGATGTGGAATCAATGCCATCTAAACCAGAGGCTACAAACTCATACAAATATTTTGCAACTTGCAACTCTAAAAGATGTATTATAGACTAGCTAATGACTCGTGGCCGCAGAATATACAGAAGCGTTTGGCCATGAAAATTGTAAATATTTAAAAATAGTAACTTAGCGAGTATTTGAAAATTAAAATTGTATTTGATCATGAGTATAAATTAGAATTATTTTTGAATTTTTGTAAATAATTGGAGTAACAAAAGTGAAAACAACTTTTTGATATTTTTAATAAAATTGAAATTAATTGAATTCAGAAAATTTATGGCCAAACATATTTTTTGAAGTTTAATTTTTTTAAAAAAGGAAAAAAATCATGGCCAAATGCCCTTTGTTTGACTTCTCCATTTTCATTGAGATAAGTCGAGAAAAGGCTTAAAATAGTCCATTATCTTTGAGTTTAGACTAAAAATAGTTTTTTTTTTTTAGTGGAGCATTAATAATTCGGATTATTTAATAAAGTGGTGGTGCATTTTCAGTATAATTCCCAACCACTGTGAGGTTTTTACTCGAAGTACAGAGATAGAACAAAACTATGTTGCTTGGACTCTTCAAAAATGTTGATGGGTGCGTGTCGAATTCTTCAAAAATAGTGTATTTTTGGAAGATCCGGGTGCGACAACAATTTTGGAGAGTCTTGAGCAACTTAGGAGCAAACCACAATGACAAAAACACAGTATATCGGCAACATCATTGAGAACAACAATACTTGAAAATGAAACAGAGGAACACCACATGAGAATGCAATATAGTTGCAGCATCATATTCACCAACAATCTGACTTCTTCATGTCCTCTTCTAACCCGAATCATAAATACACATATAATTTATGCTAGTTTAAGATCATCCGACATAGTTAAGATATAGTAGTACATGTAATTTTTGACGAACTTAAGTAGTCTCTAGTGACACAAGTATTTTTTGTTATGACCAGGCATGTTGCATGTACTGTAGTCTAGAGATTGTTGCTTTCTTTTCATCCTTGTTCGACTTGCTCCAACTTCATCAGCTTCGTTTCTTCTCGCCTTTTGTTTTCTTTTTCTCTTTTTCTTTCCTACGATTGTTGGAGGTAATGGAGGAAGTTAGTCGATTTAGCCCACATTTGTGGTCCATATATCGGAAAAATTGCATGTTCATAGATTCTTCTATATGTTTCGACTTTGTAACAATCATCCACATAGTCAAGAATGTTATCATTATTCGCCCAAATTGCCATGATACTCATTTTCTACAACTACATATTTTGTTCTCCAAATCAACAACCCAACTATCGTGAATAGTAGCTCCTATAATCTCATAATTTCATTGATTAGATTTTTCAGGAATATACTCACCATTTTTCAAGCAACAAAACAAATGTATATCTTTTGAAATTGTTCGGTATCTCATTCTCAGTGAACTTCATGCGACTTATACTACCTGGATTTGTTATATCAATTTCAATACAATAATTACACATCATTTTGTATTGATCCTTGATATCACCATCAATCAATGCAATATCTAATATGTTAGCTCTTTTTGTCAAATTAGTTAATCAAAGCAAATTTATTTATTGAAAACTTTATTTGAAGAAAATACTAAATAAGGGTATAATGGTAAAATTACCTATAGTGGCGGATTCAAAAAAACACAATTCAAAGGAAGTAGTAGTATTTAGTTTATAGGTACAAAAAGTTAGTTCTGTTCCCAAAAGACTTTTTATCACGTTTGAATTTTCTTTCAGTTTGAAAATTTTTGGGGTTTAAATCTACTCTTTTAGTACTTTTTTTTAAAGAGAACAAAAAATGTGAAAGATTGGTCCCTAAAACAGAATGAAGAGAAACTAAAAAATAAAATGTTCACAATGGGATTCGAACCCAAGAGATCTACCACTACTCTACAACTTATTATCTACATAAATACATAAAATTTACCTTATTTATACAATGTAATTTTTCTACCGAAGGGATTCGAGTGAACCCCTGGAACCCACGTGGGTCCGATTCTGCTTTCCTAGTCATATGAACGAGAAATGCAAGTTTAACGTGAGAGAATTGTCTGTACTATGTTGGAGGACTATCTTAAAGACTAGTACACCACAACTTATATATGTTTATTTTTTGTTTATTGAATTAAATCTTGATCAATAAATATTGTATTTTTTAAGAATATCTTTATGTGATAGTGTCTTATGGGTTTTTATAAACTTTTTTTTTATTTGATAAAATTGTATAAAGAATTGGGACAATTTTAATAGTTTTACAACTTATGAGATTTTTATGTTTATGAGAAAACATACAACACAAAAAGTCCAAATTGCATGTCCAAATAAATCTTCAATTTTATCTCATGATTTTATATATTATATGGTCAAACGGGCCCTAAAGATGTTTGGAACTTGAAGTAATTAATGTTTGGTCATGCATTTTACTTGATTTTTTTTAAAATAATTTTATGGGAAAAAAAATGAAATTTCACCCAAAAACTAATCTAACTAGTATTATGGGATTTTATAAAGTTTTTTTTATTTGGTAAGATTGTATAAAGAATTGGGACAAGTTTAATAGTTTTACAATTTATGAGATTTTTATGTTTATGAGAAAATATATTTGGTAAGATTATATAAAGAATTGGGACAAGTTTAATAGTTTTACAATTTATGAGATTTTTATGTTTATGAGAAAATATACAACATAAAAAGTCCAAATCGTATGTCCAAACAAAACTTTTCTTCATCTCATGATTTTGTATTACATGATCAAACGGGCCCTAAAGATGTTTGAAACTTGAACTAATGTTTGATCATGCATTTTACTTGATTTTCTTTTTAATAATTTTACGCAAAAAATGAAAATTTACCCAAAAACTAGTCATACTAGTTTTTGGGACTTAAAAATCTTGTACAAATAAATTTTTAAATTTTACCAAATTTTTGAATAAATAATATTTTCAATTTCTTTTGTTTAAAAAGATAGCTCTATTTAGGAAAGATTACCTAAATATACATCTTATTATACCACAATCTCTAAAATTTCCTAGCACTTAAAAAAAATTCAAAAATTCCCTCCCAGATACATCACTCTGCTCTAGCTAATACATCCCTATCCTCCTCTCGATACATTTCTCTCCTCTCTGATACATCCCTCACCTATGTATCCGAATGTTTGTTGATGTATCCGAAGTCCAGTGATGTATCCGAATGTCCTATCTCCTCTATGATACATTTCTCCCCTCCTGAATACATTCTTTACCTATGTATCCATGTCTAGTGATGTATATGTAGTCTAGTCATGTATTAGGAAGTTCAGTAATATATCCGAAATTCATAAATTTTAAAGGATTTTTGTAATTTAAAAAAGAGTAGGAAAATAATATAATTAACTTTTAAAGATTTATGTAAATTATACTTATAATATTTAAGCAGGCAGACTAGACCTAATTTATGCCATTTTTGGCTAAAAGCTTAATATAGGGAGTACAATAATTACTTGCAGAAAGAACAATCAAACAGAACTGTTGTTCAAAACCCAGAACATCATCGTCCACACTCTGAGAGAGTAAGAAAAAAGGAAAACAGTTTTAGGAGTTTGCTGAATTTGCAGTGGACACATCAAATTCGAAGAAAATGGCGCTCAATCTTCGTCAAAAACATACAGGTAAACTTGAATTGAGCGGAATGAATATAGCTCTATAGACTTGACTTTCAATTGAATTTTTGTTGATTGATTTGATTTAATTTGATTGTTCAGAGTGTATCACGCGGATGTTGAATCTGAATCAGCCGGTGAATGCTGGTGGCACCGCCAACGAGGAGGTTTACAAAATCCTCATTTACGATCGGTTCTGCCAGGACATTCTATCGCCGTTGATTCATGTGAAGGACCTCCGTAAGCACGGAGTTACCCTCTATTTCCTCATTGACAAGGATCGTAAGCCTGTTCACGATGTTCCTGCTGTTTATTTCGTCCAACCCACTCACCTCAATGTCCAGCGCATCATTTCCGATGCATCCAGCTCTCTTTACGATTCTTTCCATTTGAATTTTTCGTCTTCCATTCCTAGACCTTTGCTTGAGGATCTCGCTTCAGGTTCCGATTCAATTCCATCTTTACCTTACATATTGTTTCATAATGTCTCCTATTGTACTGTGTTGTATATTGTTTCAATGAATATAATATTTGGATAGATTGATAGATATAAGTAAAGACAAAATGAAATGAAAATATTAAGGTAGCGATGCGACCACATCAAAACACAAAATGATACTTTTCGTTGTTACTTAACAATGAATTTAACAATAAATTTTGGAAACAATCAAAACAAATATGATATTTTAACTATCAATACAATACAATGCAAAGGGTATCAACCATCCAAACAAGGTGTTAGCTATTACCATTGTAGTCTAAAGCCTATGTTTTTGTTTCAGAGTCCCACATCAAATGAAAACTTATGGGTGGACTTGGACATCTTCCCATCCAGAGCTAGCTTTTTGGGAATGACTCACGAGTTAGGTGCAAGACCTAATTTGAAGGTTTTTCCCCAATAAAAGTGGTTTTTTTGGGAGGTGTTAGGTGTAAGGCATTGGATCTGATTTGGTTGATATCAGAAAGAAAAAAGAAAAGAGTATAAGTTGAAGATGAAATTCCTATTGTCTGTACATGAATCTTGTTTGGAAAATAAGTTAATTTTTTGTGAGCTGAGACCATTATTTCACATGTAATATTCTTTACACCTATCTTTTAAATTTCAAATTTGAAGTTTTGAAAGAATAGACAAGTTAGTCACACATACTTGAAATAATTTGCAAATATTTCAACTTGTTGAGTGATATGCTTGTTTTTTACTTCAGGTACTATTAATTCAGCGTCGATTGAGAGGATCGCGAAAGTGCATGATCAGTACTTGGAGTTTGTCACGCTTGAGGATAATTTGTTCTCCCTTGCCTACAAGAACTGTTATCTTCAGTTAAATGATCCCTCAGCTGGGGATAAGGAAATTGATGAGATTGTTGAAAAGATTGTGAGTGGGTTGTTTAGTGTGTTGGCTACTCTTGCTGTTGTCCCTGTCATCAGGTGCCCTCGTGGTGGGCCTGCTGAGATGGTGGCATCCCTGTTGGATCAGCGACTGCGAGACCATTTGTTGGCGAAGAACAATTTGTTTTCAGAGGGTGCAAATTTCACTAGCTCATTTCAGAGGCCAGTTTTGTGTTTATTTGATCGTAATTTTGAATTGTCAGTCGCGATACAGCATGATTTTAGGTATAGGCCACTTGTTCATGATGTGCTTGGGTTGAGATTGAACAGATTAAATGTGCAAGAAGACAAGGGTGGGATGAAATCCTATGAGTTAGACAGGTCTGATCCATTTTGGATGGCCAACTGGTCATTGGAGTTTCCAGAGGTTGCAGTGAAGATAGAGTCTCAATTGGGGAAGTACAAGAAGGATGTTGAGGAGGTAAATAAACGAACAGGTGGGAGCGGAGGGACTGAGTTTGATGGAACAGACTTGGTTGGCAATACTAAACATTTAATGAATGCTGTAAATTCCCTACCTGAGTTGACTGAGCGAAAGCAAGTGATTGATAAGCACACAAATATTGCTACTTCATTATTGGGCGAGATCAAGGAGAGATCCCTTGATTCATATGCTAAAAAAGAGAGTGATATGCTGGTGAGAGGCGGGATTGATCGTAATGAGCTCCTTGGAGTGCTCAAGGGAAAAGGGAGTAAAGTGGATAAGCTGCGATTTGCTCTAATTTATCTAATCTCAACTGAAAGCATGCCTCAATCTGAAGTCGAAATGATTGAAGAAGCACTTAGGGAATCCGAGATCGATACCAGTGCTTTTCAGTATGTAAAGAAGATAAAATCATTGAATGTCTCTTTTGCATCATCAAATTCTGCAAGTACGAGTAACATTGTTGATTGGGCTGAAAAACTCTATGGGCAGTCAATCAGTGCTGTTACTGCAGGTGTGAAGAATCTTTTATCCAGTGATCATCAGCTGGCTTTACCGAGAGCAGTAGAGGCATTAATGGAGGGGAAGCCAAATCCTGAAAATGAATCTTATCTTCTTCTTGATCCTCGTGCACCGAAGTCAAGCTCTGCATCTAGTAGCGGTCATCTAAAAGGACCATTTAAAGAAGCAATAGTGTTTATGATAGGTGGTGGAAACTACGTGGAGTATGGAAGTTTGCAAGAATTTACCAATCGCCAACAGCCAGTCAAGCATATAATATACGGGACAACAGAAATTCTTAGAGGAGGTGAGTTTATTGAGCAGCTTGGAGTACTGGGGCAGAAGATGGGACTGGGAAACAGCGGAGCTGCACCTGCCCATTGATAGGCTGAGTTTTGTTTATCAACCATTTGTGTTTCAGTATCACCGTTCACTTTACTCAGCCACCTTGCCTCTCACTAGAAAAGTTTATGTTGAACCTAATAGTCTAGTTTGAGCAAATGTAGACAAAGTACATCACTTTGTTACCTTGAGTTGAATGTTCATCATTTTCATCAACAACCATATCATCACTTTCATATTTACTGAATATTTCATCACTACTTTGGTGTTCACGTAAAAAAATATGTAATAGAGCACAAACAACTACTATAGAGGGTATTTTTGTAAAAGATAAAAGTTTAGTGTATAATTTAAATTTTAAAAAGATCCCAAATAATGAAATTTGACCTAAATACTAGTTTTTTTTTAGTATTTGGGAATTTGGGTTATTTGCCAAATAATGGCAAATTGTATGAACAAACACTATTTGCCAAATTTTCTCTCAAATTTTACTTGAGAAATCTATGGCCAAACGGGTACTAGCCAAAAAAGGGAGGTAAAGAACATGAAGTAGAAACAGATTGCATATTTCTTGTCAAGCTTCTCAAAGAGGGCTATAACCAAAGATTATAGGCATAATACATAAATATGTTTTTTAACTTGACTTTCTATACCCTTCAACTTTGGGTGTACACAAATAAATACTTAAACTATCATAAAATGGAACAAGTAAACATGCACGTCCTACATAACATAATACATGTAAAAACGCCACACATGATACAAAATTGTCATGTAGGACGCTATGTAAGATAAATGTGTCTATTTGTTTAATTTTCTACAAATTCAAGTGCCTATTTGTACAGATTCAAAGTTGGAGGGTGTATATGTCAATTGAAACCAAGTTAAATTAGATGTTTATGTGAAATATTTTGAAATTAAATTTCATTTGAATTTATCTTAAACAAACACAAATTTCAAATTTAAAATCCAAATAGCACCATATTGACAATTTGACAAAAAATAAACGTCACGTACAAACGGAATTGGCATCAGACGTTACTAGTTGACACTGCCCCCTCGCTTGCTCTCGTGGGCCGTCAGTGGTCAGTCTTCCGGCATTTCCTTTTTCCTCTTCGTTTCCTTCTCTTTTTCCCTTTTCCCCTTTCATCACCCTCTCTGTCTCTTCCCTTCCTCAAACAGCTCCCACCCTAATTTCCATGCCCCAATAGTCAAACCTCCTCAACCATTTCCGATCAATGGCCAAACGAACTCTACCCATCCTCAAGCACTTCCTCACCTCCCCAGCTTCCTCTCCATCTCCATCCCATGCCTTAACATCCGTCCGATCCGTTACCTACATGCCCCGACCTGGTGACGGCAACCCACGCGCCGTCACACTCATCCCTGGTGACGGGATCGGACCTCTAGTAACCGGTGCTGTTGAACAAGTCATGGAGGCGATGCACGCTCCTGTATACTTTGAGCGTTATGATGTTCATGGAGATATGAAGAGTATGCCTCCGAATGTGATGGATTCGATCCGGAAGAATAAGGTCTGTTTAAAAGGAGGGTTGAAGACGCCCGTGGGTGGTGGTGTTAGCTCTCTCAATGTTCAGCTTAGGAAAGAGCTTGATCTATATGCTTCCCTTGTTCACTGCTTCAACTTGAAAGGCCTTCCTACGCGTCATGAGAACGTTAATATTGTTGTTATTAGGGAGAATACTGAGGGGGAATATTCGGGATTGGAGCATGAGGTTGTTCCCGGTGTTGTAGAGAGTCTGAAGGTACTCTTACTTTCACCTTTATTCTTACTTGTTTATTCTGAGCTTGACTTGATTTCAAACGTGTAGTGTTGTGTGGAGGATTGTTGTTTTTGGAATAATATTCATGCAATGTCAAGTAGTAATTCTTTTAGGTAATCAAAGAGGTTTTGGTGCTATATTGATATCAACCTTATCTTCGACATCTAGAGCAAATGGAAATGGCAGCAGAATGAAGTGACTAGAGGCTTGAATTAATTGAAAACCAAAGAGAACCTAAACTTAGAAGGTTTCATCAACTGGATTTGAAGTAGATTAATGCAACTGAATGTTGAAGGTCATAAGAATCGTCTAGTTTTATTTCCTGTAATGTAGAAGTTATTTTATTTATACAGAAGTTGCAAACAAGTTAGGGAGATCTAGGCCTAAGCTTATCCTTGTCGTGTGATAGACAGATTCATTCTGGATTAGATTAATTCTCCCCTTCCTGGATGTGAAGACCAAAATCCTCATTCTTAGCAGGATTTCAAATTGTATACCAGCTGAGTTTAGTCCCATACTTTCTAAGATTCGACTTTGTTTATTACCCTCTCAGCAAATGGAGGTCCATGGTTGAAATTCGTTATACTATTAAGATTGTTCTAATAGATGTTGGAGGAAAAGCCTAAAGAAACCGTAAACATTTTCCGAGAAAGTCTAAACAGTGCTAAGCATCTGGTTCTGCCTACTCCTGCAACAAAAGGAACTGTGTTTTTACAATTTCGGATGGAGACCAAAGTGCTTATACCGAGCTAGAACAAAGTCTATGTTGATGGCCCATATAGCTTTAGTTGTAGGTCCTGCTGCAATGAAGAAATCAGAGAAAAATGAACTATTCTACTGCTCTTTGCACGTACTTGATCTGTTTTTAACTGCAAATTGACAGTAAACACCATTCTGATGGTATCCGATCAAATAGTTCAGGTCACCGTCACCTCAGAGAGCCATCAAATTGACTCTTTATCACAAATTAGGGGACAACACTAAACCGTCAATGTCATTATAGATTCTAAGTGAAAATAAAATTCAAAATAATTGGGGTTAGACCTCTAGAGTTCCAATACTTCTTTGGGATCAAGTAGAATTCAACACTTTGTCCTAATTTTTAACTATTACCTATGGTTGCTCAGTCAAGCGTGCCTGACCTCTGGGTTGTGAAACTTAGAGAGTCATACCTTTGCATGGGCAGGATGGCTTTGAATTTCACCTGCCTGATTTATTGAATAATTTGGTGTAGTTTGTTGACCAAGAAAGATAAGATGTTCGGATATTATTAAAAACCACTGCTAGTGATCATTTCATTTTTTTTGGATCAATTTTCTTGCACTTGTAAAGATGCAAGCAATGGAAATAGTTGATAAGATTTTGATGGTGATCTTGAGAATTACATTACGCACCATTCGAGAAAAACGAGAAGTAAAAATAGTGAGAACTTACAGACAATTTATTTGTGATACTGCTGCATCCCAGCTGACTTCTTATTTGTGAAACTTGATCAAAAGAGAGCATGTTACTTCAACTAGGTGATCCTGATCCCTCAGATATTCTGCTATTTCTGTTTTCTTCCTATTAACCAAAAAAAGGATGGTTTCCGTCTTCCAAATTTTCTTCTAGCTCCTGGAATTGCTTATTGTCCAACTTGTCACCATCTCTATTGCAATATTGGGGAGCGACGATTGAATGTTAAGAATGAAATATGTTGAGGCCATAATTCCCAAGTGAAATTTCAGTTTAGTAGAAGATAAATTCTCCTCCTGCTGCTTACATAAGCAACACCAACTATTACAGCATAAACAACAGTACCAAATACAATAATACAGTATCTCTCCCCCTTAAGCTATCTAGTCAAACCGCTCGCACACCATGAAGAACTCCTCTTTTTCTGGTGCTCTATATCCATAAGGGTCTTGAGTCACCTCCATAAAGTAGGCTGTAGTATAAGCTCATCGTAGGTCATCTCGAGATGACTCTTTTCATCTACCTATCAACCTACCCAAACTGTATGTGGTTATACTTGTTAAAACATTGTGGTGATTTCCATTCTAAACATAATACAACCATGAGGTGCACTTTTATGATATTAAATGAATGAAAAATTTAATTTTTTATTAAGTTGAGTCATATTTATCCATAAAAATGTTGTTTATAAAAAGGGAAAGTACCATTGAGGTCCTAACTGTCTTTTCGTGGCAACTTCTCCTTAAACTATATAGTTTGTTTGTTTCATTTAATATGATGGTGGACATGGAGTTTAAGATATTATTTTGGCTTATATATTATACGCCAAATACATCGACGGCCCTCGAATTTGGCATAATATTTCATATTGACACCTTATCTTGGGGACAATAACTAGCTCAGAAAACAGAGAAGTAATCATCGGACTTTGTCTTGAAATTTCCATGTTTCAGGCATCATCTTCTCACATAAAGTTGTAAGTGAGTTTATAATTAACCAGAAAAAATGAAACTATATATGACAACCTCAAGATGAGGTGCCAAAATGAAATATTGTCCCATGTTTTGGGGGCCATCAATGTATTTAGTGGAAGAAACTATTTAAGTAATGTTTGAAAAGTTAGTATGCTGGAGAGAATTAAAGGTAAAAGTTCAAAGTTTGAATAGCTTCGTGGATTTGAATTGTTAATAGTTGTAAGTTGTATAAAGATGGAATGGTGTCAAACATTTGGAAATATCCAAAAATTAAAGAGTGTCATATATATTGGAACATTGGGAGTTTGTTTCTCTTATTGACCCTTTAACTATTGGATAATTAGTGACCCGTCTGAAGCACCCCCTTTCCATTCATAGAGAGATCCAATCGTCAAAATCAATAAAAAGGCCCTCTCCGGTAAAATTCTGTTTGAAGGTGTATGAGAAAGTTAGTCATGTACTTCTTTGAATGAGTAAATTTTGAAAGTTAGACAACTCTAAGAATTAAAGGGAAAACAAAGAAAATAATAGTTTCTCGTGTTTTCTTCCCCTTTTTTGCTTCTTTCTTTTCTTCTTCTTCGTCTTCACCAAGTTCTTTCTTCCTTTTCTGAATGCCATTTTGCTGCGAAGTCTGGTGGATCAAAAAGCTTGTAAATTAACACTGAGCAATTTATAATGGATGTGGAAGGGAATGGAAATAAATTTTAGTTTATGCAAATGTGCCTTTTGGTTTAAGGTGATTAAAAAAAGAGTCGAACAGTGGCACTAGTGTTCTGTCTTGGGGTGGGGGGGTGGGGGGATATTAATGAGGAGAACCTAGAAAAAGATTGATAAGAAGAGGTAAAAGTGAAAATGTAATTGAAATAACTTTTTATTCACGCAAATGTGTTTTTTTTTATTTTAAGGTAATAAAAAAAGAGTTGAATGGCAGCATTATTCTGTTTTTTGGGGGGAGGATGGTTGGGAGAAAGGAGGACGACCTAGAAAAGATGATCTAAAGGAGGGGGAGGGATGCTCCTGGAATGTTGGACCTTGAATCATTGCCAAGAAGAGGTAAAAGTGATAATGTCTATGCCCATAAACTTCATAGTTGCTGTAGTGAAGCTAACTGAAGGTAAACTTGTCATCTTTTGGAGAGGCATTTGGGGAAAATAGAGTTGGAACTTGGAAGGAGTAAGTTGCCACTAGTTTTAAATAGTTGAAAGGGCTCTGTTGCACTTGTTTGTATTGAAATGATTCTATGAGAAAAGTGCTAGTGTTTCATATTTCTTAGGGATGTGCCAATCTCCTGTTAGATAAGTTGCTCATGTATAATTTTGTTTGTTACCATATTTCCAATCTCCTGTTTGATAAGTTGCTCATGTATAATTTTGTTCATTATCAGATGTCCAATTTGTTGCTGAGAAGTGTATAGTTTTGTCGCATTTCTTTCTTGGTTGTTTTGCCTTAATGTATGAACAAACTCAGCCTTTGGGTTTCTCTGTTAATCTTTATGAGTTTCTTTCTTACTTTCTCTTCTGAACATACTCCCTTTCAGTCTTTCTGTCAAAATTTCTATGTTAAGGCCCAAAACATTACATTTTGTGTTGTTAACCAGCACCTAACATATTCTGTGCAGCACAGCCAAAGATATGCTGTGCCAATAGTCTGTGTTGTACAGAAAAGAGCTAGTTCAAGTGCATCATATGCTAAGATTATCTGAATGATATTTGTCTAAACCAGATAACATATCCAGGTTTTGAAGTAGTTTGCAAGACAGTTTAATTACTCATCTGAATCTAATATTGATGTAAAAATGAATCACTAGAGTCTTTTTACCTGAGATCTGGTGTGAGCATTCTTTGCTCTTACTTTGATTTTTCTTCTAAGTTGGTAGACTTACTGTAACGAGTAGCATTTTCATTAGATCAGGACCTAGCTTGTGCTTGCTTCTAGAGGATATATGAATTGTCTCCATCATCTGCTTGTTGCAATATTTCCAGAGCAACTTTGTTTGTCTCGCTGTTGCAATTTCCAAGCTGGGACGGTTTGTTACATTTTTTTGCCTTTTCCAATTATCTTGTTGTGGAATACTTGTTCAGTGGTCCCTATGTACTTTTGTTTGCCCGTGTGCTCAAGAGTTTCTCCCCCCTCTTTTTATTTTTAATTCCTCCTGGGCTTCAATTGCAAGGACATTATGGGCCATTTTTTCTTTGCTTCTTTCCTTTTTTAGGATAATTTTAACCACTCCCATTAAACCGGATGATTCTTCTCAAATTCTTTATACTTTCTTTTGCGGTTTCCAGTTTAACTTTAAGAGCCATCCCACATTTCCTTTCTTGCAGATTCTTATTGTTGTTATATTTGGTATGTGAATTTTCTAGGTGATGACAAAGTTTTGCTCAGAACGAATTGCTAAATATGCCTTTGAATATGCATACCTCAACAATCGCAAGGTAGTGACTGCTGTGCACAAAGCAAACATTATGAAACTTGCAGATGGTTTATTTTTAGAGTCTTGTCGAGAGATCGCAAGCAAATACCCTGGGATCAAGTACAATGAGATCATTGTGGACAACTGTTGCATGCAACTGGTATCAAAGCCTGAGCAATTTGATGTTATGGTACAAGTTTTGCCTATTACTCTTTCTATTTTAAGATTCTTGATTGTTCTCTTTTATGTTGATGTTTGATTCCTGACACGGTGAGTTTTTCTGCATGAAGGTAAAGCTGTATGCAATTTCTTCTCTATCTGGACTTCTCATTTCATCCTGAAAAAATGGAAGTCTTTTTGGGGTTGGGGTAGGGGAGGGGGCAGGGGAGCTAAAAGCTTCTCATTCAAGTCGGAGTATAGGAACCTGATGATTGCTAGGCTAAACATCACATGTTAGACTAGTTAAACTACAATGCTGGGTTGACCTTTTAGCATGTTTATCCTTTTCTCTTTCTCTTGCCATTAGAATGGGTAAAAGGATTGAGAGTTCCAGCAAATGAAAAGATGAAATTCTTACTTTAGGTTACTGAAATGCGAAATATAACGGCACTTTTGTCTTGCTGGCATTTAACAAGTATGGAAGTTTACAGAGTAGATTTTCTAATCCTTATCCATACTGCATGACAGGAACCTACTTTTGTTTTCTGTTCACGTGTGTGCTTTTCTTGACATTACATCGTCACTAAATGTTTCAGTCTGGATATGAATTTGAATTTGTATATCACAGGTCACCCCTAATCTCTATGGAAATCTGGTAGCAAATACAGCAGCTGGTATTGCTGGAGGCACAGGTGTTATGCCAGGAGGTACATATAAGTGACAGTTAGAATTTGTTCTCTCTAAATTGATGTGGATATGTTTCAAAAAAAATTCCTGCATATTATTACATCCCCTCTACTCTGTAGGATTATCTGGTCAATTTTGATATAAAATGATCATATTCATCTTTTGAGCTGCTTTAACGCTCGAAGAAGGTCTAAATGTGACTATATGGCTGGCTTCTTGTGGATCAGGCAACGTGGGGGCTGACCATGCCGTGTTTGAGCAAGGTGCTTCAGCAGGAAATGTAGGAAATGACAAGATAGTAGAGCAAAAGAAGGCAAACCCAATTGCCTTGTTTCTTTCATCAGCCATGATGTTGAGACATCTGCAGTTCCCTTCATTTGCAGATAGACTAGAGACTTCAGTGAAGCGTGTAATTGCTGAAGGTAAATACATGACCAAGGATCTTGGTGGAGACTGCACCACCCAAGAAATCACGGATGCTGTCATTGCAAATCTGGACTAATTTCTAAATCCACTCCCATTTCTTCCGTACTTGAGATTAATCATGCTGCAACATCTTTTTAATTTATCATCCTTGCGATGACTTCAATTGTTTCCTACTTCTGTTGGTGCACCATGCCTTTCAAGATGGCACATCACAAAATAACGTGAATCTTCCAAGTGGAAATATTACTGTAAGAAACGGGATTTTACAAGCTTATAGCCATTTGTTTCCTATAGAATGTTTTTTTTTGTAATGAAGGTGAATAAATTTGATACCAACTTTTGAGCTCAAGAACAGATTGTATGGCTTGTTTGCCAAAACATGTCAAATGGTTCATGTGTTTCCTCCCTTCCTGGCAAAGCTAGAAGGACAGACTTAGTTAGCTACTATAGAAGTCGTTGGTGTGAGGTATAAGGTATAATAATTTTAGGATAAAAGTGTATGGATTATTCTATACCATGTTTGGTTGGAGGTATTAGGTAGTCATTGGATTATTTGTTGCCTCATTTTTGCCATAGTGATGGAATAAGTTATCTCATATATGGTGGAATAACTTATTTTGGGACAACATATCGTGTGATTGATTGCTTTGGGGTAACTTATTTCCAATCAAATTACCTCTAATAATGTGTAGAACTCATGGATATAATTGTACAAGTCATGTTTCATGTTTTTTGGGGAAAAAAGTAAAATATGTATATGGTCAAACACATTCAACTTCAATAAAAACTTCACTCAAAATCAACTTTTTACGAAACAATAAATAATGAAAATTTATGACCAAATGTGAGCTAATATATGAAAAAGATTTCTGTACGCTCTTACTAATGACTCTCTTACAAGTGTAAAAAGTACGTGAAATTCCCACACACTATGCTGGAGTGCTAACCCAAAATTTTATTTGAAGAATTGTTTTGCTGCAATTTTTATAGCCAGATTTTTTCAAACTCCAAGACAGAATCATGATGTTTTGAGTAGTTTCAATGAGTTTGAATTTGTTTGAAGTTGAAACTACAAGTCATTATCTTTGAATTCAGAAGTATCTTGGGTAAAATAATCTTCTTTCACATATTACAATACCTATTTTAATACACTTTATCGTTGTTTCACTTATAATACCTTTTACAAACTCCATAAAGAGTTTGAATTTTAATAATTTGGAACTTCAACATATTATGCTAGAATTTTACTTGTCAAAGCTTTGAACGTGCTGAGACTGTTTCGTGTTTTAGCTAAAAATAATTTTTGTGCAAATATTATTTTCACATGAAAAAGTGACTATTTTAAGTAACTTAAAAAATAATGGATTATCTCTCATTATAAATTCAAAAATCGATTACTAAAGAATGTGGTGAAGTGAATGGAGTTGCTTCTTATTTAATCAAATGTTTTGTACTGCTACCTCGGTGCCCTATCCGACGGCAAATTTGGATTAATCGACTCATATGTGAGAAATTGAAAAAAAAAAAAAAGAGTTCAACAGACCATTTCAGTCATTTTTTTTTTCTCTTTATAGACGTAAAAGTGGCCCACGGCAGAGCAAGGCTGGGGAAGTGAAAATGGCATCAGGTAGCCACTTTTATGGTAGTTGTTTAAAGGAACAATTACGTGGTTAAGCAAACTTATATTACTTAATTACTCATCATAGCTATAGTTTGCTATAATTATCATTCGCGACTAACATTAACCATTAATTACGTGGGCTGACTTCGAGTTGTATAATTAGCCACGTTTGTATAATTCGCCACATTTGTATAATTCACAACTAACAATTCTTCGTTTGATTTGTATTTGTATACGATGATTTATATTTGTATATGACGATGATTTCCTTTGGTTTTTTGTTTTATCACCATATACATTCAATCTTTTTGTGTAGTTTTCGAATTTTGTATAATATACTTTATCTAATGTAATTTGTATAATTGTTTAAAGTTCATATGTTTATGTTTGTATCAATTCGTTATTTCAAGTTTTATCATATTTGTATAATTTCAGACTTTATATTACTCAATTATACAAAAACACACGAATTATACAAACGTAGCCGCAAATTACACAAATAAGATGCGAATCATACAAATTATTTCCCTCTCTTGCTCGTCTCTCTCCTCCCTCTCCCAATCTCGGTTGCCTCTCTCCTCCCTCTCCCAATCTCACTTGCCATATATACAAATGCATATGTATAATATACAATTATCTAACCAATATACATATACAATTCACCTCTCTCCCACTCTTTGCCCTCTCTCCTCCCTCTCCCATTCTCGCTCGCCTCTCTCCTCCCTCTCCCAATCTTGCTTGCCATATATACAAATACATATGTATAACATACAATTATCTAACCAATATACATACACAATTTACCTCTCCCACTCTCTGCCCCCTCTCGCTCGCCTCTCTCCTCCCTCTCCCAATCTTGCCTGCCATATATACAAATACATATGTATAATATACAATTATCTAACCAATATACATATACAATTTACCTCTCTCCCACTCTCTGCCCCTTCTCGCTCGCCTCTCTCCTCCCTCTCCCTTTTTCACCTCTCTCCTCCCTCTCCTAATCTCGCTTGCCATATATACAAATACATATGTATAATATACAATTATCTAACCGATAGACATATACAATTCACTTTTCTCCCACTCTCTGCCCTCTCTCGCTCTCCTCTCTCCTCTCTCCTTCTTATAACATGTAGCTACGAATTGTAATTATCAAACTATAGCTATGAAGCGTAATTAAGCTATTTTTGAGTGGCTATATGCAAAAGTTCCTCATGTTTAAGACTTAGCCAACATTTGCCAAAGTATTCAAAATTTTAGCCATAACTTAAAAAATGGCAGTTGCTTTATGCTCCTTAATAAACTAATCCACTATATTTTTAGGACGTATGTTTATTCTTATTTTTTCATCCAGTGTCCCTTACTTATATTAGAGTTCGATTAAATTTGAATTTATGTCAAAATATTCATATTAAGAATAAAATACTTTCTAACAAAGATAACTCTGTACCTAAAGGACCTCGAGCACAAAACTCTAATTAAAAATGAAAAAATACTTACCCGTCCATTCACCACAACTTGTTGATATATTTAGAACATATGAATCTAACTGCTTTGCACGTTCTCCACCACCAATACTTATTCTACTTTTCTGACTCCTTCGCTTTTTATCTACATTTGGCCAAACTCCATATACGTGCACTTGCAACATATCTTCATTGTCTATTTTGAACCAAAAAATATATATATCTATATACTATCATAGAATGTGGTACAAGTAGCGTAGCTACTTCTTTCCTTAATTAGAGGTCTCAGTTTTGAGCTTTGAGTATGACAAAAAATTTTGTTAGGAAGCGCTACCCTTCGAATGAGACCTTACCTAACACAAATTTAAGTTAGTCGAGCTCCAGTACAAATACCAAACAGCAAATGAGAAACAAAAAAATATACATTTTTCTACACAACTAAGATATACAGTATATGTTCACAATTCACAAACAGTGCACAATTACACATTAAGGATAATTAATGATTAAAAAAAGAAAATTACTCCGTTTGTCCATTTTTACTTGTTTAATATACTAAAAATAGTTGTTCAACTTTATTTGTCTAGTTTGAAAAATCAAGAGATAATTTACCATTTTGTGTCTATTTTACCCTCACAATTAATTACTATTTATTTTTTCATTATTTAGATGACTTATAATTAATACGGATAATATAGTAAAATTACTCATCTATTTATTGTTTTAAGGGGTGTGCCAAGTTAAATATGAATAAATAAAAATGGAAGGATGGAATAGTAAATTACATGAATAACTAATGATTATTGGAATTAAAAAGATGAACTTTTTTTTTGTTTTCCACTCAACTTCTGGAGTCCGGTATACGCATTGAAATCCAACTATTTTGAATTCACGTCGTGTAGGATCCCATCGAAGAAAAATAGTTTCTATCACATAATTTTTCATACATTAAACTCGAATTTGAGATATTTGATTAATTATGAATGATAATTAAAAGATCAACTATTAGTTCATTCAACATTAATTATGAATGATGGGGAGTGTCAACGGCCTCATATAACAGTTGACCAAACCCTTCAAAAATTGTTTATTTTTGTTTTATGTTTGGTATACTAATATAGTAGTATATATTACATGATTCCAATTTTCAACAAACAACTCAAGCTTTCGTTGCAATGACACAATTTAACGAATATCGCACGTATTTGTCCAACTTTATGTCGATACAATATACCAATACACTTGCTTTATTTGTACAACTTTATGTCGACACAATATACAATTTAATTTTAAAAAATCAAATATTACATATACAATTCATATAAACAAAAAATTGAATAATTTAATTTTCATATTTTGAATCGTCTTTACTTTGGGATGGAGGGAGTACAAATTAAGTAGAGTGGATGTCACAATTGCCAGTCCCAAATTAATCTTACAACCCAATTAGTCCTATTTAGGATGTTGAATAATCGCTATATATATATATATATATATATATCACCAAACAATTTGACAGCTTATCCGTTGAACGCCCACCCCAAATTCATAAACTAATCCTCGTTTGTATTCATATTTGGATGAGGAAATTTCAAAAATAGCTATAGTTTGTTTGATTACGATTTGTAGTTGTATGTTTTAAGAGGAAAGAGGCGAGCGAAATTGAGAGAGGGAGGAGAGAAGTGAGAAGAGATAGGAGAAACGAATTGTATGTGTATATATGCTGAATAGTTATATGTATATGCAATTAATATGTATATGTACCAATGATTGTATTTGTATATCTGTTGGATAATTTTATATATAATTACTAGTATGCATATGTATCAATAAATACAATTTGTATCAATGAATAAATCGTATCAACAAATATAATTGTATCATGTTGTATCAAGTTCAACATTTATGTTTGTATAATAGATTATTATCATGTGTATCAATTGTATTAACGTATACAATTCATATTCGAATACAATTGTATAAATATTGTATCAAGTTCGACATTTGAATTTGTATAATTGATTGTTATCATTTGTATCATTGTTGTATCAGCAAATACATACAGAGAGGATTTGTATAGTTGACATTTATCATTTGTATATTTGTATTTGTATAATTAATTATTATCATTTATATTTGTATAATTGAATGTTAACATTTATATTTATTAATTGATTGTTATAATTTGTATTTGTATTGAGGGAAATGAGGCAGAGAGAGGCAGGGGAGAGATATGACAGATCGAGAGAGGAGATAGAAGCGAGCAAGATTGCAAAGAGAGAGAGGAGATAGAAGCGAGCAAGAATGCAAAGAGAGAGAGGAGAGATGCTATGTAGAAAGGAAGAGAGGAGAGAGAAAATAGCAACAAAATTCTAACTATAGCTATAAATTGTAATTTTTAAAAAATATAATAATGTATTGTTATATTTACCTGATTACATAATTTTCTCTATTTCTATCTGTGTCTCTGTTCAACAAACACCATGTATATAAGTTCTCATATACTTATTCTGGGTCAAATTATCTAATGAAACCTTTCTTCAGCAAAAATATTGATCAAGTGGAGGGAGGGGGTTTATCCTCATTTATATCTTATTGAGTTATTTATAGTCTTCAAAAATAAGTACTTATTATTAAGGATACAATGAGAGGGAAAAAATTAATTTAGTCTTGACCTTCTAAAATGAAAAGTAACTTGAAATAACAATTTTAAAAATTATGATGAATAATTTAAGCATATGGGAATATCTTTCAATGTTTTCGCTATGACAAAGAGACATTTAATGACGATAAAAAAATCTTTAAGATATTGCTGCAAAAATATTTAACAATAATTGAGTTAATGTCATCGCATCCAAAGTCGCTAAGACATTTATATAGTGTGTTGATTATTAATACACATATTTATTATTAATGCTAAATATAATATAACAACAATTATATTATTATCACAAATAATTGTAGCAAAATCTTTTATCTTATCCCCTTCGTTCACTTCGGTCAACTCTAATTCTTTATTAATCCGTTAAAACAAATGACATATTTCTATTATTATTATTTTAAAAGTTTTTATAGTAACATAAATATTGTTACTTTTTTAGTTTTTAATTTTAAAATTACATAAATATCATAATTCAAATAACAATATTTAAAATTTTCATTATTTTTGGTTCAATCAAATTGAAATAGAATAAAAGGCGTATTTGATTACTAGGGCTTGGCGCTCAAGGGATGCAAAAATACTCCAAAGCATGATTTTTACATAATTAATGATAGATTCAATAACAAGTGAGACTACATATAAATTTGATTTTTTATAGGAAGATATTATTATTTAGGGAATCAAACAATTTTTTCTTGGACTATAATGTTTTAAATTTTTTCTTAAAATATTTTGAATTAATACCTATGTTAATGTATAGTATATTTAATTAACTTTTTAAGTGAGTAAATTTTATTATAAAAAATTAAAAGTCTTTGACTTAATCTATAATCAAATTTAAATACTTTGACCATCATATTCAAAACGCCTTCACACAAATTAAAACAGATGAAGTACATATCAATATAATTTTTGAGAAATATAAGCAATTTTTTACTTATCACAAAAGAAAGTGATAATTGATGAGCACAAAATACTCAACAATATTTTGTTCCGCCAATGGCTACGAAGACCAATTCTATTGTTTGTTTATAAACAAAAAAAAAAAAAAAAAAAAAAAAAAAAAAAACTGTATTTATTTACATTATCAAATTAATTAATAAAAAATGGTCTGATATATTTTTTAAAATGCCGTTGTAAAAGTAGTTAAAATGTAACTCTATCATCATACAAAAGATTTCAAATATACTTTTTTTATCTAATAGATTTAATTTAATTAAAAAATTTCTATATAAGAGTATATTTGTTACTTCTAATTTCTAATAAAATCCAAAGGTTTATTTGACCCTTTTCATACTCCCACTTCATACAAACTTGAAAATAAAAGAGGTAATTTGTTTCTTTTAAATTTTGTGGTCTAAAATTAAAAATATGTTAAATGTATCAAAATATCATTTGATTTTATGATGTTAAATATGTCGGGTAAGAAATTGAAATAAAAGAGTTCATAAGAAAGAAAAAAATTTGAATATTGATTACCAAGAATTTAAAGTCTTCGACTATATCAACTAGAACCGCTAACATGAGAATTTTAGTTCCTCGACTATATCAACCCCAATCTCGATCGAAACCGCCAACATGAGAATTTTAAGTCATTTTCATACTTTTTTTTTAAAACGGATAAAAAAGAATTCAAACAAATTAATACAAAGAAACAAAAAGGAGAAATGAAGTTCATGCAGATTTGACCGTATTGTTATACTCTCTGCAGATCAGTTCAAAATAGAAAGTCATGATAAATGTGACTACTCTTAATATTGTATTAACTAAGATTTTAGGTGCGATTTAGTTGAGGCTACACTTATTTTTTTACTAATTAATTAAGGATTAAACAAATTAAACAGATAAATACGTATTAATTAGTTGTTGTAAGCATATATAACACAACACATTATACGTTACCTGCAAATACATTTTCTGTTATCGTCGGAGGCGGAGACTCCGAGCAGATTGTTAGCTCCCTTAGTTGTTGAATTACCGGCGATATTGATCGATTCTTAAATTTTTTAACGAAACATGAAGAACAGAAAACATCACCGTGAAACGGCGGTGTTTTTAGGATTTCCGATCATTCTTCTATGCCGGAGACGGAGCAACATTTTCCAGCTCGTTCCTTTTTTTACAGCTTTATCAATTGTTGTTCTCATTTTATTTGTGTTGATGTCTTATACAGCTCCTCCCATTGATAGCCGCCATGATCAGTTCATCAGCTTGGTGAGAAACACGAAATGTTGTTTACGTTACGAAAAAAGTTATATATGTTTTTTTGATTAGTTTTGTGTTGCTATTATAGTTCTATAATGGAACGGAACCCCGAAGGAACCTGCTTGAGGAACAAGTGATTCAGGAACTAGTGAGTGAGCGTTACGGATTTTACATTTCTATCATGAGTTTTTGTTTGTTTGATTTGATTTTTCGTGGTTGATTTATCCTCGGCGTTGATAGATGAGAGAAGGGAGATTAAGCCGAGATATATGGAATTCGAAGAAATCGAATTTCTACCATGGTTGCAGTATTGCCAGTGACGAGTTTCCAAGTGAGTGGTTTTCCCTTTTTTAGGTTTCCAATCCAATTGATTGCTCATTTTCATCATTAATTGCTAATGAGGGAGGCGGGCTGGTGTGGGTGGGTGGGTGGTTTGGGAGAGGTGGGGCAGAGGTACTCTGTTGTGTATTTATATGGCTTGTCGTTGTCATAGCAAATTATAATTGCCTTAACAATCAGTGCAAGTGTATTTTTTTCATATCCAGTGAACAATCTATACTGATGAAGGTGGTAGAATTACGAATCTGAACCCATAATATTCAAATTCTAGATTCGTCTCTACATCTGTTTCTATCTGTTTGATATGGGACCTGATAACATTTTGCAGCTGCTGAGGTTAATACACTTCCTAATAGGTACTTGTTGATTGCAACTAGTGGAGGCTTGAATCAACAGAGAACAGGGGTATTGCTCTTGTCCTATAACTGATAATTTTTCACTAATAGACGGTCAATAACATGGACAGACGCTAGTAGTTAATTTCATACTTATAGTAGCAATTGACGGAAATGGCTCTTTCGTTGATATGTTACTATATTGCAAGATATGCTATCTTTGTCATTTCAACGGGATCTATGGAATTTTTGAGTATTTATACTTACTCCAAGTTGTGACTTTTGTAGCTGTTGAGAAATAAACAACTAAAATAAGGTAAAATACAAACTTTACATGTTGAAACACATCGAATCTTAAATCCCAAGGTTTTCCTACCGCGGATTAAACCATGTCTAACAGGATTCTATGAGGCATCTTCCCTCACAAACCTTGTTCGAATTAGGTAATCACCAATTATTGACATGAGTGAGCAGCCAAGCAAAACCACTGTGATGAAAGCTTCTCCTCATATTCCATCAAATCTAAGTAAAAGAAACAGACAATCTTCTCCTGAATAAGTTTACCTTAATTTAAGTATTCTTCCTTTGACCTAGAAGAACTAATTAGCAACAATGATCTGATGCATATAGTCACTGGGAAATTGAAGAAAATTGATAGCCAGTTATTTCCTTTTTTGTGCTCTTTTTGTCCTTTAGTAATGGATCTAGTTTTTCTTGTTCATGCCACATTTATCATATACCATCATGGTGTCACATGTGACCAAGAGGTCATGGGTTTGAGCTGTAAAAAAGGCTCTTGTAGGAATGCAGGGAAGGCTGCATACAATAGACCCTTGTGGTCTGGCCCTTCCATGGACCCTGCGCCTAGTGGGAGCTTAGTGCACCGGGCTGCCCTGCCCATCTTGCTGTCCCATCACTTCTTGAATGAAATTAAATCTGTGACATGCATGTTAAATTGTTAATGGATTTATGCTATTAACAGATGTTTAGCGTGGAAGTTTTTTTCTTTCACTGTTACATTGAAGAGACTGTTGAAATGATGCGAGTTTGAGTTCTATTATTGCTGAATGCAGATTATTGATGCTGTTGTTGCTGCTCATATCTTGAATGCCGTCCTTGTAATTCCAAAGCTGGACCAACAATCCTATTGGAAGGATTCAAGGTTTTTAATTGATATGATTTATACTTGGATGCATTTTATCATCAATCCTTTCTTTCATTCAGTGATTTCATTTTTGGGGGAGTACTCATTCCCTTTTTTGCAGCAACTTCTCCGAAATTTTTGATGTCGACTGGTTTATTTCGTACCTCTCAAAGGATGTCAAAATTATTAAGGATCTCCCTAGAATGGGAAATGAACTCATAATTCCGCACACAACACGTGTTCCAAGGAAGTGCAATGCTGAGTGTTATCAGACTCGTATCCAGCCAATTTTAAATAAAAAGCATGTAAGTCAATTTAATGTAAGAATTACTTCATTATGCTTGACTTGTGTCTTGTATCTTAACATGGTGCCACTCCTTGACAGAAATTCTTGCAAGATTACTTGCAGTCTCTCTAAGTTAGTGTCCTGTTTTTGTTGTTGATTTATATGTGTGTGTCCTGATTATTGTGAAATTCAAATTTTTTTTCTTCCAGTCAAGACTGATGCAGTTCCAAATCATAGTGTTCATATTGAAAATTCTGCTACAGAAATCAGGAAATAAAATTAGCTACATTTGTATCAAGTTTAACTTATTTCCTAGACTAGAAGGTTTGAAAGACTGGCATATCTGCGTTGCTGATGCAGGCTGTTCAGTTAACAAAATTTGATTACAGACTCTCCAATCATTTGGATGCGGAGCTACAGAAGCTGAGATGTAGAGTCAACTATCACGCACTGAAGTTTACTGATCCCATAATTCAAATGGGAAAAAAATTGGTTGAAAGGATAAGAAAGAAAAGCCAGCACTTTCTTGCGCTGCATCTAAGGTAATGTGCATATTTGATACTTCCACGAGATTTTCCTGGCTGTTATTTTTTTCTTACTTGACAATCAATAGAAACAGATAACCAGACTATTTTGAACCCCGTTATGACTCTTTTAATCTCTATGTAGGGTGTAATTCTAAAGCTCAGTCTTGTTGCTGTTGCACTTATTCAGTTGTGTCAAACTAGAATGCCCATATTTTGTGCTACTTTTTTTTAATTCAATGAGTTTCATTTAGCAACCTTAAAGTTAATCATGTTAGTGTAGACTGTGGACTTCTCCACGCCACTATTATATGCTAACTGAAGTTTTATTTCTCGTATGATAGGTTTGAATCAGATATGCTAGCATTCTCTGGATGCTACTATGGTGGAGGAGACGAGGAAAGGCGAGAACTGGGTAAAATACGAAAGAGGTGGAAGACATTACGTGTATGTCATAAAACTATTATAGTAACTGGTAATATTGAGTATGTTTCTCCTACTACTCACATTAAACACGATGTTGTTTCTTGGGCATAAAATGCAGGTAACAAATCCAGATAAGGAAAGAAAGAACGGAAAATGCCCACTAACTCCTGAGGAAGTTGGCCTTATGCTTAGAGCACTTGGTTTTGGTAAAGATGTTCATATTTATATTGCATCAGGGGAAATCTACGGGGGCGAGGACACGTTGGCTCCTCTCAAGGCTTTCTTTCCAAATTTTTATACCAAAGAGACACTTGCCAGCAAGGAAGAGCTGGCACCATTTTCTTCTTTTTCTTCCAGGATGGCTGCTTTAGATTTCATTGTTTGTGATGAGAGTGATGTCTTTGTTTCAAATAACAATGGAAATATGGCACGAATGCTTGCCGGACGAAGGTATGCTCTTTTGTTACTTTCAACTTGAAAGCATTATTTCAACGCTTCAGTTAGAGATACTCAATTTACTGGAATCCATTACATGTTGTAGGCGATATTTCGGTCACAAGCCAACCATCCGTCCAAATGCTAAGAAGCTTTATAAGATGTTTACGGATAGAAATAACATGACATGGGAAGAGTTTTCCTCACATGTTCAAAAACAGCAAATAGGTTTCATGGGAGACCCAATGGAGGTAAAGCCAGGCAGGGGCGAGTTTCATGAAAATCCATCAGCATGTATTTGTGAAGATACCAATGTCAAGGCTAGAGAAGATGTAACTATTCCTCGAAGTCCTGCCATGATCTTTGGAGAAGGTACTGATTCTGCTGATGATGGTACCAGGAAATCTTTTGGAGAAGTGACCGATAGACACATTATTGAGGATGAGCAATATTGGTTTGATACAGATTATATGGAGAATGAAGTTGGAGGAATTCAGAGCATTGGCGGAGCCACAATTTCACTAAGAGAGTTGAATATATGAAGAAGTGAATGCACAAAAAAAAAAAACAAAGGGGATTCAACATCTATTATATACAAAAAAATGTAATTTTAGGCATGTATAAACAGTGTAATTTTTCGTTGATACCAACATAGCCTAGGGGTAGAAAGTTGTACATAAGGGTTAAGTGCAGATTGATAACTTGTTTCTCCAGTTATGCTGGTTAAAGGTGCAGGATTGTGGGCAAGATGATCAACTCAATCATTTGCTAGTTTTGAGAGGCATTTGAATGCAATATACAGCACTACATCTTGGACAAGGATTAGTATTATTCTCAGAAAATGGGAGGAAACCTTGATCTAATTTGGAAAGACTGAAGGGGATGGATCATGGATGGATAATTAGATATGGGAAGAAACCCGACGAGGTTCGTTTTGTTGGCATTTTCTCTTGTAGATGTTAAAGAAAAGGAATGAACAAATTGAATGTGTATTCTGATGATAATTGATAATGTTGGATGAATTATTGATTCTTATGTTCGTGATTAGAAGAGACTGATAGTGAGGTCAAGATCGTTTGACAAGAAAATATGCAAACTCTATAAACTAATTACCAAATGTGCATATTATGAAAAATTATGGAGATATCTTGTCCATACAACAGATAAAATAATTGGGTGTATATCAGGCTATCTGCTAGACAAACATGAGATTTTCTGAATAGTATCTTCTATATTTTTCAAGGATGTACAAAATACTTGAAGTCCTTTTTAAAAAGTATCATTAATTGGGGGTAGGGGAAAGGGGAAACGGATAGGGGATTACAAGGTTGGAGTTGTTCAGATAGTCAACCAACTAAGAGGATGTTTGAATTTGGCTTAAAAATTGGTCAAACCTATTTTTAAATCAGTTTTTGATTTGACAAATATATAAATAACTTAAAATAAGTTAAGGTGTGTTTGACAAGGTTCAAAATAACTTAAGTTTAAAATGACTTAAAATAAGTTAAAAACCATAAGTAGGACTCCCCTACTTTTTATTTTTTTTACTTAAAAGTCATTTAAGTTTGACTTTTTATTTTGGACTTTAAAACTAGCATTTTTAAGCCAATCCAAACGGACTCTAAGCTAATAAGATTTCCTACTATATGATTAAAGTTCTATTCTAGAAAAAGAGTCTATATTGATACAACTATCAATCTGTAACTAAGTCTTATTCTAAGAAAGATCATCTTTTGTGCAAAGTATACAACTATAGCATTGTCTAACATCCTTCTCAAAATGATCACGTAGTAGCAATTTGGAGATGAGATAGTGATGTAATATGTGTGTCACTGCCTTTGTAAACAAATTGGTAAGGCATCATGAGAAGAAATGTATTGTAGAGTGATGAGATGATCGACCACCAATTCTCGAATGTAATGACAGTCTACCTCTAAATGCTTTGTATTTTCATGTTGCATGAGTTTATGACTATTTTAATTGCCCGATAAAGCCTCCGTAGATGATTTAGACGTACGAGACTATTTCTTATGAAGCAATGATTTGAGAATTTTAGAGCTTGTCCTCCAATGATTTCTTATTTGCCTTAATTGTCATTGGAAAGGAAAAAAAATCACTATGTAGATTGTGGTTATATCTCAAAAGAACTAAAACGTTCAAATCTGAAATTCGGGGCTATTTAGGTAAGATTTAAGTCAATTTTGAACTGAATTTTAGTCTTAGTTATTGAAATTCGAAGTTACAGTTGAATTGTATTGAACTTATATTATAATTTATGTTTGAGTTGTATGAAAATTGTATTTTAAGTTTGTATGTTATTGACTTATTGGAGTTGTTAAAATGTGTATGGAAGTTGTAAATAGATATTCAATGTATAATTAGTTCTATGAAATTTGTTCTTGAGATAGATGCTGTTATAGATGTTTGAAAAATACAGTGTAATACCATTTTAATACAGATTTTACACATACTATATCAGATTTTGTATACCTCTTAAAATGAACTTATGCGTTATATACATATTTCATTTAAGAATTTATAGAATTTTTTCTTTAGAAACCAACATGAACTTTACAAATTTTATGCAACTATATACATATTTCATAGAAAATTTATACATGAAATCGTGAGTAAAATTTGAAGTATCCAGCGAAATTAAGTTAGATTTTTGAGAGAAAATTTTCGCTATGTATATAATTATATACATATTTCACATAAAATTTATATAAATTTATACATGAAATTGCTAGTGAAATTTGAAGTTTTGAGCGAGATTCTAAATTTGATTTTGTATATATTTTGAGAGAAAACTTTTGCTATATTTGATAAATGAAACATTTGATAAATATGAGTCTAATTTTGTATCATATAGAAAGAAAAGAAAATAGTGCTTACCGGAATCGGTACATCCGCCATTGGGTCATGAATAAGGTTGTCAAATATGGCCCAAAAAGTCATGTTCTGTACAATCCACCCAGAATTTAAAAGGTTGGACAGTGGACACAAGATAATTTTATATGGGCTTATTTTTATTCAATCTAACATAACACATTTTGAAAGTGGTCTTTATTGAGTAAATTCTAGGAATAACTAATATAAAAATCATATTAGTGTTATATAGCTATAGTTCTGCTATTTGCACTCTATAGCAAATTTATATGTTTGCTATGGAGCATCTGATTTATATAAATTGAGGCAATTTGTATAAATTGGACGTCTGTGTCTATGAAAATTGCATTTGCATATGTTCTTTGTGTTAGGCTAGAGTGGAGTCCGAGATTAGGAGAGAGAGGAGAGAGATGAGTGAGAGAGGGTAGAGAGGTGAGCGAGAGAGGGCAGAGAGTGGAGAAAGGTGAATTGTATATGTATATCGATTAGATAATTGTATATATGTAACTACTATGTATATGTATCAATGATTGTGTTTGTATATCTGCATAAAATTTGAATTTTTATACAATTGAATCGAGTTAATTTTTTTTAATTTGTATATCAAATCTCTCTCTCGCTTTATACAAACACAAATTGTACATTGTATTTGTATAATTTGTGTTTGTATAAAGCGAGAGAGAGAGAGAAAGGCAAAAGAGAACTGGGCAGGGAAAGATTTGTATTAGTATAATTATAAGTATATAGGACGGAGTCATATGTTTTTGTATTTGTATATACAATATCTCTCGTTTTATACAAACACAAACACAATTATACATTTGTGTTTGTATAAAAGTGAGAGAGGCGAGAGAGAGAATTGAGAGTGGCGAGCGAGATCCAGGGGAGAGAGGCGAGAATGGCAATGTGTTTGATACGAATTAAAATTAAATGAAACTGTAGCTATGATATTTATTTTGAATTAATAATTTGCATGCAAAATTTTCCCATCTTTATTTAGCTCAATATTAGCCCAATTCTAGCCCACTTTAAAGATCTACTATTTATTTTTTGAAATTTACTTTGATTATTTCTATTGGTCAAGGTTCAGATCTCAAGACTTTAATCCCAAATCGAGGTTGGGTCCCGAATCAGAATAGAGGTTTGAGTCTCTAATTTTGGATCAAAATTGGGGTTGAGTCTTGAGTTCTGAAACAAGGTCTGATCTTAGGTCCTAGGTTGAGATTGAGTCTCGAGTCTCGTATCAAGGTCAAATCTCTAAGTCTAGGTTAAAGTCAGGGATATATTTTGAGTTGGGCTCAAGGTCGAATCTCATGTATCAAGTCGGGTCTCTAGTTCATCTCCAATTATATCCTTGTTTTACCTTTATATTCATCTTCTGATACGATATAACATTTTTTACCTTGTTTTATCTTTACTTTCATTATCTCAATTATTTTCTATCACCTATTATTAGTCACTTATGGTTGGCTCCTTCTCTTCCTTTTCAAATATTTGTTCTCTTCATGTTGTTAAAGAAGATGAACTAATATATATATATATATATATATATATATAACTCTAAAGAGAGAGGGAGTACTAAGTAGGATTTACATCATATCTGATATTTAATCTAATTACATCTGCTTATTTTAATCTGTCAATTTTATTTACATGCTTTATACTTTATTCAAATGCTTTTATATTTAAACGTTATTTGTATTTAAATCATCAATATATTTTGGAATCAGAGCGAGAAGTTTTTGGAAATTACTAACATATGATTTATATACTGGAATTTATATAGAGAATATAATTTTAAAAGAGTAGCTGTAGCAAGAAAGAGACAGATAGAAAACAAATATAATATTAAGACTACTGAAGATTTAGATAACATATTAGATCCAGAATTCATTAATAATATAAGGTGGGAAATACTAGGTTACTATAGTGACATAAATTGGTGTAATAATAGAATAAATAGGATAAACATAAATTTAAAAGAGAAGCAATTTTATTAGGATTGTTAATGCAAGCGTTAATTAAAAGATATAGACAATTAGCACAGTGGCTTCACGAAGAAATAATTCATAGAGACGTACTATTTACTACAGAACGCAAAATAGAGCAAGAAATAATTTTAGAAAAACAACTAGACACGAAAGAATCAGAACATAATATAAGATATCTTAATAGAAGATTAGATTACACTATAAGACAAATAGATCTCTCTAAATTACACATAAAAAGATATAAAAAGGCACTTGAATATATACTCTTTGGATAAAATAGATGTCACTAGAATATATTAAAAAAATAAGATTAACATATAGTTGGCTATACGAAAAAATACAATATAGATTTGAGCTTAGAAATACTTTAAAAGTATTAATAGATTATTTAAATTGGACAGAAGAACAGTTAACTAAATCATTAATAGAAGATAAATATATTGTAGACTCATTAATAGAAAATAAATATCTTATAGATTCATTGGTAGAACATAAAAATAGCCTTATTAAAGAAATAAATAATATCAAATTAGATATACAATATACAACTAATAGGATAAAGTATTATAAAAGAATTTGTTCAATTAAAAGTTCATTGGGATAAAAACCATAGATTCTCTAAAACATCTAGAATATTTAAACTTAAGAATATACCCAGAGAAAAAATATCGATCTTTAACTAAAAATAACATTATAAAGTGTAATTTCAATGAAGGAGAACATATACTACACTCTGAAGACCAGCAATATAATACTTTAATAGATTTAATAATAAATTTTAGTGAAAAAATTCAAAAACAAGATAAAATTATAATAAAACTATTAGAAGAAATAGAAGTAGTACAAAATAAACAATTCAAAATATTAGATAAATTATAAAAGAATTCTGACTTTTTAAAAGCACAAGAACTAGAAATATATAGAAAAATTCAATATTTAAACACAAAATTTAATTTAGAAAAAATACCTACAAAAATAGAAATAGAAAAACTAGTAAAAACTATAGTAGAAATGCCTAAAGATTTAGAGATTAAAAATACCCAAGTAGTAACAAAAATTATAGAACAAGTAGAAAAAATAACCACTGAAATTAGTCATCTGAAAGAAATAATTACAAGACTGGAAAGAATCTCACTCTTATGAGTGAAGAAGATATAAATTATAAAAAAGCTTTAGAATATACAACTAACTTACATCAAGAGCCAATAGAATATTCTAGTTACATTCCTTCAAGCCAAACAGACAAAATACTCCTAAAACAAAACAATACAATAATAGCATTACTAATAGAATTAAACATAAAAATAGATAAAATATTAAAAGAAAAACAACCTGAACAAATTCATAAAAATACAGAGATAGACGAATTAATTACTCAATTTAAGAAAGTAGAAATAACACCTAAACAAGAAAAACACAAGTTCATTAAAAAACCTCAAAAATGGACTTTCTTTCAAATAAACGAACAACCCAAGAGAGCAGACTAAGTTTCTCATAAAATAGAATAGGGAACAACTTGATTTCACGAATATTATCAAGGAGACCCTCAACTATAGAAGAAAATCAAGAATTAAATGAAATAATAGACATAGATAGATATTTACAGATTTTTAAACAAAATCAACTAAAACTATTAAATCCAAAAACTTTATACAATGTAAAATATTTATCTAAGAATAATCAATTATATAGACACTATTGAGAAGAACAAATATTAGCAATAGGAGAAAACTTTGCAATTTTAGACTTAGTAAACCAAGCTTTCACAAAGACGATAAAAAATATCAATATAATGCTAATGCATATAGGTCTAATAGTCATAGAAATACAAGGACTAACTACAAAAAAATTTAGGATCTAAAGTATTAATTGTACTATATGATGATAGATGGTCAGATTTAAAGAAATCTATAATAGGATTAACGGAAGTAGACATGACTAATAATGGAGGAATTTTCTATATTAGTCCAGATTTTTAAATTTATTTAAAAGAATTTGGAAACCATATTAAAATAGGAATCCAGACAAAAGGATATGAAGAAATGAATAATGGAAATAATTTACTAATGTGTATAGGTTTCATAGGAAAAATGACCTTAAGTAGTAATATAAAATTTAAACTTCAAGTAAACGATGTGGTAGAAATAATGGGAAATAAAGGTATAAAATTAAACAAACCAATAAAAATAAATCTAGAAGAATACGCTGGATTAGAATGAAACCTAGATAAATTAAGTAAGTCAAAGGTATTTGCTCCCGATCAACATTTAATGTATACTAGCTCTAGAGGAGAAACATCAATCAGGTTTACAAACTATAATTACACTAGTTAAAGAGATTTAGATGATAATGAAACAGAAAGTACCATAGAAACAGAACAGGAACAATTCATGAATATAGAACTAATACAAGAAGGGTATGAGGTAGAAAAAGTCATAGAAGAAGCAAAAAGACAATATCAAGAGAATAATATGACAAAAGTGTAGAGGATGTAAAAAAGGAAAAATGGATATAATGGAAACAATAGAACATTTTAGAATATGCCAAGAAAGAGATGATAATTTTGCATATAAAATAGATGAACAGGAAAACAATATAGAAGAAAAAGAAGACAAATTATCAATAACTAGTTATACAGAACTTATGGAAGAAGCAACTAGTTCTCATAGTGCCAGTCCTTTCCAAAGAACGATTGCAGCCCCAAGTGTTAGTTACAGTACCGGTAATTTACCTAGAAGACCATGGATTCGACCTGACCAAGAAATAAGAGATAATATCAGACCAGCAGGAAAATGAATTCCTATAGAAGAACCTATTAGGTTACAAGAAGGAGGAAATAAAGAAAAAATATTAAACATAGCTGCTCATGATCCACAAATGTGGAATACTGTAATAGACTTGTGGAAAGGAATAGTAGTAGCAGACTTGATTAAAAATTATCATGAAACTGATGCAGAAACTATGTATAGATACTTAGAAACCTTTTTAGGAGAATCATATAAAGCAGTATAGGAATCTTACAGACAAACCTACCCACAAGAATTTCAAGGACTAATAGAATTAGGACCTAATCCATACAATTTTACAAATAAAATACATGTTTTATTAGCAGGAGAGGATCCAAATAGCGGCTTAGTAGCATTACAAAGTAATGTTGTAATAAAATTAGAACAGTTAAGTATATCAAATTGGATACATATAAAGAATTTTCTTAAAGATTATTTTTACTACTGTACTATAAGCGGAAATACATTTAATGATGAGTTAGGTAAAAAATTCTTCAATAAATTACCAGGAGCTTTAGGAAGAGAAATAAAAGAAATATGGTATAAAAGAGAAGGAGTAATTCAAAATCCCACTTTCTTATGGCCAATAGGACAAAAAATAAACCATATAATGGAATTACTAACAGAAAAATGTACTAATATACAAATATAAAAACAATTAAAACAAAATGAAATGAACTTTTGCAAAGCAATGATATATACTACCCAAAGTTATGACAAAGAACCTAGCAAACTAAGAAAATATAAAAGAAGAATGGAATATAATCGAAAACCTTATAGATATAAGAAGTATTTCTTAATAAAATCTTCAGCTAGAAAACCTTATTTAAACAAAGATAGACATGTTAGAAAATATAGAAATAATAGAAATTACAAAAATAAGTTAGAATGCTATACTTGCGGAAGTATAGAACACTTAGCAAATACATGTCCTAAAAAAAATAATATGAAAACTAGAAATTCTCAGTTAATAGAAGACTTTTAAGAAACCCTATTAAATGTAGATGAATATATGTCAGACACGGAAAGTATATACTCTGTTGTTAGTATGGATACAATAGAAGAAAGAAATCAATCAGACTTATCTGATTCAGAGAATGATGATTTAATTAACGAAATAGGAATATAAAGAAATGATGATTTAGATAATATACTAATAAATACCATGATGAATATTTATCAAGATTGTAATCATGAGTTCGAAAGATTAAAAGGAATAGATAGCAATCAGTGTAATATATGTAGTTGGTACCCTAGTAAAATAAATAGAGTCAAATGTAAGAATTGTTATATGGAAGCCTGTATTAGTTGTATAGAAAACAAGTTAAAACAAAAAGTAGATAAGCATGAAGATCAAGCTCATATAAAAGATCAGGCTACAAATTTAAGATTAATAACTCTAGAAACAAGAGTAAATGACTTAGAACAAAGAATAATTAAGTTAGAGAAAGGAAAACAAAAAATACACAGTCACAAGGTACAATACATCTAGATCAAATGGAAAGTGAATTAATGAACATAGAAGAAGACAATACTAGTTTTATATGTAATGAAGATAAAAGGTTTGGAACAATAAAAATATTAGTAAGAATAAAAATAAAAGATGTAGAAATAGAAACATTAGCATTAGTAGACACATGTTGTATTAACTATCTTCTTAATAAAAAGATATTATCGCACTATCTTCTACCAACTCTAAAAACATTTAAGGAACCTATACAAGCAATACAAATGGATGAAACTTATAATCTTTACGACCAATATATAGAAAAAGCGCAAATAAGCTTTATAAATACATGTAGTGAATTTTATAAGCCTACATATAATATGTATAAGATATTGGTAAGAGATCTTAATATTAAAACTTAGTCTTAAGTTTACAATTCCTTATACAAAATAACAGAAGTTGTTTATTTTTCAGAGATGGGATAATGATGTTTAGAAATACAACATATACCCCTATACAAACTAGAAAAATTCCAACCAAGGAATTAAATAAAAACAATGAAATAAATACAGAAAATATAACTCCCTGTTGTGACGATTGTAATAATAATGGCAGTTGTTCAAACAACCTATATGAAGAATTTAATAAACTAATAAATAAGTTACTAAAACTAGAAGTAATAAGAAGATCTACATCTAGACATAGATCAGTAGCCTTTATGGTTAGAAACCATAGTGAACTAGTGCGAGGAAAAGCTCGCATAGTAATAAATTATAAAAGATTAAATGATAATACTAGAACAGAAGCATACAAATTACCCGATAAAAGTGAGTTAATTAATAGAATATAAGGTAAAAAGATTTTTAGTAAATTTGATTGTAAGTCAGGATACTGGCAGGTTAAAATGGACCCTGAAAGCGTAGAATGAACAGCTTTTACTTGTCCAGAAGGACATTTTAAATGGCTAGCTATGCCTTTTGGGCTAAAAATAGCTCCGCCTATATTCCAAAGAAAGATGGATGAGATGTTTGGAGACTATAAGAATTTTGTACTAGTATAGGTAGATGATATTTTAGTATTTAGCAAAGACATACAAGAATACTTAGGACACTTACAAACAATATTTAGATTATTCGTAACATATGGAATAATAATAAGTAAAAGGAAAATGAAACTGTGTAAGACACATATAAATTTCTTAGGAGTAACTCTAAGAGAAGGAAAAGTAAAATTACAACCACATATAGCTAAAAAAGTGTTATAAATGATAGATAAATTAGATAATACAAAAGAACTACAAAAGTTCTTGGGATTAGTCAATTATGCTAGGAACTTTATCCAAGACTTAGGAAAAATAGCAGGACCTTTGTATGCTAAGACATATAGTAAAGGACAGAAACACTTTAACATAGAAGATATAAAATTAGTACAACAAACTAAAGATAAAGTTAAAAATGTACCAGACCTACAAATACCCTTAGAATCAGATTATTTAATAGCCAAACTGATGGGAGTAAATTAGGATGGGGAGCTATTTTAAAATTCCGACCTAATAAATATAGTTCAAAAAATGAAGAAAAAATTTGTGCATACCAAAGTGGAAAATATAAAGAAAAAGGTAATATAAATAGTATAGACGTTGAAGTATTAGTAGTAATATATGAACTTAATAGTTTTAAATTATATATTTTAAATAAAAATGAAGTCTTAGTAAGAACAGACTGTGAAACAATAGTTAAATTTCACGAAAAAATAAATAGTAAGGCTAGCAGTAAAAGAGATGGTTAAATTTTATGGATATAATATCTATATATAATAATATTATTTTTGAGTATGTTAAAGGAAATGATAATGATCTAGTAGATAAATTAAGTAGATTACAATTAAAGACTAACTGACTTATATTTCAGTATGAGACCAAGCATGCGACCAACATGCCAAAAGCCGGCAGACATAGGCAAGGGTATTGCCCAGTCAGATACTTATGCTCAGACTTTATTAGGAAGACAAAATTTCAGACCATTAAATACAACATACAATTTAATGGAGAGAATCCATTTCGGTAAGTACAATTTAATTTCATACCCTAAGTGTAATTTATCATTTAGAATAAATCCAGACTGTAATATAGACAAGGCTCAACAATGTTTAGTAGATAATTTATGGATGCCATACAACAAACAAGATACTAAGTATTTTATAGCAACTTCTAATGCTTTATGTCAATGTTTCTCAGATAAAAATAGAGATAATAAATTTGAATATTATGTCGTTATACATGGTAAGACTCAAGGCATTTTTCAAACTTGGATCGAAGTAATTGATTCTATAAATGGGGTGAAAAACCCACTTTTCAAAGGATTTAATAATTTTACAAAAGCTTTAGACTATGCCAGAGGAATACTCGGACCAAATTATTACATTTCACCAGCCTTAAAGAAAAACCCAAATCAAATACCCCAATACAATATCCAAAAAGACTCAATGCTAAAAATGAAATCTCTATTCAAGAAAATATGAGGCTCGTGAAACAGCTTGAGACCTTTCAGAGTAAATATGTTCTAAAAACAGACAATACCAAAGATATGAGTTCTCCATCTCACCTAAAAATGGATGAGACGGGTGTGCATTCCCCTCTGAATGCTAAGAACTCTATTGTATCGGAGCATGATACAGCTAGTTCGGTTCAAACGGTGACTGCTAAAGACTTATCAAATTCGTTAAAGGCTGTCGCTTTGCCAAAAAGTGAAGAAGAGGAGTCATGTTCCTCACAAAGGAGACTACCTAAATATTTTCAGAAAGATTCATTAAGAAAAAATGAAGCATTAAAAAAGAAAAAAAATGACAAATTAGAAAAAATAATTAAACAAACTTTAGAAAAAAAATTTCAAGATAAAAGTCAAGACAAACATATTATCAAAGATATTCCTAGTAATGGTTCAGAAAATAATAGTCACAGTCCTTCATTATCAGACGAAGAACAGATAAATAATATTCAAGACTCTCAAGACCCTTAAGAGGATAATGGTTCTTGTCATGAGTTTTGATACTATTGCATTACACAACTTAGACACTTAACCAATTTCTATTTCAAAGACTTCATTCCCTATCAAGGATATACAACGGACATAATTGAAAGAAGACAAAAATGCAAAAGACAAGAAGGTATGGGAAAGGAAATGCAAAAAGACAGGAAGACATGGGAAAGAGAATGACAAAAAGTCAAGAATGGCATGGTATCAATAATGAGATAAAAAGATAAAGAATCAATATGGTGAAGGAAGTATTAATTAGTAGGTAAGAGTCAAAATGTTATATGGGGATGCCCACTAAGTGTCCTGTAAAGATGAGTGTGTTGTCACTTTATCAGTACCCTCCAAAAGAGGAAAAAACTGTTGACATATCACGCGTCACTTCAATAATTGTGTCTATAATATTAGTCCAAGAATACTTAATTTATCTAAGTTCCATTATAATCCAGTGTATTCTTCTGGATTTATTTTTATTGGTTTGATTAATTTTATACCTTTATTTCCCATTATTTCTACCACATCGTTTACTTGAAGTTTAAATTTTGTATTACTACTTAAGGTCATTTTTCCCATGAAACCTATACACATTAGTAAATTATTTCCATTATTCATTTCTTCATATCCTTTTGTCTGGATTCCTATTTTAATATATATATTGATGATTTAAATACAATTAACGTTTAAATATAAAAGCGTTTGAATAAAGTATAAAGGATGTAAATAAAATTGGTAGATTAAAATAAGCATATGTAAATAGATTAAATACCAGATATGATGTAAATCCTACTCAGTACTTCCTCTCTCTTTTAGAGTTATCATGTTTTAATTATGATATAATATCCTAATTTCTCAGTTTTTTTTTTTTATCTTACCCCGTTCATCTCTTCCTCTTAACCTTTATTCTTAAAAACTTCATCTTTAGCCACACCCCAGATATTTATCTGGCAACAACTTCGTCCTTTTATAAAGCGGACTATCAAGGCCAAGAATCCTAGGAATTTACAGGCTAATACATAGTCGTTATTTAAGAAATTAAGAGGTTAACCATATACTAAGGGTAATCATTTAACACATATACATCAATTTACATTAATTTAACCATAACTAGTCTAAAATATGACAAGTTAAAAAAAATAACAATAAAGAGAACTCCTTTTTTAAAAAAAAATAAAAAATAATAAGTTAACATATTTTTTGGGGAAATTTAGGGACATAAGCATCATAAAACTTACATGATTAACTGATATAGGTTTCCCTTTCGAGAACCCCCGAAGAGGTTTTTAAGAACTTTGAAAAACTTAGAACCTAGGTAAATTACCAATACCGTAACTAAAACTTGGGGCTGCAGTCATTCTTTGGAAAGGACTGACACTATGAGAACTACTTGCTTCTTCCATAAGTTCTGCAAATATGACAAATGTTTTACAAATACTAAAATTTTAAAATATTAATAAAATCTTATATAATTTGATTCTCAAAAAATCAAATATGACAAATATTTTAAGGCGGAGGAATTACTACTCCTACATTTGAACACAAAAAAGTCATGTCACAAATGCCATTTTCAGGTCTATTTTTTCATTTTTCTCCTAATCAATTCATGTCATTATTTGTTCTCTTTCCCAACATAACATTTTACGGATTTGTTATGATATGAGCAATTATTACTACTCCTTCTATTGCTTGAATTTTATGTCTAGTTAATTATTATTATTATTATTATTATTATTATTATTATTATTATTATTATTATTATTATTATTATTACTACTACTATTTTGCTTGGTTAAATTAGAAAAAATGTTGGTTGCTCAAAATTCGAAAATAAAAATTGAGTGATAACAATATTGTGGATTTTATCTGGATTTCGTGATTATGAGGTGTTAATTATTTTCTCCATTTTTTTTCTTATTTAAATAAGCGAGTTCTTATCTAATCAAGAAATCATATTAAATAGATATGTACGGTTTAATAAAGAGTAAAACTTAATACTTCAAAATATCCCTAAAGTATCCTTGTTTTATTAATTTAATACTTGAGGCATCTTTTGTTGTTATGCTCCAACTATAACATTTTTGCAATTTGTGGGGACTTCCATATTTATGAGGAAAAAAATACAACCTAAGAAAGAATTACTGGTTAAAAGTACGTTTAAACTATTCCACTTTATTAAGTTTTATATTTGAATTGTTGAGATGAATTTTCACTTAAACGGTTATTAATGTTTAGGAAAATACACCTAAATATTTGTTTAGAAATGCTTCTAGGCACCTTTGTCCATAAAATATTTATCCACCTAACATGTATAACAACTTTATTTGCTACACATTGAGTTTTTAAAGAAAAAATTCTTTTGACTAGAAAATTTGGTCAGAATGATAAAATAATATATCTCACACTATGTTATTTTATCTTTTGAACATTTTTACCCTTTTAACTTTAATACCTTTTAATTAAAAAATGGAAAAAAGATCAATTTATTTTAAATTAAAAAAATATATTGTAGACTTTTTAAATTTCTATCCAATTTCTGGCCAAATTTTCTGGCCATTTAGCATTACTCTTTTTTAAAATATATTTTAATTGTCTTCTTTACAATTCTAAATTCTTTCCTTTCAAGTCAAAAATACACGAAAGAGACCAGACCACGACGAAGAAGATGGAGTAGAAGGTAGTGCATGTCACAATTGAAATAAATTAATTTATACAATGACTGTTTTAATTGTTAACCTTAATTTTTAACCTAATATTTTCTTTTTAGATTTACCATAGTGAAATTATTTTTCACATGATAGAAATTTTTAATAAAAGAGAGAGTATGCTCACATCATCAGAAATTAGTCTAGGTGTGTTGCACTAATTATCTTAATTTTTAACTCTTTGAAAGTTCAACTTTTATTTCTAAATAAAACTCTAATTTTATATCAATCTAATTTCATATCATATATTCAGATAGATGGTAAAAATAATTTAATGATAGTAATGAATGAAATTTTTTAAAATGTGTGCCCACTCTAAAAATGTCATATAAACTAGGTAGAGGGTCATTTCAGTTAGTTTCAAGAAAAGTAGATGTCGCTATTACTCCATTTGTGAGGCTTACGTTAGTTTTAAAGTCCGGACATAAAAGTTGATCAATTTTTAAATTTTTTTTTTATGTTTGATAAATTCAAAAATATCTTTAGATAAGTTTAAAATACTTTTAAAAATTTAAAAATTAATTTTCATTTTAAAACTTTTTCAAAATCTAGTGCTTACTTTTTAAAAAAAATTAAGTCAAACGAGCCTTTACTGTCCTCATTCATCATTTGTGAAGACGACAATTTTACCACTAAAATTGGGCTACACTAACTCCAAAAAATTTACCCAACGGTCATTTCCTGCAAATTGGACATATAGTGAAACATTGATTTTGGCATAATTCCAATTCGTAAAAACAGAAAAAGGTAGAATGTTTTAAAAGCACTCACACCCGGAAATAAAGATTTTTTCTATCGTAAATCATTGAAACTCATAGAAAATTATAGATAAAATATATAAAAATGACTCTCAACTTGATTTCAGATGATAACTGTAATCATTAACTTTATTAGTGTACAAGTAGACACGTTAACTATCCAAAACTTGAACAAATAAACACTAGAATCCTACCTGACAAAATGCATGAAATACATCCACACCACGCGCGACAATGGTAAAATTTGAGGTGTTTATTTGTTTATTTTTTTATGTATATATAGTAGATGTTGAATTTTTTTCATATTTTGAATTCTTTTAGTGAAAATTCTGACATTGTTGATATTCAACCGCTTATAATTATATTAATATCAACTTACGAAAAGTTATATGAAATTATATGAATGATATAAATTAATTAGAAATTCATTATAACAAATATTTTTTTTTTAATGAGCCTTACTGAAGCAAATTAAAATACACACATCAAATAGATTATATAAAAAATTAGTAATATTATGAATTACAATTAGACAGAATCCAGTCATGGATAAAGTCAAACAGGGGACATTCATGTCTCAGATTTTCAACCTTTTGAATTAATTAAGTCTGACTACAGTCTGTTTGATTCACTGGTCAAACTTCAAAGAATCATTAATGTAAAATACTTTTTCTTTTTTAGTCTTTTAGATGAAAAAATTATATATTTATAAATAATTTAATTTTAAAATTTTCACCTTATTATAAATAAGTAATTTATATTTGTAGAAATATATAAAACATATTTTAGATTTATAACTGAATTTTTAATATTTTAATTTTTTAAAATTTTTTACTCAATCAAATAGGACCACATAAATTGAAATGAAAATGATAAACAAATGACTTTAAGTAGGTTGTTTGGCAAATATTTAAGTTAAGCTTTTTAAAAAGAGTTTAAAGTTAAATTTTAAAGAGTTGAGTACAGTAATATTTCACTAAATTAATATAGGTGGATCATGAAATATTATTATTTTCCTCTGCATTTTTAGTTGCATTATACATTAAATTCAACCCAAATTCTTTTGATTGCACCTCATTAGTAGCAACCGGTTGGTTATTGCAATCACATGTAGCATCCACACTTTTTTGTTGTTGTAATATCTCTACAGATTTAGGACTTAGAGCTAACTTTTGATTATTTGAAACCTCTAAAATACCTTGCAGTAATTGTTTGAAGACCAATATTACCTATATCAACATACATTGAGTCTGCATGATTGCAATATTTAAACTACATATCAACATAATTTTAAGATAAAATAAATTAGCAGATCAAAATGAGCAGAATCAGTATTTTCTAGTTCAAACTTAATTAAATGAAGTTATCAATGATGTCATGTGCTGACTAATCACCTCGCTTCTTCGATCAACCTCTATCTCTCTGAACTTTTACTACAATCATTCTCTCTCACCTCCTTACCAACACACCCATACACCTTTTTCTCGCATATACAAAATATCCTAATCTTTCTTTTCTCATTTTATTCGTTACAAGAATCACTCTCTCCTTATTCCATATAACTACCTTCCTAATCATATTCTAGTGTGAAAAAATTGTGAAAGTGAAAGTGATTGCCCAGCTAGTGATCTTGTGTGCTTTCATTTCAATGTATTTGATTGGCTCATACTTTTTACACCAATACCTACTAATGCAAGAACTCCAAGAGAAAAAAGGGTATACAAAGTACACTCAAATTAAGAAATGCAATGGTACTCCTTGTCACATGCACAATGGATTCTACCACAACTTGGATATGGAGGACCCTCCTAGTACACCAACTGGTTTGGCCTCCTAACATGATGGTTTCTTCCTATTAATTGATGTGATACGTTTTATTTAAACAGTTAAAAAATAAATATATTCTTTATATTTAATATACTCTTAACTTTAAATTATTTGGTTATATAAATACCATTTATGATTTGTCTTAGATTATATTTTTAAAAATACTTTTTTTCATTTCTTAACTCTGTATACAGTCAAATATAATCATATAAATTGAGACAAAGAAAAATTAATTAATGGTTGATCAAGAGTAATTAAAATTTATTGAATTTAACATTTAAATTGTACTATTAAATTTATTATATTTTTAAATACAAAATTATACTAATTATTCTTTATGTCTCAAAGTTATATTTTATTTGATTGTCCATTCGAACATAGCTTTTTTTTTAAGATTTAAAATAAAATTTACATATTTGAAAACTACATAGAAATACTATGATTAAATCACAATAAATAAGTCATTCAAAATGTTAAAACAACATATGAAAAAATACGTAAAAAAATAACTCGTTTGACTTTCAAAATCTGATGAACATCGCCATACACTATTGTAAAACACTGAATATCATACAATATGTATTCGGGTCTAGATGTGAGGGAGGGTGATGAATGAAATTCCAACATTGATGAATAAATGAAATCTTGAACTCTTTATAAAATTTAGACGATTATTCTCTCTTTAAATTAGCAAAATTCTTATATTTTACGTATCCTATCTTATTTCTTGATTATTATTATTTGTAACATGTGAAGCTCTCGCGTATGGCACTAATTGAATGATAATTTGCTCGTCGAATTTTTTATAGCTACATGATCAGTATGTACCATATAGTTAAGAAAATCTTCTCTATAATATTAAGTTGTATTGTATTATATGGTATTAAATATTTGAATTAACATTTTAAAAAAATATATTTTTTTTAAGAATTCCGACTACTATAGTCAGAATATATATTAAATAATTATTAGTCTACGGTATTTTTTTAACTACCCGTAAATAGTTTGCAAGTTATCGATAGTTTGCATTCTCAACTATTTTTTGTCTAAAATATTAATTTTATGATATTTATAACATAATTAAGATGAAGGGACTAAGTACGTTATAATAATATTTCTCAGGATATATATATATAGTTAGACCTCTTTATAACATTCCTTTTTTATAGCAACATATCACTATAATAGTTAAGTTCTTTTAACTGGAACCATTTTTATTATGTTATGTTTTTATATGTATGTTCTTTAAAACTATATTTCACAATAGTAATCATAAAGTAAAAAATATTCGGATGAATAACACCATGATAAAGAGATTTAATGTATATATCAATGTTTAGAACCCAATTTCAAATAAAAGTGAAAAGTTTTTCAAATAAAAATGAATTTATTAATTTCAAATAATATGAATACTTTACACAAATATAATACGTACTACCTATATTAGTAGAGAGAGTGGAAGCTAAGGAGTAGTCAATTCAAAGTTGAATTATTGGAGCAGACTTGGCAGTGACTGAGAGTCCACTTTGCATAGACATAAGCCACCTAATCTACGTGCGATTTTTATATCGGTTTTTATTTGATCATAAATTTTAAAATTTTAAAATTATGTTTGAAAAATTTTCTTACTTGAAAAAAGTTTAAATTTTGTGAATAGAAGTTTTAAAAATCTAAAACTAGGCTTGAAAGTATCTGAATTCTTTTTTAAAAAAAATCAGATCAACTTTCATAAATATAATTTAAAATATTTAAAATCTATTAACCAAAATGCTAGCTTAATAAAATGCGCCTTAATATGAGTTACGACGACCAATTAAATAATGTTCTACACAACAAATTTAATTCGAATTGACAAAAAAATGATCTTATAATTTTATTTTATGTCTTTCATCTCCTAATTTCCATATTATTTTTTAATCGTTTCACATTAAAAGAAAAAATCACATACTAACTAAAATAGCCTTTGTATTGAACTTCCAGACCAAATCTTTTATCACTAGCTACATATCATAACTAGAGTATCAATTGCTATGAAGTTTCAACTATTAAATACTAACAGGATATTCCCACAATGTGTTCCTAAGATTAAAGAAAATATTTAAATATAGTTTTTAGAGAATAACAAATACACACCCACACCAAACTCTCTTTTTCAAATATACCCTTGAACTATTATAAAAAAATATGCAGATATCATCTGTCATATTTTTGGGATATTAGTGCCTCTGCTTTTCAAAAACTAGAACATATATGTCATTCACTCTAATGGAAGACTAAATAGGGACACGTGACACAATCTTATCCGTTGATCTGATATTTAATAAACGTTTGATAGGTGGATAAGATTATGACACGTGTGTCCATTAGTATAAAGGGCATATATGTTCTAGTTTTTGGATGGCAGAGGCACAATATTCCAAAAGTATAATAAAGGATATCTTTATATCATTTGTGATAGTTCAGAGGTATATTTTTCCTTTTTCCCAAATATGAATGTTTATAATAGACAATATTAGAGTTGTACCTTTTTCCTAGCTGGTCTGGCTTATTTGCTACAAATGGGTAAGAAGACAATTAAAATTTAAGGTAATATTTTTTTTAAAAAAGAATTGATTTAATTTTTTAATTAATCAGTGTCAGAAAGTTTAAGAAGTTTGATGCATGTGGTCCTTATTAAATTAATTTAAGAGTACATATGTTGTACCAAATACCACATATATTGTCTGCTCCTCAAAAGTTACATTGGAATCAACAGTACTGCCTTGCCTTTGACCATGCTAGCTTTAATTTGCTACTTATAAACAATTCCACCATTGATGCATGTGGGCAAAGTTAGTTAATCAGTCACTTTGACCAATATATTACTTAGAAAATTGTTTTTCTTTTATTCAATTTGTTTTATCTTTTTTAAAAAAAAAAAAAAGTTTGGAGGAAAATGTTTTATTGAAAAATCAGTTGGTTTCTTACTTATTTGGTTGGTGAGTAAAATATTTTATAGTATTTGGTTGGTGAATGAATAACATTTTCCAGAAAATATCTTTTATTTTTTGATACATAATTGTAAATACTTTTTAGGAAAATAGTTTCTGACATGAAAACCAACTCAATATCCAATTTGGGAACCGACCCTGACGATCAAATCCCAACACTTGACCTGGACATTCGAATTGGGATTCAGCCTCGACCTCGACACTTGAAGTTGCGCTCAACCCTAATGATCAATTCAGAATCCAACCTAGAGACCTGACCTAGACTCCTGGCCTAGACTCCTGGCCTGAGACATGATATTTAAATCAGGATCCAATTTTGATCCTGACTTCCACACCCGAATATGGACATGATCTATACGATGGATTTGGGATTTGACCCTGACACTCTATTTGGGACTTGAACCCGACTCCCAATCTGAGACCCAATGTTCAAACTGGATTCGACTTTGATCTCAAAACTGACACCCAACCTTGATGTTTAGTTTCGGATTTATGCCGACATCTGACCCAGGACTCAACAATTGAATTGGGACTCGATTTCCAAATAAGGACCCAACCTCGATACGCAATGCGGGACCTAACTTCCAATTAAGACCTGACCTCGACACCTAACTAGAGATCTGCTCCCGACTCTCGATCCAGGATCTGACTTCCAAATAAAGACTCAACCCTGACTCCTAGTTTGAAATTCAACTTATGAATTCAAATATGACCTCGAAATCTAATTTGTGATATGAATTTCGAATTGATATCCAATCCTGACACCTTATCTCGATGATGTAAGAATTATTGTTAATTCTTATTAATTATTTCTTACTTATGGCCCAAGTTTACTTGTAATCCAAGTAATATCATAAATAATATTTAATAAGGAATGGATCTCGTCCGTACATTGGTTACTTGATGGACGTACCAGATTAAGTCATAACTTCTATAAATTGGTCCTCCCTCCACCCATTAGGGTTACTACATATTCTCTACATTAATTCCATCGCTGACGGTTATGGTAACATAAAGTTAGGACAAAGAGGTAGAAATCAATTTACGACTAACGCTTCCACTTCTCTTTGTGATGATATTATGTATTAAAGTATTTAACATTACATGTGGCATTCGAGCTTGGATTGTCTGAACGGATAATCCTACATCATGTTTATTAAGTGCATATTATATTAATTGTCATATATCATGAAAAAGCAGAACAAAAGATCTTGAAAACTTAGAGAAATAGGATGAAGTAATTTAAGCAAAGATGACCACGCTTCAAGAAGGTATATTGTTTAATATACAAATAATTGTTTTACTCCGATTACCGGATCTCGTTCTAATTAAGTTCAGGGATTGAGTGTATTTTGTCCATGACCAAATAAATTATGTTTTTTTTTAAGATTGTATAAATACTGAAAATTTTAATCTTTCCATAATGTAATAATTATGTTTTGCTTTTAAATTGTGCAATAAATTAAAGTGGTTGTTATACTATTTAATAAATAATATGTGTGTATTATATTTCTAAAGTTTGTTAGTCACCAAAGTGTCCAAACTAGAAAAATTAACGTCTACACATATAACATTTATGATCACTTGACATATGTGAATTAGTTCAATTCATTATTTATTGACATATTCAAAATTTCAAGAGAGACTAAGTCTGATTTTTCAACCTGATGCTTGTATTATATTTTTATAGTTTGTCAGTCACCAAAGTGGCCAAACTAAAATGTATAAAATTATTCACATGCATAAAATTTTATGATATTATGTGTGCTTTGTATTTATATAGTTTGTTAGTCACCAAAATGGTCAAACTAGAGAACTTGACTTCTACACATATCATGTTTATGATCACTTGATGCATGTGTTATGTTTCTATAGTTTGTTAGTCACCAAAGTGGCCAAACTAAAATGTATAAAATTATTCACATGCACAAAATTTTATGATATTATGCGTGCATTTGTATTTATATAGTTTGTTAGTCACCAAAGTGGCCAAACTATTACGGTTAAGATAAATGTGCATTCATAAAATTGTCATTTATCTATGAAGGTTAATTAAATGCCTATATATTGAAAAATGAATAGATAAATTGATTTTCACTATTGCTAGAACTTAATAATTTACCCAAAGGTGAATCAATTATTCTACAAATAGTGAAAATTATGAGGTAAATTAATCTTTTTAGTCAAACTTATATTGTATATTCAAAGATGTCGTATATGTTTGATTAAAAATATTCAATTACCTATTAAAGATAAAATTGGCATTTAAATTATGATAATGTGTTGTAGTATCTACCTAAAGGATAATTACGATATATTTTTATCGCTTTACTGAATTCACATTATTTTCTGATTTGTGAGCATGTATATCTATTTGCAGTTATTCCTCTTCATTCGCATGCTTCGTCTGTTATTGTGTTCAATGGATTGAATTTCTCTCTGAATGGCATGAACAAGTACAGTTCCACTTAGGTGTAATGAATCTTGACTTGGCTCTGCTGAATGAAAAACCTACTGCCATTACTGATAAGAGCAGTGAGGATGAGAAGTCTTTTCATAAATCATGGGAACGCTCTAGCAGATTAAGCCTTATGTTCATGCGAATGACTGTTGGTAACAACATTAAGAGTATTATTCCACAAACAGAAAGTGCTAGGGAATACCTAAAGTTTGTGGAAGAACGTTTTCGTTCTGCTGATAAGTCTCTCGCTGGTACACTAATGGCTGAACTCACGACCATGAAGTTTGATGGGTCGCGTAGAATGCAAAATCATATCATCAAGATGACTAATGTTGTAGCAAAACTTAGGACCTTGGGGATGAAAGTGAATGACACCTTCTTGGTTCAGTTCATTCTGAACTTATTGCCTCTTGAGTATGGACCATTCCAAATTAACTATAGCACATTAAGGATAAGTGGGATATTAGTGAATTGTCCAGTATGCTTACTCAAGAAGAGTCAAGACTTAAGAAACAAGGAGGTCATTCCATTAACCTCAGAGGTCAAGGAGCTGGTAAAGGACTTAAAGTGAAGGCCAACAAGTTTAAGAAAAAGAAAGCACCTGCTAAAGTTACACAGGATGCTTATAAGGAACTCAAGGCCGATGTGTGTTGTTTCTGTAAAAAGAAAGGACACTATCAGAAAGATTGCCTAAAACGTAAAGCTTGGTTTGAAAAGAAAGGTACATTTAATGTTTTTGTATGTTTCGAATTAAATTTAGTAGAAGTTCCTAATAATACTTGGTGGCTTGATTCTGGTGCAACTACTCATGTATCCACTATGTTGCGGGGATTCACTACGATCCAAACTACAAATCTAAATAAGGATTTCGTGTTCATGGGAAATTGCATGAAGGCTCAAATTAAAGGCATAGGGACTTATCGATTGATCTTGGAGACTGGATATCACCTTGACCTATTACAAACTTTTTATGTTCCTTCAGTTTCTAGGAATTTGATTTCCCTTTCAAGACTTGATGTTTCTGGATTTGATTTTAAGTTTGGACATGGATGTTTCAATTTATATAAGAATGCTATTTTTTATGATTCTGGTGTTCTTATTGATGGTTTATATAGATTGAAACTCGATAATAATTTTTCTGAATCCCTGCTTACTATTCATCAAAATATTGGAATTAAATGTAGTTCACTAAATGAATGTTCTACTTATTTGTCGCATAAACGTTTGGGTTATGTATCCAAAGAACGATTAAAAAGATTAGTAAAGAATGAAATTCTTTCGAATTTGGATTTTGCTGATCTTGATATATGTTTGGATTGCATTAAAGGAAATCAAACCAAACATACCAAGAAAAGTGTCACAAGGAGCACTCAGCTTCTTGAAATTATACACACTGATATTTGCGGACACTTTGATGGTCCATCTTTTGGTGGAGAAAGATATTTTATCACATTTATCGATGATTTTTCACGCTATGGATTTAGCTATTTGTTGAAAGAAAAATCTCAAGCAGCGGACGCTCTCAAAGTGTACGTTAATGAGGTTGAAAGACAATTAGATAGAAAAGTGAAAATCATTAGGTCAGATAGAGGTGGTGAATATTATGGAAAGTATAACGAATCAGGATAATGTCCAGGTCCATTTGCAAAATTCCTAAAAGAACATGGCATAAGTGCACAGTATACTATGCCAGGAACACCTCAACAAAATGGTGTTGCAAAAAGGCGTAATCGAACACTTATGGATATGGTTAAGAGTATGATGAGTAATTCCTCATTACCCAAATCATTGTGGATGTATGCTCTTAAAACCGTTGTATATTTATTAAACAGGATTCCTAGTAAGGCAGTTTCAAAGAACCATTTTGAACTGTGGACGGGAAGGAAGCCTAGTTTAAGACACCTGCATGTTTGGGGTTGTCAAGCAGAAGCTAGAGTTTATAATCCACATGAAAAGAAATTAGATTCTTGAACGGTACGTAGTTACTTTATTGGTTATCCAGAGAAATCTAAAGGGTATAGGTTTTACTATCCAAATCATAGTTCGAGAATTGTTGAAACCGGTAATGCAAAATTCATTGAGAATGGTGAAGTTAGTGTGTTGAACGACAAAGTCTGGAAAATAATGAGGTAAGGGTAAATATTTCATTGCCCATAAATGTACCTACTTCCACACCAATAATAAATGTTGTTCCTCTTGTTGAAGAACACTTTAACAATGTTGAACAATATTTGGGTGAAACACTTCAAGAAGGAACTAACTCACAAATATCTGATTCAAATGAACCACAAACAGTGCCATTAAGAAAATCTCAAAGAGAAAGACAATTGGCAATTTTTGATGATTATGTGATTTATTTGCAAGAGTCAGATTTTAACATTGGAATTAATAAAGATTCAGTTTCATTTTCACAGGCCATAGAAAGCACTGAGTCTGATAAATAGATTAATGCCATGAATGAAGAGTTAAAATCCATGGAACACAACAAAGTCTGGGATCTTGTGCAATTACCAGAAAGTTCTAAAAGAATCGGATGTAGATGGGTCTTCAAGACCAAACGCGATTCTAATGGTAATATTGAACGATATAAAGCCAGACTTGTTGCTAAGAGATACACTAAAAAATGAGGCATTGATTATAACTCATTAAGAATTGTTTTGGCTTTGGTAGCTCATTATGATTTAGAGTTACATCAAATGGATGTGAAAACTGTCTTTCTTAATGGAGACCTCGAGGAGGATGTTTATATGGACCAACCAGAGGGTTTGGAAATTGAAGGAAAAGATCAGATTGTGTGTAAACTAAAGAAGTCAATATATGGACTCAAACAAGCCTCACGATAATGGTATATAAAGTTTAATGATACCATAACATCTTTTGGATTTAAGAAAATTACCGTTGATCAGTACGTAATGTCATCCTGTATGTTGATGACATTTTACTTGCTGCTAATGATTTAGGCATATTGCGTGAGACGAAAGACTTTGTCTCTATGAACTTTGAAATGAAAGATATGGGTGAGGCATCCTATGTGATAGGGATAGAAATATTCCATGATAGATCACAAGGATTATTGGGACTGTCTCAAAAAGGTTATATCGAAAGAGTTCTAGAGAGATTTAACATGAATAATTGTTCAGCAGGAATAGTTCCTATTAAAAAAGGGGACAAATTTAATCTCATGCAATGCCCAAAGAATGACGTAGAACGAAAAAAAATGGAAACAATTCCTTACTCTTCTATTGTTGAAAGTTTGATGTATGTTCAAACTTGCACAAGACCGGATATTAGTTTTGCGGTCGAAATGCTAAAAAGATATCAAAGTAACCCTGGAATTGATCACTGGAAAGCTGCAAAAAAAGTCTTTAGGTACCTGAAAGGAACAAAGGATTACATGCTCATGTATAGGAGATCCAATCACTTAGAAGTTACTGGATACTCGGATTTAGATTTTGCTGGATGCGTTGACACTAGAAAGTCCACATTTGGTTACTTGTTCCTATTAGTTGAAGGAGCAATATCGTGGAAGAGTGCTAAGCAATCTGTCATTGCTACATCCACAATAAAAGCAGAATTTATGGCATGTTATGAAGCCACAATTCATGCATTATGGCTGCGAAACTTCATTTCAGGACTTGGGGTTGTCGACACCATTACCAAGCCGCTGAAAATTTATTGTGATAATACTGCAGTAGTATTCTTCTCCAAGAACGATAAGTATTCCAAAGGTGCCAAACATATGGAATTAAAGTACTTTACCGTCAAGAAAGAAGTTCAGAAACAAAGAGTGTTACTTGAGAATATAAGAACTGATCTCATGATTGCAGATCCGTTAACAAAAGGCTTACAACTAAAGACATTTAAAGAACATGTTCAAAGAATGGGTCTTGGTTGTTCTTATGATTGATGCATTTATAATGTTTTTACACTCTGAGCTCAAATTATGTGTTTCTGATATACATTAATAAATTTCTTGTTTCTCATAATGGTGTACACATTATTGTTTTGAGTTATTACAAGATAAGTCTCTATGAGACATTATTGTGGACCATAATGTTATATGTTTTATAGCTTATGAACCTAGTATGATAAGTTGCTAATGTAGGAGTATATGGAAGGAAGTATGTAGCTTAAAATTTATGTACAACCGCCATAACTCGCATTAGTAGTTTGTTATATTGTGGTGTGTATGATGGACATTATAGAAGAGATTTATTACATGTGCCACTAATGTTTATAAAATATTAATGTTATATGGTCATTGGGGCAAATGGGAGAATGTAAGAATTATTATTAATTCTTATTAATTATTTCTTACTTATGGCCCAAATTTACTTGTAATCCAAGAAATACCATAAATAATATTTAATAAGAAATAGATCTCATCTGTACATTGGTTACTTGATGGACATACCAAATTAAGTCATAACCTCTATAAATTGGTCCTCCCTCCATCCATTAGGGTTACCACAATTCTCTCCATTAATTCCATCAATGACAGTTGTGGTAACATAAAGTTAGGGCAAGGAGGTAGAAACTAATTTACGACTAACACTTCCGCTTCTCTCTGTGATAATGTCTTCCGCATCAGGTATGCGCTCCTAACAATCTCTATGTAAGGTTATCGAGTTCATGATCCTGATATTATGTATTAAAGTATTTAACATTACAGATGATTCATCCAAGACCCAAACCCAACACTTCACCTTAGACTCAAGCTCGACTCTCGACCCCGAAACTTGACTCTGACATCTACCCTGACACATGACCCCAACATTTGACCCAAAATTCAACCTCAAATCCTAATTCGAGATCCGACACCTAAACTCAGATCCGACCTCAACTCAACCTAGGACTCAGGATATGGGTCTCGGATTGGGGTCAGGAGTTGGGTCCCAAATCAAATATCGGCAATCAGTACCCGAAACTTGAGTTGTGGTAGAAAATTAAGGTGTGCAGTTGATCAAAAAGAGTTTTGGAAAATATTTTTTTTACTTTTTGGAGGTACGCCATTTTCTTAAATTTGAGGAAAATAAGTTGATTTTAAAAACATTTTCCAAAACACTTAAACCAACAATTCTAGAAAATATTTTCCTTCGTATTTTTTTTTAAATTACATTTTATTACATTTTACTAGTAAATGCTTATATATGTGACTATTTTTTTAATTTTTTTTAAAAATTTTTGTAGGATTTTGCTGGATAAAATAATATTGATGGCCTAAGCAATATAGCTGGATCTTCAAGAGCAAGCGGAATGCTAAGAAAAAATAGTTATTAGTTACATGTTGAGTGATTTGAAAGTTCAATTAGACATTTGTTATATGTTGCACCTTTTCCACATGTTGCTTCTCAATCTAGTGTAAGATGTACCAATGCACTAGTTGAAACACCTTTTAAAAGGCCTAGGAGAATTGGGGTACATTTATTTGTTGCTGAAAATGAGTTTACAATATACAATGTAAGTGCTGAAATTTGAGGTAAATTTTTTGAGTTTTCCCCCAACAATTCTGTCTTGATAGCTAAACATTATAGACTAAAGTCACATCCATAAAACCAATAATTCTAGGATTAAAAAAAAAGCAATCCTAGAATACTCACACAAAAAGTATTTTCAATGTGGTTTGTAAGGGAAATGGTACTAACTTGGATCGCAACTAGGGGTGTCAAATGGGTGGATTGGGTTGAAATTGAAGATATTAAAATGGGTTGAGATAGAAATCGGGTTGGGTCTTGACCCTCCCAAGCTTACTTTGGGCTCAAATGCGTTGGGTTCAAATGGGCTAAAAAACGGGTTGGGTCTTAACCCGACCAATTTGATTCGATTAATCTCAATAATTTTAACATAGTGATATTTAACTTTTATAATCACAATTCGAATTTCCACTCAAGATTTTTTTTTTTAAAAAAAGTAACAAATTGATAAATAAATCCTAAAGATGTGAAATAGATAATAATTCATACTTTTAATATAGGAACATATCTTAGTAAAAAATTTTAAAACGGGTTCAAATTGGAGATTGAATTGGGCTCAATTGAAGATTCTCTTAAAATGGGTTAGACTTGAATGAGTTGGGATTGAACCCAATTCAAATTATCTTGAGCCCAACCCTTAAAATTCTGAGCGGATTGCCTATGTTTGGGTTCATTTTTGACACCCCTAATCGCAACTATAACAACAACAATAAATTCAGTGCAACTCCACCAAGTAGATTTGAGAAAGATTAAGTGTATAAATACCTTACTCTTATCTTAAAGGTAAAATAATTATTTTCGATAAACCCTCGAAATCATGACTCATGTATAAATTTGGTTAGTTTGAATTCACTTTCCTAACTACAAAAAATAGGTAGAAGATATCAGTACCATAAAAAGCAGAATACTCTCACAAAAAGTAGAACTCAGTATTGTATAATATAGATATCCTCTTTCTAAGAAAGTAAATATTATCCAAAGTTGCACGTTCGTATAAGGGCATATTCAATTTCAATTGGCATCTTTAAATAACTTTTTCTTTCTCTTGGCACAAAGTAAAAGGAAATTAGCACTGCACAAACTTTGTTACTATTGGTAAAGGGATAAAAAGAGAGCAGTCTGACCAAATGTATGAGCTAATATATATATATATATACTTTTTTTTTTCTCTTTTTCTCCTTTAGAAAGTTAAGTGCCCCATTGACATTTTGAATGCAAAAGATTTGGAAATATGAACTTACTATGAAATTTGAGTGAATTAAAAAGGAGAGTGTATCATATAAATTGGAATAAATCAAATATGATTTTATTGAGAAATTGTGGATGTTATAATTTTTGTACTAATTATTGATTGAGCCACTTAAACGAGACTTTCAGTGACGACCGATTTTCTATATTAATAGTTGTTACGTCTGGTTTTAAAATATTATACAGATCTTTTCTCCCTACTTATTCATAATGGGTTTTTTTTGTATGAAAAATTTCTAATGAGAGACACGACTATTTGACACAACGTTTCGCTTGATTTTCAAAGAAATTGATTGTTCTTAGCTCCTTGCTTTTCTTTCTCCTTTAGGATATAGGATCCTCTTTGTTCTTTCTCTCACTAATGGCCTCAATCATTTTTTAGTAATAATAGTTCGTACGAGGAACTATTTTTTTTATCATTTGCTTTTACTTTTCACTTTTATTTAATTTCTTCGTCTTCTTTTTTTCTCTAAATAAAACAAAGCAAAACGTATGACAAAGAAAATTGATTGTACGACTGTAAGGAGCACCACACATACTCTTAATTAATTGTGTAATATACAAATCAGTTCACCTCCATGATAATTTAGCTACTTCAATACTTATTTTTCCATATTTATTGTCAAAAATTAAATCACAAGCTTCTAATAAAAAAAATTCTACAGTATAAGATTAGTATATGTCTATATTAGATGCGTACCCACAAATGTTTTTTTTTTCTTTTTAAAAAGACTGATAAAAAAGAACTTTCAATTGATGTTTTTTAATACATTTTCTACATTACAGAAAAGGCTCACTTTTCAAAGAAGAAACCGAATGTAAAGTGAGATTGAAAAATTATTATTATTATTATTATTATTATTATAAAAAGAAACTCAATTTACACACATTTGACCTTTGCGTTGTTATTCTCCTAGGACAAAGTACAAGTAATTTTAAAAATTATATTGAGGTATACCATTTGATTTGGTAATAAGAAATAATAATTTCAAAATAAAATAATAACATTATTTTACTTCACACTTTGATCAAAATTTTAATTTTGAGATAGAAAATTTCGGAAAAATTTATATTATAATTGTGATATATTTTTATATTAGATTGAATGTGAGATAATATTTCTCATGATTACTAAACCCCAAAATAAAATATTTAAATAAAAAAATATTCTTTTCCATGAATCTTTTCCAAAGTCTTTTTAAAAAGTAAAAGGCTAGAATTGAAAATAAAAATATAACTCAATTTATAAATTAGAACAATTATATAGTGAAGATCCATTCAAAGGATGGAATAAACATAAAACAACTGTAAAAATAGAATTAATAGATGAAAATAGTATAATAACCCAGAAACCCCTAAAATATAATTTTGATGACTTGAAAGAATTTAATTTTAGTGCACAATTAATCCATTAAATAATTACACCATGATTTAAACCTCGTAATATAATTCAATTGTTATAACTTTAATCCTTATTTCTGTTAGTACTAGTACTAAATTTAACATGTGACCGACCTAGCCAGCCCAATCCAGTACTTTGATATCCAAAAATAGGATAGTATTTCTTTTCTGTTTGCTTTTGGGATGGTAAATTCACATAAAATAATCGGATTATGGTGTAGTAGTACTTCATTTTTAATCATATATTTTAGATTCGAGCTCTTGTTATAAAGAGAATTATGTTGAAAGCGTCATTCCTGAATAGACTTTTCATGTGCGCTATCCAATTTTAATCGAGGCTTCAATACAGACTCTAAACACCATATGAGAAAAAAAAATTCACAGAAAATAAATAAACAAATCACTTTTAATATACTCCTCTGTTGGTCAGCACAAATATCAGGAGTAGCATGTGAGGTGGGACAATACAAAATGTGCTCAAGGAATTATAAGTCTGAGAGTACTATATATATGGTGTCGGATTTGGCATATTGGTGACATCAATTCTAGTAATATATATAGTAATAATAATAACATTCATCGTCTAGTGATTGCACAAATAAACTAACAAACCAATCCACTTCACCATCATATTAGTTCAACTCAATCATTATTAATCCATGTTGAAACTAAAATTTCAAACTTTATAGGTTCTCAATGTCATAATAACGATTTTAAGTGGTAATATATAACTAAGTTTTAGATTTAATATTTATATGTATTTAATGAATTTATTAACATAAATACATTCTTTGTTGAAGTGTGTGATCATTTTATTTAAAAGCTTAAATGCTTAAAAAAAGCATACTTTATTATTTAATTATATTTCAATATGTCTACTCATATGCGGGCTTAATTTTTTTTCATAAGCTTTTAGATGAGATGAGTAGTCACACACTTCAATGTTGTATCAGAGCAAATAAAAGTTCTGAGATCAAATCTCACTGTCACTCATATAAAAAAAGATAAGTCACGTGCCTGACCCATAAAAAGAATCGTCCCCGCACATGCAGAGCATACTGAAAATATAATTAAATAATAAAAATGTATTCTCTCTAACAAATTAAGTTTTTAGATGAGATAGTCACACACTTCAACACTATTTAAATAAAATTTACCAAGTCACTAAGGGCATCTCCAACCCTAATCTCTATTTTACTCTCCAAATATAAAATTCTCTATTTTTTCAGACAATCAACTCCAATCCAATTCTCTATTTTACTCTCTAAAAAAAAATCTTTTTCTCTCTCCTCAATATTATATTATTATTTCTATTTCATTCTTATTTTCTTATTTCATGATACACATAATTTATTTCTTTTTTTTTCTTTCAAAAATCACTATATAATTTTCATGTAATATAAAAATTTATTTTTTCAAATTCTTTACTTAATATAAAATTATATTTTTCCTACATTTATAAATAGCACAAATTGCAAGTTAATATTATATAATATACAAATTAATGGACAATTCAAATAAAAGTGAAATTATTAATGAAGATTATTACATTCAAGATTATTACATTGCTCCCATAAATGCTCTATTAATGCATTACGCAGTTTAAAATGAGCATTTTTATCCTTAATTATTTTATGTCTAGCTAAAGATTGTTCAAATAGGAGATTTTCATGCAACAAGAACACAATAAGCACAACCGCAATCACAACCACACTAATTCTGTGGATCATACACTAATTTTTTTTTTAATATTGTTAAATCTGAAAAATGACCTACCGGATTACTAAATTATCGTTGTGATAAAATTATTATGTTATATATTGTTATCTTGTATTTACATTATTATGTCATGTATTGTATTTTTAAATTAAAATTTTCATCTTATCGTTTTAATTTTGTGCATTCTTCATAGTGAAAATTAATAATGATATCAAGCTATAGTAAAGTGACGAAAATTAAAAAAAATTGAAACATTATTAATTCGGGATGAAAGTAGTATACATTAAATAATATATTTTTTAAAATGTTATATTACATTTAATATGAATTACTAATATTAGAGATATAATTAATGGTCTTATATGAAAAATAATATGTTAACTACAAAATAATAGAAATAATAATAAAATAATAAAAAAGTGAAATAGAGAGGTGGAGAACTACTATTCACCTTTCTATAAATGGAGAATAGAGAGTCATTTAGAGGGTGGTTAGAGAGCACATTCTCTATTTTACTCTCCAAATATAGAGAATAGAGAGTAAAATAGAGTGGGTTGGAGATTGTCTAACTTCACACTCCTGCAGGTACATCATGTACGGAGCCAACATATTCTTAGGGGGTTTATCCGAACCTCCTTCGGCAGAAAATATTATTACTTATATATGATTAAAATTATTTTTTAGGTATATGTATAACAAATGTAGAACCCCTTTCCACTAGTTTGTGTGTTTACTTCTCAAATTTTGGACCCCTTTTTAAAAATTCTGACTCCATCATTGAGGTACATTTCGAATCGATCAAATTAATTTTTAAAACTAGGTACGTACAAAAAAATATATGGTCCCTGAATTTTAATGATTTATGGTCCATGTTGTTTCGTCCTAACTCCTAACCTTACTTTGGCCATGTGAAAATTACGTAAATTTCTCCACCTGTAATGATGAAGTCAATTATCACTTTCAACTCGATTCTCATAGGAAAACAATTGAAGTAAGTTTTAATTATATATATAAAATTAAATGTACTTTGCTTTTCCTGTTTACTGAAAATTATTACAGTGTTTATACAAAGCATATCATAATTAGTAAGAAATGGAACTTTAAAACGTATTGAAGAAACTCAAATATATAACTGTTGAAATTGTAAATTAACTTATATACACCATGAATATATAATTAAAGAATTTTTTATACTATGGTATCACCCAAAGATATATATGATCAAGTGGTGCACTGGTGGGAGTGCTTCACTCTTAACCAGAGGTCTCAGGTTCGAGCCTTGAGTATGGGGAAAATTCTGTTGGGAGCGTCACCCTCAAATGGGCCCTGCAGTGCGCGATCTGAATTTAGTCGGATCTCCAATGTGGGCTCTGGACACCGAGTGAAAAACCAAAAAAAAGAAGATGTTTACGTGTTAGCCTCCTTAAATTCTTGTTGAAATTCAACCTTAGGCGAAAATTAAGTATGCACAGAGTAAATTTAAGTTGGAGGTTAAAGGGTGTATTTGGTATGATTAATTTTTTTTCCCGAAAAATATATAAGTGTTTTTTTGTTTATCTTTCCGTGGTTGGTTAATAAGGATAAAATGTTATCTAAAAAATATTTATGTATAATTTAGGCAAATACTATGACACCAAAACCCGATCCCCACCCCTTTAACATGGAGCTGAACCACTTCCTGACTTGAGACCCAACTTGATCCTGACTTGAGAATTTAACTACCCCAACACTGATCCAAAACACGACCTTAAATCTAACATCGACTAGGGATCCAACTTTGATAGCGATTCAGATTAGGGTGGGGAGTCAAGTTATAGGGTCGAGAGTTGGGTCGGGGCAACTTAATATTGGATCGAATTCCAGATTAGGGTCAAAGTCAAGAGTCAAGTCCCGGGTCAAGGTCAGGAGTGGGGGTCAGGTTTGGGTTCCTAAATTAGGGCTGGGGTCAAGGTTTGACAAGGTAGGTATCAAGAGTTGGGTCACGGGTCAAGTTTGAGTTTGGGGTTAGGGTTAAGTTTCAAGTTTGGGTTGGGTCAAGTTAGGGCTAGGTCTAAAGTTGAGTCAAGGTAGAGAGTCGAGTCATAAGTCAGGTTTGTATTTTGGGTCTTAGCCTTGTTTTTCTCTATTAATCTACAATTTCAATGTGGATTATCGTTTAGCTTCAGATTTTGATAAAAGAAAATTAGGATTATATAAACTTCTAAGGTTGTGTAAGAATTTGAAGGTTTATCGTGAGATGGAAAAGTGAAAGAAAAAATGAGAAGAAGAAATCCAAAAAACGATTTATTTTACATTTAATTAGTCATCTGAATAAATTGTTATAGATGATATGTGAATCGAGTTTTATGGGTTTTAAGTTCCCACGATAGCAAATTCATTACACAAATATTTAGCCAATCAACAATAGGATGTATTTTAATATAAAAAGTGTGATAGATTAGATATGTAAAAAGAACACTACGTAATAAGACATAGAAACTCATAAAAAAAATATGATAGTTTAGATGTGTTTTAATCTATTCATTCTTAATTATACGAAAAAATGATAACTAACATGCTATCACATATTAAAATAGAATTCACTAGTAATATAAATTATTTACACTATTAGTTTATGTAAAATCTAATAATTTCTTTTGGTTATTGATCTCGAATAGTAAGTTTTTCGAAACAAGATAATTAAGTAAACATTACACTTTTGACTATTAAGTGTTACTCTATTAAGTATTACTCTCTCATTTATATTAAGTGAACCATTGAGATTTTTTAATAGTTCAAAATAAGTAAACTATTCAAAGTTATAGAAATTTTATTGAGATTTCCCCTTGTATATATCCTTCATTTAATGAGATTTTTAACTTATTTATATTTTCTAGGAACTAATTTAAAAATAATCGAAAAAATAATAGTAGAAAGTAATTTTTAATTTATATTCTGAAATGTATTTATTTTTATAAAAAATATATCATATTCCACCAATCTACTTAATATGGACTATAATCTTAGCCTAACTTATCCCATCATAACTAATTTTATCATAACTTGAATTTAAACCAAACGGCTCCTTAGTCAACACAAAATTGCTATTCTTCTTACTATATTCAGTGGTAGGAGAATACATAAGTTCAACATTCTAATTTCAGACGAGTCAAAGTATAATCTTGATGGATTTGGAATATCAATCATTATTAGGATTCTAATAATAATATGATTTCTATAATCCTAAGGTTGTTTGATTTGAATATGAGTTATGATGAGATAAGTTATGTTGGGATTAGTTATGATGGAATAAATTGTGTTGATATTATTTCTTATTGAGTGTTTGGTTTGTTGTATTTATAATAATATCTATTGATAAATTTTAAGAACAAGTTGCTTGTTTACAAAATTACCCTTCACTTTTTTTTTTAATATTTTCTTTGCAAGCTTTAGTTATTCATCTTTTAAAATAAAACTTTTATTTTATTTAACTTAAATATTTTTGTTTATGTATTCCCATGATAAGTACCATGTGTATTTAAAAATATTTTTTTTTTTCTTATTTAGCTTAAAAATAGAACTTCCCTCTTAAGTTTGTTAAGGAGAAGAAAATTTATGAGAAATCAAAATAAAATAAACATAAGAATTAGTCAAACAAATTCATAAATAAAAATTATATTTATATAGTGTAATTTATTAATAGAAAAATATGAATAATTATCATAAAAATAAGGAATAGTAATATTATTATACATGGTATTAAAAATAATATAAATATACATAAATGTGAAAAATGATGTATAAAAAGGATTTAAAGGGATATATTTGTCATTTCTCTATTTTATTCCCGGATTAAAAGGGTATATTTGTCATTTACCTATTTTATTTCGGGATAAGTTATCCCGGGATTGCTATACCACTCAATGTGAAGGATAGCTTATCCCAATACTAATTCATAATCCTGGAATAAATTATTCCAAGCTTTGCAACCAAACAAAGAAATAAAGGGTACTTAAAATTTATCTTGAAATTAACTCCCATTATCTATTACACCAAACAACCCCTTAGTAATATGTGATTTCATACACTTGAACTTGAATATTGATTAATGTCAAGCCCAAGGAGGAAGATACTTTTTTTTTTTTAAAAAAAATAAAATAATATAACTAATTTTGTTACATGAGAAAAAAGAAAAAGGGGAAGGAGGATAATGAGAACTAATAATGGTGTCAGAATTTTCATCAAAGTGTTCAAAAATTGAAATAGTAAACATACGAACTAGTTGAGGGGGTTCAACACCTATTACATAAATATAAAAAGTAATTTTAACCATTTATAAATAATATAATTTTCCGCTGAATGAGATTTAGAGGACATTCCACCCCTGATGAGAACTAAACTACGTCCTATAGCGCACTTAAGGATGGCAACGGAGCGGAACAAATGTGAGGTGGGGAGGATTTAAGACTATGCGAGGCAGGTTGAAGTGGTTTTTTTAAACTAATGCATGGCGGGTCGGGTTGCGGGTCTATGTGATTTTATGCAGATCAAACTTAATTTTAACTTTTTATATGTTATAAGAGTGATAGACCATTATCTATTAAGATAGTTTCTTTAAAATTACTAAACTATACATGATAGTAAGTGAAAATGGTTCAATCAAAACTAATACAATTTCTTACGTGCTTCTCAATTGACTTTTAAAAAATAGTACTATCTATTAAATTAACAACTTAATGAAAAAATAAATTTATTTTTAGTATCAAACTTAACTAGAAAAGAAAAATAATTAAAAAATTTATGCGAGACATGTTAAAACTGAAAAAAATATATTATATAAAACAAATTAATTTTTTTATAGATTAAGCTCAACCCGCACCACACCGTCAAATTGCCATCTCTAAGCGCACTAAATATGTTGGCAGATGCAGAGCTAGGTGGAGATTCATGGATTCGGTCGAACTCAGTAGCTTTTTAGTAGACCCTATATTTATACTAGAAAATTAATTAAATATATGTTTATATTAACTTGTAAACCTCTAACAAAAATTGATTAATGGTTAAGTGAACCTCAAACTCTTAATTCTCCTGCTGGTAAAGATTACAATCAAATGTTAGAATATCCATCGCATTTTTTTAGGCAGCAGCATAGATACGTGTTTTTGAAAAGTTAGTCCAGTTGAGTCCACGTTCTGCTCTGCACAGCACAGCCTTAAAGCAAAAGCTCACAGTTAAAACAAATTGTCAAATGCTCTTCTTTATTAACTAGTATAGTATTTTATTACAAATATATATATTTGAAGTTGTGGCACAAAAAAGGGGGAAAAAAAAAAGAGTTATGAGCAAAACTAGATAGAGTAGTCCTATCTGGTAAAGTAAAATGGGAGACCTCTTTTGGCTTCTTTCACCTATTCCACAAAAGGCAATTAACACTATTATCACTAAAACACTCAGTTATAGTACTCTCTATCTTCCCCCTTTTTTTTTATCGATATTTATATTAGAGTTCGATTAATTTAAATTTTTATTGAACAGCCTCCCATTGAGAGGTAGCGCTTATTCTCACACCAAACATATCATTACTTTCTTTTTCTTTTTTTAAAAAAAACATATATTACGTACTTCCTGATGCATGAATGTATTTGATTGAATAAAAAGTTTTAAGAAAAAGATATTGTGTTTAAATAATCCTCAAAACTTTTTGTGGCTATAAATTTCTTTTACAAAAGGTAAAAAATATCCTAAAATTATATGATGTTAGATAAAAATGCCTTTCGTTAATAATTCGGTTCAAAATATCCCTATAGTCAATATCCTAATTCGAAAATGCTCTTGTCGTTAATATTTTAATCCAAAAATATTCATTTTCTAATAAACATATAGCAATATTTTTTATAAACACATTATTTTCCTAATATAACCTGAATAACATAGGACACGTAAAAGTTAGTGTGAATCAACAAAGACCACCTTAAAAGACTAAGAGTGTGTTTAGATTGATTTAAAAGTTGGTCAAACCTATTTTTAAGTTAGTTATTGACTTCTAGAAGTGTTTGACAAAAATAAAAATAACTTAAAATAAGTAAAAAAAAATGCCTTAAAATAAATTAGAAAGTGTTTGGCAAGGATAAAAAGATGAAATGGTTTGATGGACCCTTGTACTTGTATGTGTTTGTATTCTAGACTCTTCTACTTAAACTTTTACCAACTGAACCCATAAACTTATTAAAACTTGATCTTTTAAACCCTTTTTTTACCTGTTATCCTATGTGGCATTTTTGTTCAAAGTGTGTGTGTGATACACATATTTTAAGAGTGTGAGGTCTTCAAAAAAGGATTGAAAATGTCAAGTTTTGACCTAACTAAGAGTTATCTTCTTCCCCATTTATTCATTTATCATTGTTGGACCAAAAAAACTTTTTTGGGTCTTTTCTACTTATCTCCAAAAATTTTCTCCCTTTTTTTCATTGTTTCGGGTTTTCTTTCATCTTCTTCAAATGACTCATTATTTCTTGAACAAATTCAATATTTATTACTCTACAAAGAATTTCCACAAGTAACAAATTTCCTTCATTTTTTCAAACAAATAAATGGACTTATCAATCCTATTCTTCAACAAGTATTATGTTTCCTCTGAACTTAACATTGTCGGAGCCATCAACCACGCCAATTTCTGCAAATCTTCAGAACACAAAATCCTTTCTTAAATGAACAAATTATAAAAAGCTAAAAAATTAAAATGATCCAAAATTACAAAAAGGGGAAGAAAAAAAAAAAGAAACGTGGAGGATGAGCAAATGAAGAGAATCCGAGGGTCAAGTAATTTGGACGAGAACTGATCGTTCGTAAGATCTAGGGTTTTGGAATGAGTATCACAGCCATTTGGGGCCATCAATACTTTTTCCAATGAATGTGGCGCAGTAACCTTCTCCATCTTCGAGTTGTAGCTCCACCACCACGTTGTGGTGTACAGTCGAACTTGCTGGTACTGCGTTTTAGTGGTGAAAGCCTTTAGAATGAGAGGAGAAAGAAGAGAAATCTGGAACAAAATTGGAGGAAGAGAAAAAGATTTTTCAAATAAAATTTTGGGGATTTAATTTAATTTTATCATTTTATTTCCTATGTGGCAGTTAAAAATGAGGTGAAATTTGACATGTAGGGGTTGTATACACGCACTATCCACCATGTGAGAAAAAGGTTTAAAATACTAAATTTCAATGGGTTCAGTTGGTAAAGGATTAAGTAGAAGGATCTATAATACAAACTCATACAAATACAAGGGTCCACCGGATTTAAAATGAATTAAAATAAGTTAAAAAGCAAAAATAGATCTCCCCATACTTTTTATTTTATGACTTAAAAGTTATTTCAGTTTGACTTTTTTATTTTTGATTTAAAAACTACTCTTTTTTTTAAGTCAATCCAAACGAGCTCTAAACATTTCTAAGTGACCATGGGTGAAGTAGTATTGTAAAAATAATTATTATTAATTTAATTAAAATAAATAAGTAAAAAAATATATTTTCATTTGTAAGATTGCTTCATCCTCAATTAGAGGTCTCAAATTTCAATCTTCAATATGAAAAAATCCTGTCGAGAGTGTTACCCTTGAATGAATCCTATCGTGCGCGATCTTAAAATTTCAATCTTCAGTATGAAAAAATCCCATCCAGAGCGTTACCTCTGAATGAACCCAATCGTGTGAGATCTAAAAATTTCAATCTTCAATATGGATGAATCACATCCAGAGAGTTACCCCTGAATGAACCCTATCGCGCGCGATCTAAAAATTTCAAACTTCAATATGAAAAAATCCCGTCCAGAGCGTTACCCTTGAATGAATCCTTTCGCATGCAATCTAAACATTTCAATCTCTAGTATGGAAAAATCCTGTTCAGAGCGTTATCCCTGAATGAACCCTATCGTGCACGATCTAAAAATTTCAATCTTCAGTATGGAAAAATCCCGTCCAGAGCGTTACCCCTAAATGAACGCTATCGTGCGTGATCTAAAAATTTCAATCTTCAATATGAAAAAATCCTGTCCAGAACGTTATCCTTGAATGAACCCTATAGTACGTGATCTAAAAATTTCAATCTTCAGTATGGAAAAATCTTGTCAGAAGCGTCACGTCACCCCTGAATGAAACCTATCGCGCGCGATCTAAAAATTTCAATCTTTAGTGTGGAAAAAATCTCGTCCAGAACGTCACCCCTGAATGAACCGCACATGATCTAAAAATTTCAATCTTTAGTATGGAAAAATTCTATCTAGAGCGTTATCCCTAAATAAATCCTATCGTGCGCGATCTAAATTTAACCAAAACTTCAAAGTAGATTCTAAACACCGAACGAAAAACAAAAAAAACCCAGATAAAATGAAATTGAGGGAGTAGTATTTACAACTAGCAATAGCAATTTTGGGTTCCATTTCTATAGTTTATCCCTCCCTTGTAATAACTTTTCAGTTTCCTTTCTCCCTACTATCCAGTGTACTTTTTCTCTTTGGCAATATACCACTCTGTTTTGCCGGTGCGCCCCCCCTTTTTCACTCTCCTATTTTACAAACACACAACAAATCTCCGAGCTGTCAAAGATTCCATCTTTAATTGCCCCTGTTTCTTCTTCTTCATCCCCATTTGTTCCTTTTTCATTCCCCTCAAACCTAAAATTCTACTGCTCACAACCCCACTTCATTTTTTTTTCATTTGTTTATTAACCAACAATCATTCTCCATCTCTCTTTCTTTAATTGCTTAGAAATTAATAATGGGATGCACCAGCTCCAAGATTGATGATTTGCCAGCGGTTGCTCTCTGCCGTGAACGTTGCTCATTCTTGGATGAAGCTATTCACTACCGTTATGCTCTTGCTGAAGCACATCTTGCTTATCTTCACTCACTTAAAACTGTTGGACTCTCTGTTCATCATTTTTTTAAAGAAAATGTTGAAACTTCTCATTCCCCTGTTTTTATTAAAAGTGACCCACCACCCCCTGAACCTCCCAAGAAACTGATTCCTCCTTCTGCTCCTGCTCCTGCGCCTGTTGATTCTCATTCTAGTTCTGGTTCACATATTCATTTTCATTCTGATTCTGATTCTGATGAAGGGTCTGGGACTGATTCTTTACATCATCATCACTTAGATGGTAGTTCCGTTCCGTTTCATCAGTACGGTCAGTTTAGTTATGGGGATCATGAAATGCTTGGTTTTGGTGGTTCTTACCCAGTTGGGGGAAATGGGGGTGGGTTTATGCATATGAATTTCATGAGGAACCAAACGACGCCGTCTGTAACCTATGAACAACGGCCGGTGAGTATGGAGACTGTTCAGATGAGTGAACCCTCTTCTTCTTCTTCTTACTACCCTTATCCTTATGCTACTAACTATCCGGATTATGCCAATTACGGAGGGGGTTTTTATCCCTCATCCACGCCGGCGCCGGTGGTGGCGGTAGCGGGGATGTCATTGGCTCCTTCGAGTTCAAAACCACCTCCGCCTCCGCCGTCTCCTCCGAGGAGTTCGCCTTGGGAATTTTTGAATCTTTTTAAGACGATTGAGAGTTATCCAGTGTACCCACCAAGCAGAGACTCGAGAGAGGTGAGAGAAGAGGAGGGTATACCTGATTTGGAAGATGTAGATTTTGAGCATGAGGTTGTTAAGGTAGTTCATGAGGATCAAAGGTTTGTGGACGAGGCTGCAACTGCAAGTGGAAGTTATTCTAAGGCAGTTGAGGAGAATGAGAAGGCAGCTGACTCAGAGTCCATACACCACCAGTCAAGCTCAAGTTCGTCCATGGAGGATGACCCGATTGAGTACGAGGTACATGTCGTGGATAAGAAAGTGGTTGATGATGAGAATCGGGGAAATGTAGCTGGTTCGAAGGGTCGTAGTTTCAATTGCGATTCTGATGTTGTGAAGGAGATTCAGGTTCAATTTGAGAGAGCTTCTGAATCAGGGAATGAGCTTGCTAAGATGCTTGAAGTTGGAAAACTTCCCCACAACCGTAAGCACGCGACATATCAAGGTATGTGGTTGTGGCCAAGTTTGAATTTTGATGTCTTTTTCCTTTGAAAGATTTTGTCTTTGTGTTTGTGAGCTTTGACAATGAGCTTCCATTGAGTTTTTGTTGGTTAGTGCAAGTACTACAATTGATTTGTTGATATTTAAATTTCCATTTCATGGTCATTCACAGGGATAGTTTCTTCCAAGATGTTGCACGCGATTACCCCTTCCTCGTCTGTACTCACGCTACCTTCTTCTTTAAAGAACGATGTGATTGAGATTGCTGATCATGCCATTTTAGATGTAGAAGGAGATATTAGTTCAAGGCCTAGTAACATTTCTTCCACATTGCAGAAGCTGTACCTCTGGGAGAAGAAACTGTTTGAGGAGGTCAAGGTATTGTTGGATCTACTGATTTACTCTTCTTTTTTTTTTTTCTCCAATTGTCTACCATTTACAAACTTTGAATGAGTCTTTCAATTTTGGACGATGGCAGTCACTAGTCTTGTTTGTCTGCTTGATATGTACGTTAAAATGATCTGAAGAATTCAGATTGTTTCTTTGTAGACTGACTGTGTTTCTTAAATCTGCTTTTTTCACATGTCCAGTAAGTTGTAATGAAAATGGAGTGGTTTGGTGCTTGATAGTTTTAGAACTTTTATAGACAACCATATTTCTCTGTGCTAATGGAGAAATTCTAATGCTGCACATGTGTACTTTTGATCTTGTAATGTTGCTTCACTTATGCCGTGTAGATACGTTGCTTCACTTAAATACATTCATATCAGTTTAATGGATGTATGTCTTGTGAATTACTATTGTGGTTGATCAGCCAGGGGCGGACCCACGGTGAGCGAAAGGGTGTCAAGAGACATCGTTTCGTTGGAAAATTTTACCAAATATATATATATATATATATATATATTAATACTATGTATAAAGATATATCTATAATAAAATGACACTACTCGACAAAAATAATCTAATGGCGTGTTGGTTCACCCATTTTGGTGTTCAAGGTTGGGGGTTTGAACCTCTCCTAAGCACGATAGTTGAATTTTCAACTTTGCTTCTATAAATATTGACACCGCTTACTGAAAATATTGTGGACGTCTTCAGCAATCTTCTTTTATGGCAAGTGTTACTTGCATTTGTCCTAAGAAAGGTGTTACTTACATTTCCCTTTAATTTAAGGGACAAGGGACATATTTACCCCCGAACTTTAATAAATGGTACGTATATGCCCTCCGTTATACTTTCTGTCCGCATAAGCCCCTGCCGTCCAATTATAGGTACACATATACCCCTCTCACTAACGGACCCCTAATTTCTTACATGTGTCTTAATCCTATTGGACGGGTTGTTCAATAGGATTAAGACACGTGTAAGAAATTAGGGGTCCGTTAGTGAGAGGGGTGTATGTGTACCTATAATTGGACGGCAGGGGCTTATGCGGACGGAAAGTATAACGGAGGGCATATACGTACCATTTATTAAAGTTCGGGGGTAAATTCATCCTTTTTCCCTTAATTTAATAGGCGTTGCCTATCTCCCAGTTTGTCATTGAGCTCCATCTTTGACAATCTGATCTGTAACTTTCTGAGTCTTTTTATACTACTTGTTTCTAGGTGTTTTTTTTTCTTGGTAAAAGCGATAGATCATATCTAGGTGTTTAATCTGATTAGAATGTTGGTCTTTTGTCCTCCTTTCTTCTCCCAATGTCGTCATTAGCTGCAATTATTCCCGTGACTTGTATTCTGTTTGACTAGCAAAGCATCAGCTGTGCAATTTGCATGAGAATGATGTATTTCCTTTGCTTGGTTGTTTTGTGATTGCAGTTTTATGAACCATACATTTTCATGATACTCTGTTTGTTCCCCTTGCTGGGTTATTATGTGGTTGCGGTTGTGATTTGCAGGCGGAGGAGAAGATAAGGGTGCTTCATGAAAGGAAAAGTCGAAAGCTGAAGCAGTTGATTGAAAAGGGTGCTGATTCTGATAAGATCGACATGACCAGAAAATTGGTTATAAGTCTCTCCTCAAAGATTAGAATTGCAATTCAGGTAGTTGATAAGGTTTCTGAGAAGATAAACAAATTGAGGGATGAAGAGTTGTGGCCACAACTGAATGAACTTATTCAGGGGTATGTGCATTTCTTTTTGGACCTTATTGGATGGACAACAAATAGCTTTTCGCATTTAGAATTCTTGCTGAGATTTTGAAGTTCTGCCCAGTTTTGCTATTCTTTGGTTTCAGTTATACTTTAGAATACGTTTGAATTTTCCAGGTAAATTTTATTGTTTATTAGGATGTAAGACTACCATTAAATTGAACTGCAGTTTTAGGCTTTATGGAAATTTTTGATATCCACCTTCTGTCAGTGAACTTGTCATGAAACATCATAATGTAATTTTTACAAGCCAGTGATTTGCTGGTCTCCATTTGAAAGTAAGAGCATGTGTGCAAATCCACATACGATTCATGATGGCCATTTATGGTGTCAGTAATAAATTGATTCCATTTCCAGGACAGACAAATACATAAATGCTGCAGCAGTTGATATTTTCTTTTTCTAGTATTAGTCTAATCACTTCCAAGTTTTGTTGCTGAATTTTTGTTCCTTCCCTGGTGAATGGTGATTCATTTATCTATTATTTCCAACTCTTAAGTGTCTCTTGTATGGTTCTTGCATGTAGGTTATGTAGAATGTGGAGATCCATGCTTGAGTGCCATCGCTTCCAATGCGTAGCCATTGGAGAAGCAAAACGGTTAGATACCATTGCATCTCACAAACATTTCAGTGATGCTCATCTTGAAGCTACTCTGCAACTTGAGCATGAGCTTTTGAACTGGACTTTGAGTTTCTCTTGTTGGGTGACTGCACAGAAGGGCTATGTGAGAGCATTGAACAATTGGCTTATGAAGTGTCTTCTATATGTACCGGAAGAAACAGATGATGGAATAGTTCCCTTTTCTCCTGGCAGGATTGGTGCTCCCCCTATTTTTGTCATTTGTAATCATTGGTCACAAGCATTTGAAAGGGTCTCGGAAAAAGAGGTGGTTGATTGTATGCGAGATTTTGCTACAAATGTGCTTCAGCTCTGGGAGCGAGATAAGCTGGAATTACGCCAAAAGATGATGGTGAACAAGGATATGGAGCGACAAGTGAAGAACCTGGATAGGGAAGACCAGAAGATACAAAAGGGGATTCATGCACTAGACAAAAGAATCGTTCTGGTTTCTGGGGAGGAAAATAGTCTTTCATTGAATAGGCATGTTGTTTACCAGAGCGAGACTAGCAAAATTAGTAGCTTTCAGGTTGGTCTACAACGTATATTTGAGGCCATGGAAAGGTTTACTGCTAGCTCTTTGAAGGTATATGAGGAGCTTTTGCAACGTATCGAGGAGGATAGACTTGCTAGAGAGCCTGAGACTGTGTCGTAGCATTGCTTGCCCTTTCCGGGGAGCCGTTTATGCTTATTCTCTAAATTAGAAGTAGAAGTTACAGAGATTCCAGGTTAGGGGACAAAGTGAAATGGAACAGAAGATTTCCTTTATTGCCTCGACGAACTTGCTACCTTTGCTGTAGCATTGTTACTGCTTGATCAGTTTCGTCCTTCTTCACAGAAAAGAGAGATAAACTAAGTTGACAGCGATATTCCTTTTGAGTCATTGCAACTGAAACTTTTTGCAATACTCAGTTCAGATATTTTTGAACCTTCAATTTTAGCCATCAACTCCCAACAATGTTTGAAGATGCAAGCTAAAATTTGTTCTGTCTGGTGGAAATATTCAGATGGTCCTGAAGTCTAGGATCAACAAGCTGGGGTGTCGGAGGTGGGGGAGGGGGATTGACCTGTTCTGGTTGTAAGCATTTGCAAGAGGGAGGTGCGCGATATCAGGACGCTAAGCTGGAATGCTAGGGGATAGAGTTATGTGAATTGTTCTTTAGAGGCCAATGACACTTCATTTTATAAGAGGTGTTCTGCGTCTGTACAGTGAGACAGGCCGTTTAGTGACGCAAGTCATGAAACTGCAGTTGCCTGGCATCAGGCATCAGCTGTATTTTGGTTGTTGAATAAGGACATGTCTTTTTTAGATTCAAGCAATAATATTTATCTAAAATTATAGATATGTAGACAAGGAAATATGGTAAAAATGCTGGGCACGGGCAACAAGCATCTAGTATATGTTTAGAAACACGTCTAATTCTTAAGGAGTTGAGAAGAGAGTCTCCTCTCGTGCCATTGTCGTTGTCTCTCGCTCGCTCGACTTTTCTTTGGCAAATGATATGATTGATAAATTTTTTGGACAAAAGTTATTTTTCATTTTCACTTCTAATTTTAGTTCATGTGAAATTATTTTATATTCATAGAAAAACTACGAACGAAATTTTGGAAAGAAACCGTTCCTTCCAAACAGACGTTTCCCTCCATCAAACACCAAACACCGCATTTGTTCTAAACATGTGTTCTTCGCATCAATTTTGGGCTATAAATAATGATGGAGAATAGGTGAAAATAACCCTAGGTCGCCCCTGCACTTCCCCAAACCACTCTTGATTGATTATGGATAGTTTTCTGCATTTTCCACAACTTACCTCGTCATAAAGGCCCAAACCTTTTTTAACTTCCCCCCGCCTTAGAGGCTAGCACATAACTGAGACTTGTAAAACCTCCCAAAAGTCTCCATTTCACAATATACCTTCAAATCTTGACGTTCTAAACTAACCTCCCTCACGCCAATTTCAATATCATGAGTTCTACTTATCCGAATTCACTTCCGAAAAGCCTTATTTTTTCACGACCTAGAGTATCATGAGTGACATCCATACAAACCCCTCCCAACCATTTATTAACCCAACTTGACCCATTAAGACTAGTTATAGAAATCAATCATGAAAGGAAAACAACCAATTAACAATCTTAATAGTTAAAAGACGGAGTTGCCATAAACTCAACCACTTAACAAAATCATTGCAGAATTAGCTCCCTAAAATCTGAAAGTCATATTACTAAAACTCTAAGTATCTGAAATAAAGGGTATGCAACCCCAAGTCTAGAATCTAAATGACTATATCCGAAAAGATAGACAACTATACAAGGAAGAATACATGGAAGCCGAAAGAAGTAGCTCTCCCTTAGATTCAGATGTCTAGGTTCTCACAACCGAGACTTCGAGGCAGTCACCTGCATATTGATAGTATAATAAGAGCGAGTTATTTTGCTAATGAAATACCTAACCTATATGATATATCGTAGGCACGAGAATCAAAAAGGAAGAATGCCAAAGAAACATTTCAAAGAAGGAAGGAACAAGCTGCATTCACTGAAGCAACGCAAGAAAAGAAAGCCATCATTCAAGGGATTCAGAATCATGGAAACCATAATCCTAGCGTCTGACTAGGATGAAGTAAATCTCGAAGATAGACAATCAATAAAATCAGTCAAGTATCAAGATTACAAGAAGATCTTCAAGAGAAGGAAGATTATCAAGATTATGAGAAGATCTCCAAGAAAAGAAAAGAATCAGTTTGCTCATGCACATATTTGATATGGACATGAATCAATCAACTGAAATCAATGATTCAATCAAGATCCTTGATTTGAAACATCCTTGGGTTATTCCATAAAAGAGCAGTCCCCAACACTATATAAAGTTACTCATACTGTTGTTCTTCTATTGTCTTTCATAAAAGCTTTGTATTTTCGTGAGCATACAATTGAAAAAGAGAAAGAAAAATTTGAGTGTAGGTTATACAAGTAGAGGTTGTGTCAAAGTAGAAGTTCTGATTTGCACATTAGATAGGGTTTTTAGTCGAAATACTTTGTACTACCCAAGTTCTCAACAAGCACTTAAGGAAACCTTTGAAACCCAAAGGGACTGAAAGTAGGCACCACACCGGTGTTCCAAACCAGTATAAAACTCTGTGAGTCTTTTACTTACTACATTTACTATTACTTTATACTGTGTTACATGGATTTGGTGCCCCGGAGCACCCAAAAGTTTTTCTTCAAAAAACTTTATGAGTACCTCCGTATTGAGTTGGGAAACCATCACGTATACTCACACTATTTTTTTCACGCCCATTTCCGCATTACATGATCTTCTTTAGGAATCATGCAAATTCCTCAATTTTTCGTATATATTAGCCCATAGATCTGGCGCCCCGGAGAATCCAAATTTTTTTCTCAACAAACTTTATGAGGACCTCCGTATTGAGTTGGAAAACTATTACGTATACTCACAACATTTTATTCACGCCTATTTTCACATTTACAGACACTTTTTTAGGAATCGCGTAAATTCATTAATTTTTCGTGTGTACATGCCTATCGATCAAGCGCCCCTGAGAAACAAAAATATTTTTCCCAAAAAAATTTATGAGGACCTCTGTATCGAGTTAGGGAACTATCACGTAGGGCTGGGCGTTCGGTTGGTTCGGTTCGGTTTGTAAATTTCGGTTTGGTTTTTCGGTTTTCGATTTGGCCAAATGTGAAACCAAACCAAATTGAAATAAATTCGATTTGGTTCGGTTATTATAATTTCGGTTCGGTTTATTTCAGTTTGGTTTTCGGTTTAACCAAATTTAACTAACAGTGGCCTGTGGGCTTTGGCATACTGACATATGGATAATTTTATTAAATTGAAACAAACAAACACAAACTCCATAGTTTGGCTTCAAAGCACATAGCCACATACTACTATTGCAAAAGTAGTAGAGGCTTAGTGAAGTAGAAGTACTGTTGGTCTGTATTCTGGTCTTTGGATGGGTTGGTCCTCCACCACATCATCAGTCAGCAATTCAGCATTCAGCAAGGCAACACTCCAACTCCTTTTTACCGTGCACAACAGCACAGTAGCATAACACAGCAGCACAGGTACTTCAGGAGCAGAAATGCAGAATACGTCACATATCTATATAAACACAATACAACACACAAGCTCAAACCCAAACCTCTAACTAACAATCCGCCCTTGAAAAAGTAAGCAAGAACCAGCATTACTAATCCCAACAATACGTCTTGAGCACTGGGGAATGTCGAATGCTACTAAAGAAATACCACGACCACATATCTTTACCCACAATGGAACCATATGAGAAAAAAAGAATGAAAGTTCCAAAAAAAAAACACAGCATTGAGCACACCAAGACCAAGACAATGACTAAAAACTGCTATCTCCAAATAAATTTTGGTATTTTCTCTGTGCATACATGTTAAAACTAATAATGTGGTTGGCTAGAATTAGCCATCGGGGCTGTCTAGCTGCATATATCATCAAACAAGAAAGAGATACATCTAAGTGTCACTACAAAAGGACAAGAAGTATATCGTTGTCCATTACACAATTCTTGTCCAAGCAGTCCGGCAGCAGACAACATTACAGCAATATTAAAAAACTAGTCGAGATTCGAGAATAAGAATAAAAAGACTATCAAGAGTCGAAACAACAACACTACACAATTCAACAAACTTGTCCAGCTGCCAGTAGGCAGCATTGCAATTTGCAGCAACCAAAAGATTTAGAAAACCAACAAAACATTGTTGTGCAACCTCCAGTGCAATAGCTCCTAAGTTCCAAGTTCCAACAGATAGCAACCAAGAAAATAACAAAACATTGATGTGCCTGCGAGAAAATAGAACTCTTTAGACAAATGATCTACATTTCATAATAAAATATATAAAACTATTAAGCAAGTTATGTAAATAAGTTCTTTACTTACCCGTTACCACGCATCACTAGTTGATAGTTGAACTTACAAGTTGCAACTATATATCAATAATACTAGGTTCAGTTCCACTACAAGCAAAATCTAAAAAAATATGAAAGAATTTGTTAGTTGTTAAGAAACATAAGTAAGAAAATTATTTTCAAGATAATTAATACAATTATCAAATTCTTACCAAGTTCAAGTTGCTCAAGATACTCTAAATCTTCCTCAATATTGATGGGAAAAGGCTCACTTCTAAGCCAATCTTGAACACAAATAAGAGATTGCACAAGTTTAGGAGTTAATGAATTCCTAAAGGGATCAAGAACACGACCTCCTGTGTTGAATGCCCATTCTGATGCGACACTTGAAATGGGAATGGCTAACACATCACGAACCATCTCCGCGAGAATAGGAAATCTCGACTCATGAACTTTCCACCACATTAATATATCAAATTCATCACTATCTGGCTCAATATCTTCACTAAGATATCTTTCCAATTATGATTTACTACCTGAACTTCCACTAACTTCTTTATGCTTCTCAAATTGTTGTTTCGTTCTCATTCTTCCTCTATTTATAAAGTTGTCACAACCACTCACATTAGATATACTTGATGAGTTGTCAGATGAAGTGGGTGATGGTACATGTGAAGAGTTTTTTGAGGATTTCTTAACATAATAATCAAACAACTTTTTCATGTATTTTTTCACTTCTGAACATAGCTTGTCCCCTACTTCTTTTCCAAACATATCCACAATTGCAAATGGAACATAATCAAGCTTGTTACGGGGATCCAACACGGATGAAATAAAGATCATCTTGTTTATTTTATGTGGTTCACCCCAATAATTTTTGAACTTTTCATTCAAACTTTTTGCCATTTCTTTCAAATTACCATCTTCATTTTCCATCATCTCTTTCAAAATAAGATTAAGTTTAGCAATTTCAACAAAGTGTGTATTGCTAGTGACAAAATTAGAACCAGAGACCTTCAAAGTAAGTACATAAAAAGTTTCAAGCAATTTCACCATTGACCTCACATTTTTCCAGTCAGCACTTGTAAGAATATCACTTGTAAGAATATTTGCATTAGTTCCATCTTCATCACTAGTTCTATCTTCATCTTCAGAAGAAACAGAACCAAAGGTACAAAGATGATTCAAATATCCAATATCATAAAAACTATATCTTTCAAATGCAAGCTCAAAATGTTGTGCTACATCAAGCATCGAATATGTAGAGTTCCACCTAGTAGGAACATCTAAACACAATGATTTCTTACAAGTTATCAATTGAGATTCACAACATTCTTTGAACTTTCTAAGTCTTGCGGGAGATTGTTTAATGTACTTCACGGCTTGTCTCACTAGCTTGACAGACTTACCAATTTCCTTCAACCTATATTGCACAATAAGATTAAGGATATGTGCCAGACACCTCACATGAAGATGGTCACCATCCATAATGTTAGTTCCTCACTTACTTAATTGTTTAGATATTTCTTTCACAGTAACATCATTAGAACTAGCATTATCAATTGTCATAGTAAACACATTATCCAAACCCCATTCAAGCAAACAATTATTAATGCAAGCCGCCATATCCCCCTGCTTATGACTAGAAATAGGACAAAAATTTATTATTCTTTTATGCAAAGTCCAATTTCTATCTATAAAGTGGGCTGTCAAACACATGTAGTTGATTTTTTGTATAGAGGTCCAAGTATCTGTCGTAAGACAAACTCTTGGACGTGCTTCTTTGAAAACATTCTTCAAAAGTTGTCTTTCTTCAAGATATAGTTCATAAAAATCTTTCGTCACGGTTCTACGAGAAGGAATATGAAATTGTGGCACTGTAACTCTCATGAAGTTTTTAAAACCCTCTTTCTCAACAAAACTAAACGGTATCTCGTCAACAATTATCATTTTGGCTAAAGCTCTCCTACTTTGTGCTTGGTCAAATTTCCAAGTGCTAATCACCCCTTCATTTGCTCCCGTTGAAGATGGTAGAAAATTAATTAGATTTTGACCTTTATCTACTGTGTCACGAGGAAATTTAGGACATATTCTCATATGATTATTCATTGATGATGTACCATTACTCAATGTAGAAGCTGCATAAGGTTTCTCACAATACTTGCATTTGGCTTTCTTAGCTCTACTTTCATCAGTGAACTTGTTAAAATGCTTCCAACAAGCAGCTCTAGGTTCCATGAATTTTCTTTTATTTGAAGTATCAACATCAACTTCAACCTCATTGGGAGATGAGGTGTTAAGTATGCTGTCATATGAAGCTCCACTTTCACTTATCCTACTTCCAATTTGTGTCATCTGTAAAAAAAAAATAAAAATGAAACAAACAAGAATAACAACAATCAGAAAGACGCAGACCGCAGTACATTACAATTCATAAATCACACAAATAATCACAAAGTTGCATACTTGCATAATTGCATTCAATGATTAAACTCACGCAGTTCAATTACGGTTCAGAACTCAGAAGAACAATAATCACGTAATACATTACAAACTTTCAGTTCACTAACCGACTCACTGATCAGTCCCTACTTCCATAAGAAAAATCACGTTTGAATGTAATAGATTTAAGAAGTTTTAGGGAGTATAATGGAAGAAATGTCACTAGGACCAGACGGCAAGGTATATTAATGATCACTGTTCAAACGCAAATAGACATAACACTGAGCAACTATCACCAGACAATCATCAGAGCATATCAAGGAAGAACATAGTGAATTTTTCTAAAAACGTAACTATAAATTACCTTTCATTTGAAGCAAAAGATAATATCTTTTTCCTGTTAGTGTTTTTGTCCATTCTTTGAAATTGAAATTGAAATACAATCAAGCAGCTAAACTACAATCTCATATTTGAAATTGAATATAACATAACAAAGATTTCTAGATGAAGTTAAGATTTAAGCTGCGATGAGCAGTGAGCACTGACCTTCGACTTTTGAGTCGTGACTCGCGAGCATTGAGCAGACAACAGTTGCGACTTGCGTGCGGAGACCCGCGAGCACTCAGCGTCAGTTCGGAGCTAGGAGCAGCGGCGGGCAGCACCGCAGTAGCCTTGAGACGATGATCTGAGACGATAGCATAAAGACTTACGGAGTTACGGTGGTCTCAAGTCTCAACGTCAGCGAGAAGCTAGGATCGAGGAGCAGCGGCAGGCAGCAGCCTTGAGACGACGAGCTGACTGCTGAGAGTTGAGAGACGTCAGATGAGCTCGGAGCGACGGAGTCGCGGCGTCTGAGACGAGAGTAGAAAGACTTACGGTGGTCTCAACTCTCAACTCTCAACTCTTAGATTAGGGATTTCTAATTGGAATTTGGGCTGGCTGGCTGGGCATGGGCCTATTGGGCTGAGAGTTAATATTTTTATTAAAGGAATGGGTTGAGATTTAATGAAGGGGTAAAGAATATATATGTGTGTGTATATATATATATATATATATATATATATATATATATATATATATATATATATATATATATATATATATATATAATTTTGGTTTTTCGATTAACTGATAGTTTAAGCGAAAAAACCAAAAACCGAACCGAAATATTGAAAATTAAAACCGAAATCGACCGAAATAACCGAAAAACCGAAACCAAAATTTTAAAAAAATTGGTTCGGTCGGTTTTTTCGGTTTTAACCATATTATGCCCAGCCCTACTATTACGTATACTCACACCATTTTTTCACATCCATTTCCGCATTTACATGCCCCTTTTAGGAATCACCAAAATTCCTCAATTTTTTGTGTGTATTAGCCTATGGATTTGGCTCCCCAGAGTACCCAAATATTTTTCCTCAAAAAACCTTATGAGGACCTCTATATTGAGTTGGGGAACCATCACGTATACTCATACAATTTTTTTCACGTCAATTTCTGCATTTACAGACCATTTTTTAGGAATCACGCAAATTTCTCAATTTTTCGTGTGCATTAACCTATGGATCTGGCGCCCTGGAACACCCAAGTTATTTTTCCTTAAAAATCTTTATGAGGACCTCGGTATTAAGTTGGGGAACCATCACGTATACTCACACATTTTTCACCCAATTTTTTTCTTAAAAAACTATTTGAGGACCTCCGATCGAGTTGGGGAACCATTATGTATACTCACACCAATTTTTTTACACCCATTTCCTCATTTACATGCCTTTTTTTAGAAATCGCACAAATTTCTCAATTTTTCGTGTGTATTAGCTCATGGATATGGCGCCCAGAGCACCCAATTTTTTTTCTTAATATACATTATGAGGACATCCGCATTGAGATGGTGAACCATCACGTATACTCACACCATTTTTTTCAAGGCCATTTTCGCATTTACAGGCCATTTTTTAGGAATCACACAAATTTCTCAATTTTTTCGTATATATTAGCCAATGGATCTAACGCTCCGAAGCGCCCAATTTTTTTTTCTCAACAAACGTTATGAGAAACTCCGTATCGAGTTGGGGAACCACGTATACTATCACTAGTTTTTTCACGCCAATTTCCACATTTACAATCCCTTTTTTGGAAACTGAGCAAATTCCTCATTTTTTCGTTGGTAAATATTCATGGATCTGACGCCCAGAGCATCCAAAAAAATTTTCTCAAAAAAATTTAATCCGTATCGAGTTGGGGAACTATCACGTATAATAATACCATATTTTCCATGTCCATTTCCGTATTTACATGCTTTTTTTAGGAATCGCGCAAATTACTCAATTTATCGCGGGTATTAGCCCATGGATCTGGCTCTCTGGAGCATCATATTTTTTTTGTTTGAAAAAACTTTATGAGGACTTCTATATTGAGTCGGGGAACCATTACGTATACTCAAATCATTTTTTTCAAGCCTATTTCCGCATTTATAGGCCTTTTTATAGGAATTATGCAAATTCCTCATGTGTGTAGCATATGTTTCTGGTGCCCGGGAGCACCTAAATTTTTTTTTCAAAAAACTTTATGAGAACCTCCATATCGCGTTAGGAAACTATCACGTATACTTACACTATTTTTTTACCTCTATTTCTGCATTTATTGGCCCATTTTTAGGAATCGCGCAAATTTCTCAATTTTTTCGTGTGTATGTTAGACCATGGATCAGACGCCTCAGAGCACCCAATTCTTTTTTCTCAAAAACTTTATGAGGACCTTCGTATCGAGTTGGGAAACCATCACTTATACTCACACCATTTTTTCATGCTCATTTCCACATTTACATGCCTTTTTTTAGGAATCGGGCACATTCCTCAATTTTTTTGTGTCTATTAGTCCATGGATCTGGCACCCAGGAGTACCAATTTTTTTTTTTATCAAAAAGCTTTATGTGAAACTTCGTATCGAGTTGGGGAACCATTACGTATACGCACACCATTTTTTTCACGCCCATTCCTGCATTTATAGGCATTTATATAGGAATCACGTGGATTCCTCAATTTTTCGTATGTATTAGATCATGAATATGGTGCCCCGTAGTACCCAAAATTTTTTTCCCAAAAACTTTATGAGGATCTCTGTATTGAGTTGAGGAACTATCATGTAAACTCACACCATTATTTTTACGCCCATTTCCACGTTTAGAGGCCTCTTTTAAGGAATTGCGCAAATTCCTCATTTTTTCATGTGTTAGTTATCCCATAGATCTGGCTTCCCGGAGCACCCATAATTTTTTTTCTCAAAAAACATTATGAGGACCTCTGCATCGAGTTGGAAAACCATCACGTATACTTAAAGCATTTTTTTCACGTCCATTTCGCTATTTATGGGCCCTTTTTTAGGAATCGCCCAAATTCTTCAATTTTTCGAATGTATTAGCCCATAGATCTAGCGTCCTAGAGCATCTAAATTTTTTTCTCAAAAAGCTTTATGAGAAACTCCGTATCAAGTTGGGGAACCATCACATATACTCATACCATTCTTTTCATGCCCTTTTCCGTATTTACATGCTCTTTCTTTAAGAATCACGCAAATTTCTCATTTTTTCATGTGTATTATCCCACAATATGGCGCCCCGGAGCACCCAATTTTTTTCTCTCGAAATACTTTATTAGGACCTCCGTATTGAGTTGAGGAACCATCGCGTATACTCACACCATTTTATTCAAGCCCATTTTATTCAAGCCCATTTCTGCATTTATAGGCCTTTTTTTAGGAATTGTGCAAATTCTCAATTTTTTTGTGTGT